>CM050424.1:31430858-31844026 GCA_027564155.1 Gymnocypris eckloni scoliostomus
AACGAACAGTTGTATCTGGCCCCAAACTCAAAGATGGGCACGCTCACTTAGGACATTCACTCCCCTACCCGAGTAAACTCTGCATACGCGATAATACCAAGGGCATCTGCGTTTAGAATCCATTAAACCCGACACTAGTGCCCTCAAACAACACCACGCTCTCAAGTTGAGGTAACGCAAGCCGAAATCATCAGAAACCGATGGCTGGTCAGTACCAGCACGAACAGCCACCCTCACATGCGATTAACACGACGCCACGCCGCTTACATTGCCCAACCAAATGTTATGGATCACTGTCCCGAAGGGCGATCCTCCATATTGACGACGAGTTAGCATTGTATCACCTCACCGACGATGAATGTCAGGTTGAAATCGAAATCTCTTATTGAATTGACACCGCTGACAGCGCTAGAAGCTATCGCCGCCTTCGCCCGCCGGGCGCCAATTATTCGGTCCTGGTCTGCCGCTGACACGGGCGCTTTGTATCTCTACTATCGTAGGATATGTTATGAATTTGACACTGGCCTTCCTCCTACACAAGCGAGTGAACGTCCAAGAGTCTCTCAACAAATGCACGCCAGGCGCCCTCGCCTTTTTCGACGTGGTAATCCCGACCGAGACCCCAACCCGAGAATTTGAACAACCTGACTGAGATCATGCCTATACCGCCTCGTCCGAGCCCCTGACAATTAAAAGTCAAAATGACCCAATTGTCAATAATGATAAACAATGCATCCCTATGTCTTCTCAAGTTTCTAACCTGTTCCTTCCCAAATTACCCTGCACCAGGTTTTAGTCAGTGATAGGAATGATGTTTGTGTCTTGTATGTGCCTGTTCTTCCTGCCTCTTGTTCCAGGGCCTGACAATGTTCCATCAGGGAACATCACCAAGCCCAAGGGGATATGTAACCTATATAGGCAGGAATTCAACTCTACAAGTCACCAGAAGGGGGCAGCTAAAGAATCAGCAGCCCTCTAAAAGCCCCTCCTCCGCCTCAGCTTAAAAGCTGCGTTTTCTTCCTGTTGTGGAACAAAGGAATGTGCGAACGCTTCTCAAAGACATTCGCTCATTTCATGACTTTCAAAGCATCCACAAAGAAATATATGGATATTAATGTGTACTCTTTCTCTCATATGCTTGTGGAATATGAATATTAATTTAGGAAAACGTGGGCTGATTTCTAATCGTGCTTTAACCTGGAATGTGTAGGCTGCAGTGTTTAGACTTTTATGAATGGTTGCAAAACTTCATGAATCAGTACGATAACGAATGTGGTGATATTATAAATGTGTAAACTTGATAAAAGTTTTAATACAGGGATCAAAAGTTATTCTTTTCTCCATTGAAAATGCCTGCTTTAAACCCATCCAAGCAAGTACAAACTGAATTCCTAATCCTGACTAAACCGTTAAAATTCGATCTGAATGCAGTAACAAAGCAAAGATTTGTTCGATCATTTTCCTGGTTAGTTAAGCTATGAAGTAGAAAGAATGGTATTCTTTCATCCACAGTTACCCTCAAAACTTTCGTATGCCTATGTGTGTATGTCTATGTCTTCTCAGTTAATCCATTTATGTTAGAATAGCAATATCACGAATAAATCGTTTTTCATTTCATAAAGAATTGTCTCTGGAATGTGATTATAAGTATTTTTATCCTTAGTTGCCCTAAAGATAACGCAGCCTAGCTCTAAACTAGAAATTATTAATCTCGTGTATCGTTACCTGGGGCCACGGGGAATGTAAGCGAGATTTTAATTGAGATTAACAGAATGTACTTTTAGTGATTGCTGGACAAGCACTTAATAAGGTGTAAACTGTAAAGAAATATTAATAGGGCTTAATCGAGCATATTAAATATTTAATAACTAATTCCCGGAGCTGAAACAATAGCTCCATATTAAACTGGTATTTTTACTACAGTAGGTTTAGGGAAAAAAATATTTAGTTTGGTCAGTATAAAAGTAGCAGGAGTCTATGGAAAGTCCCCACAATCCACAGTGTGTGTGTGTGTGTGTGTGTGTGTGTGTGTGTGTGTGTACAGAAGTATTGAAACACCTGACCAAACAGGTTCTTTATTGACATTGCACTGTAATACATAGACATTAATGGAGTTGGTCCCCTCTTTGTAGCTGTAACAGTTTTCACTTTTTTGGGAAGGCTTTCCTCAACACTTTGGACTGCTTCTGTAGGAATATTTTTCCCATTTATCCAGTAGAGCAATTGTGAGGTCAGCCACTAATGTTGGACGGAAAGATCTGTTTCAGTTCATTCCAAAGATGTTTGATGGGTTCAGAGCTCTGTGCGGCTCTTCCACTCCAAACTCACCCAACCATCTTTATGGACCTTGCTTTGTGCAAGGGGTTCAGTCAAGCCAGAATAGAAAATGGCCTTCCCTAATATTCCCACAAAGTTGTAAGCATAGCATATACAAAATGCCTTGATCTGCTGAAGGATTAAGAGGTTTCCACTGCTCCAGAGTCCACTGGTGGCTGCACTCCATCTGATGCGTTGTGTTTGAGGCTTGCATGCAGATGCTCGTCCATAGTTGGAAACCCATTCATAAAGATACAGTCACACAGATTTTGTGCTGATATTAATGCCAGTGGAAGTTTGGTACTCTTTAGCTCTGGAATCAGCAGAGCGTTGGTGACTTTTGTGCACAATACGCCTCAACACTCGGAGACCACTACTCTGTAACTTTATCTGGTCTTCTGCTTCGTTGCTGAATTGCTGCTTTTCCTAAATGTTTCCACTTTCCAATAATACCAATTACAGATGGCACAAAATATGAAACAGAGATGAACATTTACAAACTGACTTACTGCAAAAATGCCATTATCAAAGTATGACTCTTGAATTCACTGAGATCCTCAGAAAGACCATTTTCCCCTTTGTAAATGCAGACTGCATGGCTAGGTGCTTGAGTTTATACACATGTGGCAATGGGTCTGATTAAAACACCTGCATTCAAAGACTAAGAGCTGTGGATCAATACTTTGTCCATATAGTACATGTAGTGTTTGGTTTAATTGGTAAATTTATGTGACTGTCAAGTACAGTAAAGTTGTAAAGTAATCAGATAAAACAGATTTAAAACTGACTGGTTAACCAGGTTGGTCTAATAATTTAATCTTCAATGGGCCGAAAAGAACGCACGTCACACCTCTGTTCATCAATATGCACTGGCTACCAATAGCTGCTCGCATTAAATTCAAGGCATTAATGTTTGCCTACAGAACCACCTCTGGCTCTGCACCCCTTTACCTAAATTCATTACTTCAGATTTATGTGCCCTCTAGAAGCTTGCGTTCTGCAAGTGAATGACGCATTACTGTACCATCCTAAAGAGGCACAAAATCCCTTTCACTGACTTTTCATTAACTGTTCCCATCTGGTGGAATGACCTGCCTAACTCAATCTGAGCAGCTGAATCCTTACCCATCTTAAAAGAAACGGCTAAAACACATCTCTTCCATCTTTATTTGACCCTCTAACTCTAGCACTCTCTATTCTAATTGTATTTTATCTAATCTGTCTTCTTTTATAAAAAAACACAAACATTTGACTCTCTATCAATTGCATATTTATTCTCTAACTGCTAGCTTTTCTTGTAAAACTAACACTAAGTTTCTTTTTCGATATTCTATATACTGTTTTCTGAAAAAACAGGACTTATAATAGCACTTGCATGTTGTTGGTTTTGATTGCTTCTATAATGTCCTCATTTGTAAGTCGCTTTGGATAAAAGCATCTGCTAAATGACTAAATAAATAAATAAAATCAAATACAGTAGTTCAAGAAATGTAATACATTTTTTTAGGAGAATGCAAAGAACAAGAAAATTTACAAATAACTGGATGCTGAGAAGATAAGTGTTTATTCATTAATTTCAAAAGCAGTTATTAAGATTTCTTGCTGTCAGATTAAAGCAGTACAGAGCAATAAACATCACTGCAACCTTTTTCAACCGAGCTGTCAAAATCCTAATCCTGAAGTTTATCAGTAGTGTTACTAGAATTTTGGAATCCAAATGTTAATTAAGAAAATTAGTTTAGCCTATATGCACTTAGGTTCAAGGTTTTATCAAGGTCCAAGGCTTTTATTCGTCTGAGATCTGTACACTTACATTTTAATAAACACATTTTCCTGTAAAAATAAAGCCTTCTATTTATGAGTACAGGCATTCATATGACCAATATTATAAATTCTTTATAAATATTTGACATTGTCTAATTTCTATTTAGATGCATAAATTGCATACTCCAGTTGTTTGACGTTAGCTGGTTTGAACATAACTAGTATTTTTGCAAGCACACAGGGTTAAATCTTCCTGATTGGACAACCTATTTTTTATTTCATATAATTAGTTTCAGAAAATGGATTATCTGAGCATTTTCTAATAATGTTCATTGGAGTATTTTGAGTAATATAGAAGAACATTGCCTTTAGAAAGCACAAACCCTGTATACAGTGAACACCAAACAAAACACGAAAAAGAAAAGAAGCTTTATAACTATGATTGACTGTAATCAAAATTCAAACATAGGTACACCGTAAGAAAAGACTATAAAATACTGCCCAATGTACCATCTTAATATGTATCGATTTTTCACGGATGTTTTACCAGTTGCGCATTGTCTTAAAGTAGAAGGAAAGGTCCTTAAACTTAACGGAAACGATAGTGGTCATTTTTTGTCAGGACATTTTTTTTACATATTGTTTTCTTACAGTGTACATTAACGGCAAAAAAAAAGAAAAACAAGCAAGAATTAATCAAATATACACAACTCGTGAGAGGAAGCAAACCTCATATTTGTCACTGGATTGTTAATATATTCCTCTGTGGATCATTTCTTTCTAACTCTGTGATATAAAGAATCCAACATGTTCCCACTTGACTTAACTCTCTACAGATGCCAATGGTAAAGCTTATTTGGCATCTATACACATATATACACAGACACGCATTCTGCTTCTCATGCTGATCTTATACACACACACACACACACACACACACACACACACACACACACACACACACACACACACACACACACACACACCTTCATTTGCTTATATCACAAATAATATAAAAAGAAGAAAAGAAGAACAATAAGCTTTAAAACACACATACACTCTCCTAACAGTAAAATGCACTTCCCTGGATTGCCTATTAAACATGACTTTGTTACGCTCAAGTGCAGACTTTGACTATCCAGAAGAGCAGCAGAGAGGCCATGAGCAGTGCGGGACAGTCAGGACCCCGGGTGGCGGAGCTGGACATGTTCACTTCACCTGTCAGTTTGAGGCAAGAGGAGGTTGTAGTGGCATTACAGCACTCCAAGTGACAGGCGGCAATAGTGGGGCTTGAACAAACTGTCATCTTTCTGCAATCTGTACTGCAACCTGCATGCCAGCTCTCTGTGCTGCTAGATATTGTCTTTTGTAGCTAGAAAATGAGACAATGAGATGCTTTCAGTTAACATTCATGTATACAGGTACATCTAAAAAAAATTGAATATCATGAAAAAGGTCAATATTTTTTGTCACATTTCAGAAAGTGAAACCCATATATTATATAGATTAATTTACACATAGAGTGAAATATTTCAAGCCTTTATTTCTTGATATTTGTATGATGTGTGCCTCTCCACTCTTCCTCCAGACTCTGGGACCTAGATTCCCAAATGAAATGCAAAATTAACTTTCCTCTGAAAAGAGGACTTTGGACCACTGAGCAACAGTCCAGTTTTTTCTCCTTAGCCCAGGTAATATGACGATGTTTCTGTTTCAGAAGTGGCTTGGTAGCTCTTTTCCTGAAGATGTCTGAGCGTGGTGACTCTTGATGCACTGACTCCAGCTACAGTTTACTCCTTGTGAAGCTCTCGAAGTGTTTGAATCAGCTTTGCTTGACAGTATTCTGAAGCTGCGGTCATCCCTGTTGCTTGTGCACATTTTCCTACCCAGATTTTTCCTTCCAGTCAACTTTGTATTTAATATGCTTTGATACAGCACCCTTGAACAGCCACCCTTTCAGAAATTACCCTCTGTGACTTACCCTCTTGTGGGTGGCGTTAATGACCGCCTTCTGGACCATTGCCAAGTCAGCAGTGTTTCCCATTATTGTGGTTTCAAAGAACAAAATATACCCACAATTTATACTGTATGGATGGTCATTTGTTGACCCTCAAATGTAAATATTCTAATGTTTTGAGATACTGATTTTTTACTTTCATTGTGAAAGGGGGGTTGTTAGTCCTGTGGCAAATTTTTCACAATGATTACAAAATTGGTTTAATTTTTAAAAAGGTTTTTGTTTAATGAAAAAAAAACAGCCTTATTAAATTAACTATTGTTTATAAGGTTTTTTTTTCTTCTGGGGCCTGAAATTGAGATATTTTGGTCAATATTGATAATTAAACAATATTTAGCTGAATGTGTTTTTGTGTTTGCACCTTGGCTGCAAGTCCCTGTTTTAATAAATGACTTCATATTATCATTCATATTAAATGATTCATTCAAAACTGCTGATTCAATACAAACTGATCAAGTGAGACCATCTGAATGGACTGTGGAATCACAGGCTCACTGATTCCTTCAAAAACTGATCGTATAAACAGCGGTGTAAATCGGATGGTTCGTCACGATTCGATATGATATCGATTCTCATACCCAGCGATACGATATTTGCCGATACCTCAAAAAATTATACGATAAGATTATGATTTGTATTAAATACAGGAGTATATCGATCGATTTTATCATATTATATACCCATTTTAAACAACAATCTACATTTTCATTAACTCACAAAAGCAACCAAAAATATATAACATGAACATAAATCAAAAAATGCTACTATGGCTCAGTGCTAAAAATCGTTTCTTCAGATAACCAAATTACAAGCAATAGCAGAAAATAAATACAATAGAAGAAAGACACAAGTTCAATAAACAGTGCTTTTCAGGTTTCTCAGCTCAGTCTAAAATACATTTTCAGGTAAGCTACAGAAATGTAATAATCAAATGTAAAATAACTGCATAGTCTTCACTGTATAAATTAAATAACCTATAAATGAATAGTTTTTGATGTTACAAAGGTTATTTAGTCAGGAGCAGTGAGCACTTGTATTTTTCTTTGACAGCATTAGATTTATCATTAGTTTGCTTTCACTTTAAGAATGAAAGCACATATTTAATATACTGATACACATGCCTTTTCTTTCTCCACTGTTTACGTTAAGACACATGCTATGCTTAACCGACTGTTTACAGGGATATTAGCCAATATATGCATTTCTATGTAGTTTTGTCTGTATTTATTCATCCATGCACAAAAAAGCGGAGGAGAGCTCAATTCAGTATTCACTCTGTCTGTGCGTGCTTCAGATGTGTGCATGGAAACTTCTCACAGCGCTTGACTGTTACTCCAACAATCCTGAGCATCTTTTATGCTTATATCAAGTCCTTATATCGAGTCCTGATACATGAGATTGAACGAGAATGCATGCATTGGCGGTAATGCATAGACAGACATTATGTGAAAATGTGGAAAGTGCCAAAATAAAGGTGCCTTTTTATACTACAGGCATCGATGCATCGTATCGTCATACATCGCATTGATATATCGATGAATCGTTACACCCCCCCCAGTATAAAACTAACAGCACATGTGCTGATATACAGAAAAGAACATTGCTTGTGCATTGAATATAAAAACGTATTATAAGTGCATTCTAACTGTTTTCTAATGGGCTTCATCGCACAGCGAATGCTTTTGGACTCTCAAGAGTAATTTGTTATTTTTTTCTCAAAATTTGGAAAATGAATGAATGAATGAATAAATGATGCATTATATAGTAAAAATGTCAGCTCTCCTATCATCTCTCTCAGTCCCTCACACAGTCACACATACATTATGTCAGGAGAATGTCTAATCAAGGAAAAATCAAACCTTTTGTTGTTTTCTTATTAAATAATTTCAAAAGTTGGGCTTGAACCATTTTCTTGAAAATTGACGAAATTGATTCTGCTCGTGCACAGCTTGTTACAGTAACGTCACCAAGTTCTGATTGGCCAATCGCCGTTATTTAGTTTGTGATGCATCATAAGTAGAGAATTTTACATTTCATGTGCATGATAAATTTCAAATACACCAAATGAATAATCCAAAGGGGATGGTAAGGAGGGTTTTCCAGAGGGGATGCTTTTTGTCATGTTTTTGACAAGGGGGATGCCATCCCCCCGCATCCCCCCTCAATTCGAGCCCTATATATATATATATAAAATGGTTAGTTCCATTTCTCGATTCTGATTGGTCAGCAGATGTGTTTTATTCACGATACAGCACGGCTATGACCGCTTCACCCAACCGTTCTGTGTATCACTGAGCAACACCCTAAGCAACACAAGCAATAGCATCAAAACTGTTTAATGTATTATGCATTACGACAGAATTAACTGTTTTTTATTTATTTAATGAAGTATAAGTGACCCCTGCTGGCGTTATGTTGCATCTTTCATCTTTAATTTTGAGACCCCGCCCTTCCCCTGTCTAAATAAACGCTTCTCATGATGTGTTGATGTGTGCGTGCGTCTGAGTGAAAGACAGCAGTTTCTGAAGTGAGGAGGGAATATTACAGGTTTGATTCTGTATGTCCATCGGTTTACACTGTATGACACTTGCAAACTCGCGCTGTCCCGTGAATCGGTCTGTTTTAAAATTAAAAGGCGGAAAACAGATGTTTTATCATGCTGAGAGATAAGCAGATGTATGTGTGAGAAAATATCATATATGGTGTTTAAAAAATAAATGACACAGCGGATGATAAGAGCTCCTATTCTCTGTTTTTATTTAAGCTCCATTAGATGAGGCACGTTCGGAACATTCTCTTGCCGTTTACTGCTGCTGTCAGGAACTATTTTCAGCGGAAGGACAGCATTTAATGAACTTGCTTCAAAAAAAGTAAAATTTCAATACATACATTTTGGGTTTTAATTTTTTTTATTTTGTGGTAACCGTTTTATAAAAGCAATAAGGTACTCGAGGCCTTGCTGTATCTGAAGGGGTTGCAAGCTTCGCTTCGCGTCATGCCTAACAACGCCCTTCAGCCGTGATTTATTCACAATACAGCACGGCCTCTTGTACCTTATTGCTTACATATATTAGTGCTGTCAAATGATTAATTCGCGATTAATCACATCCAAAATACAAGTTTTTGTTTACATAATATATGTAGTATGTGCACTGTGATTATTTATTATGTACACATAAATGCATACACATACAGTATATATTTGGAAAATATTTACGTTAATATATTTATACATTTATATCATAATAATTTATATTATATATCAATATATTTACTATATAAACATAATATTTTTTATTGAATATGCATGTGTTTGTATTTATATATTTACAAAATACATAAACAGTAAACACTCATATATTGCGTAAACAACAACTTTTATTCTGGATGTGATTAATCATGAGTAATCATTGGACAGCACAAAAAATATATATATATATATATTTATATTAGGGCTGTCAATTGGTAAAAATATTTAATCGTGATTAATCGCATGATTGCCATGAGTTAACTCACAATTAATCGCATATTTTTATTTGTTCTAAATGTACCTTAAATTAATACTTTTCAAGTTTTAAATACTCTAATCAACATGGGCATGGACAAATATGGATGCTTTATGCAAATGTATGTTTATTATTATTGAAACCATACTCAACATAGAGCATGAAGACTTGACATGTTTCAAAGATCATATACGTTTTCCAAAGAACTTGTTTATGTCTATTAGAAACATGAAAAATAAATACCAGGTTCTCATTACTTCTCTGTCTTTGCACTGAGCAATTTACTTACACAAACCTGTTTTCATTTTTGCACACAAAGCAGCTCTTCTTCTGAACATGCACAATTATGCATTATTACATTTGTTTCCTCTGTGCCCACATACCGTATTTTGATGCAGCTAAATTCTCAATAAAACAGTTTTCATTTATAAATTTGACTGTTTCTGTTGTCAGACAACGGAATGAATATTATATAGTGACTGAAACACGACCCATAAAAAAAGACTACATAACCAGCTCTCTCTTCCAATATGTTAATATTAACATAAATCCTGATAATCAATCCGTTGTCTGATGAAATCAAATACACATAAGATAAAGGCAATAGCTGTGCTGTGATTTCGGCTATACTTTCATGTACAATTATAGAAGCAACAGAATATCTTGTTTGACTGAGAGCGCTGCACCTCAGCTGCCGCGTGCTGAACAGAGATGAAGCACAGGGAGCGAGAGCGAGAGAGAGTGTGTGCGCGCTGGGACAGCAAGACCTTGCGCTCGCGCGGCAGTACCGGCGATTCTCCGAAACTAAATAAGGTTTGGGCGCTTTTTATGAAGGGAAAAAAATTGCTAAAGGGGTCTGCATTGTTGCTAAGTTGGCAACACTGTGCATATCCATTTCTCCTACTACCGGTCGGGCCATGGGTCAAACAGAAATACGCGCTGTGTTAATCGCGCGTTAAAAATTTAGTGCCATTAAAATTAATTTGCGTTAACGCGTTAACTTTGAAAGCACTAATATATATATATATATATATATATATACATATATATATATATTGAAAGTTGTAAAACAAATATTTACCTTTAATTCTTGATTCTGTGTTATTTGCCATTTCTTTGTAATTGTTTGCATCAAGTACCTCGGTGTAAACATCTCCGAGGAGCTGACATGGACTACACACATTTAGACTCAGGTTAAGAAAGCCAGGCAAAGACTGTACCATCTGCGACAGCTGAGGAAATTCAGGGTCCCACCAACAATCCTGAAAACTTTCTACTCAGGGGCCATAGAAAGTGTATTAACTGTAGTGCATCTCAGTGTGGTATGGTAATTCCTCTAACCAGGACTGCAAAGCTCTACAGAGAGTCATGTGCTTAGCTGAGCACATCTCAGGGTCTGCTCTCCCCTCTCTGCAGGACATCTACTTCAAATGCTGTAAAAGCAGGGCTGCTAAAATCCTCAAAGACTCAAATCACCCCGGTAACCATCTTTTCTCTTTACTGCCATCTGGCAAGCACTTCAGAAGCATGATGGCAAAAACTGAGGAGCTTCTTCCATCAGGCTCCTTAACACAAACCCAGTTTCATAAACACTTACAAGACTCATTATTAACTGTAAAACATTCATATTCTCATCATCCGTATTGCTGCTATGTGTACATACCCGGTACAACCCGTTTGCACATCCCTCTTGCACATCCCTCTTGTTCATATTACTATTTATTAAGTCCCAATATACTGTTTTTGCACATCTTATTTGTTTTGCACTTTTTATTCTATTGCACATTTTACTCTTTATTTCTCTTTTTTTACCTATATATATGCTCTTGTGTTGTGTTACTTTTATATAATTTTTATTCTTTTGCACTGTCCACTGAGCGGACCTGATTTGATTTACATTTCACTTCTGATTATACCCTGTATAATTTATTATGTGACGAATAAAGAAACCTTGAACCTTGAACCTTGTTTGTGAAATTTACTAGCAATTTCTTTGTGAACATTTCTACACTTCTTCTTTTTCAGAGCATATGCATAAGACCCCAGTGACATTATCCTGGATCCCATTTATTTGAACAGCCCCTTTATATGTACAGACTCATGTAGGGGAAGATGAGTTGGGTTATATAAAAATATGTGTGTTTGAGGGATAATGGTTTGGGAAAAGGCTTGAGGAGAACAAAGAGCTTATAACTAAAGGTTACACCAAAAATTCTAAACTATTATGATTATTATTTAATGATTATTATAGAGTCCGCATTAAAGGCTGATAACATTTAAATGTATTATAAGCACACGCTGCAGTTTTGTACCAATTTAAATAAGTACACTAAATACTCAAATTTTACACAAATTGTGTAGTAACACTTTACAATAAACTTCCTTAGTTAACTACAACCCGAATTACAGAAATGTTGGGACGTTTTTTTATATTTGAATTAAATTTAAACTAAAAGACTTTAAAATCACATGAGCCAATATTGTATTCATAATAGAACATGGATAACATAAAAAAAAAATGTAACTGAGAAATGTTACAATTGAATGCCCAAAATGAGCTCATTTCAAATTTGATGCCTCCTACAGGTTTCAAAATAGTTGGGACGGGGGCATGTTTATCATGGTGTAGCATCTCTTCTTCTTTACAAAACAGTTTGAAGACATCTGTGCATCGAGGTTATGAGTTTCTGAAGTGTTGGTGTTGGAATTTGGTCCCATTCTTGCCTGATATAGGTTTCCAGCTGCTGAAGTGTTCGTGGTCATCTTTTACATTTTTTGTTTAATGATGCGCCAAATGTTCTCTATAGGTGAAAGACGTGGACTGCAGGCAGGCCAATTGAGTACCCGAACTCTTCTACTATGAAGCCATGCTGTTCTAATAGCTGCAGCATGTCGTTTTGCATTGTCCCGCTGAATACACAAGGCCTTCCCTGAAATAGACGTCATCTGGAGGGGAGCAAATGTTTCTCTAAAAACATTATATACATAACCTTTCAGCATTCATAGTGCCTTCCTAAACATGCAAGCTGCCCATACCATATGCACTTATGCACCTCCATACCATCAGAGATGCTAGTTTTTGATACTGAACGCTGAAAGATCTCCCTTCTCTTTAGCCCGGAGGACACGGCATCTGTGATTTCCAACAAGAATGTCAAATTTGTACTCGTCTGACCATAGAACACTTTTCCACTTTGAAACAGCCCATTTTTAATGAGCCTTGGCCCACAGGACACGACGGCGCTTCTGGACCATGTTCACATATGGCTTCCTTTTTGCATGACAGAGCTTTAGTTGGCATCTGCAGATAGCACGGCGGATTGTTTTTACCGACAATACTTTCTGGAAGTATTCCTGAGCCCATTTAGTAATGTCGTTGACAGAATCATGCTGATGAGTGATACAGTGTCGTCTGAGGACCCGAAGACCACGGGCATCCGACAAAGTTCTTCGGCCTTGTACCTTATACACAGATATTTCTCCAGTTTCTCTGAATGTGTTGATGATGCTATTCAAGAGATTCAAGATTCAATAATTTTTTTCGTCATATACACAATTATACAGAATATAACCAGCAGTGAAATGTAAGTCAGGTCCGCTCCATGGACAGTGCAATTATTTGTATCACAAACACAAGAGAATACAATTAGTATAAAATTAGAATAAGGAATAAAAAAGATTAAAATATAAGATAAAATGTGCAATAAAATAAAATGTGCTGGACAGTATACTGTAGACTTAATAAATAATAATATAAGCAGGAATGTGCAAGAAGAATGTGCAAACAGGTTGTACAGGGTATTTACATAGCAGCAATATGGATGGTGGAGAATAATGAATATCTTACTGATTATTAAGGGATTAATAAATGGTGTCATGTTGATGTTATGAGACCGAGTTTGAGTTTAGGAGCCTGATGGTCTGGGGGAAGAAGCTCATCCTAAGTCTTAATTTTTGCCATCATGTTACGGAAGTGCTTGCCAGATGGCAGCAAAATGAAGAGACCAGGGTGATTTTAGTCCTTGATGATTTTGACAGCTCTGCTTTTGCAGCGTTTGAGGTAGATGTCCTGCTGAGAGGAGAGAGCAGACCCTGAGATGCGCTCAGCTAAGCACATAACTCTCTGCAGAGCTTTGCAGTCCTGATTGGAGACGTTTCCATACCACACTGATATGCACTGAGTCAATACACTTTCTATGGCCCCTGAACAGAAAGTTTTCAGGATAGCTAGTGAGACCCTGAATTTCCTCAGCTGTCACAGATGGTACAGTCTTTGCCTGGCTCTCTTGACCTGTGTTTGAATGTGTGCAGTCCAAGTCAGGTCCTTGGAGATGTTTACACCGAGGTACTTGAAGCTACTCAACCTTACCACAGGGGTCCCACTGAACATAAGAGGACCGTAGGGCCGCTGCTGTCTCTTCCTGAAGTCTACCATCAGCTCTTTAGATTTGCTCACGTTCAGAGAGAGAGACAGTTGTCCTGGCACCATGATGTAATTCTCAGTGTTGGGAAGGTTACTTTGAAAATGTTATAGTTTACAGATTACAAGTTACCCTACTTAAAATGTAATAAGTAGTGTACATTTTCAATTACTTTATTAAAGTAATGTAACTGATTACTTTTTGATTACTTTTGAAATGTCAGTGTTTTCAACTGGTAATAATCTTTAAACATGGCAGGGTTAACCTTACAGTAGTGCTCAACATTGATTACTGTCAGACTTTCAAAATCCTTCATCACTTGATTCAAGATTGGAGGCACATTTTTTCATGTGTATATAAATGTGTCTTGGTAGTCCGTTTACACAACTACCCTTTATCACTCAATGATACAAATCCATTAACTCTTAATCCCCCAAAAACCTAAACAGTTATCAAGACAATATGATGTCATATTGCTTAGGCCCCTCACACCACCACTGATGTACTGTCCCGTATTAGCATATTTCCGCCCTCAGCCAGTTTTTGGAAGTCTGTCATTTTCTCCGCGCTTGAGCAGCTGTAGCAACAACAATGTCTTGGAAATGCAGGTGTTTTGTTGTTAGATGTAGGACAACATCAGAGCCACTGAGGACACAGTGGATTAGCCTTTGATTTTGATGGCAATGTGACAACGAATACACCTAAATTAGTTTTATGTCTGCGCAAATAATTTTACTCCTTTGCTTTCTGAATGAGGGACAATTGAAGGCAGGTTTTGTTAAAAAGTTAAAACTCAAGGATGGATCAGTACCTATTGTTCATGATCCAGATGCACTTCCAGAAGTAGTAAGTCTCACACTTTACAGTAAATATTTATTTAATGATTATTTGATAACAGTGGTGGTCAGTAACGAAGTACAACTACTTCGTTACTGTACTTAAGTACATTTTTCAAGTATCTGTACTTTACTGGAGTAGTTTTATTTTGAGTAACTTTTACTTTTACTTCACTACATTCCAAAGCATAAGATCGTACTTTTTACTTCACTACATTTCATAAAACATATCGTTACTCACGTGATACATCACGTGCTCCGAGACGCAGAAGCGGTGTCTGACTCATGAACAAACTGATTCTTTTCAATGAACCTGTTCAATCGGTTCGCAAATCGCAACAAACGATTCATTCACAAATTGGAATGATCCGATTACAGCTGTTCTCAGTCGAAAACTCACTGATTCAAATGATCCGTTTAGAGTCTTCTTCAGTGAACTGAACTCACAAGTAAAGAACCGGGAGATCTCGTGAGCGCTACTGATGCTGTGAAAAGTACGTTACTAATGTCGAATTTTAGGATTCATTATTGTAACTGAAAATAATATTTAGGTAAAACTGTCAGTTGTTTGTGAACTAAATCTGCTGTAAAGGGTGATCTATTTAAGCCCACTGAAATGCTTGAATGCAGATAGATCAACATCAGTGTCTCTAACGTTATGTTTTAGGTCAAAAACAAAACATTAAAATAACACCGATTAAATAAAATAACTCATGCACGTGTAACGGATGTATACCAGTAAGGGCTGTGTGTAAACCTCACTCCCTGACCTCAAAAGAGGCGCTCTATCGACTGATGCAAGAGGCTGTATTGGCGTTCCTTGTTAGGCGCCCGCCTCCGCGCGGAATCCCGGGTTCGCGACACGCTCGGAGCAAGAACGAGTTAGGATGGTGTGGACCCGGGGGAGATATACACGTTCATATTCCCCGCTGCTGTAACGTTAGCAGTTTTTTTTAAATGCTATGCATTTAGACCTATGTGACGTCTGTTTTTATATTGTTTATCAACAGTATACATTTTTATATTGTTTAGATCAACTAGCCGAGTAGACAGATATTAATGTTTATTCATAACCATACTGAAACTAAGTAAATATTGTTAGCTGATGCTAAATGTCTAGCTAACAAGCTTGCTGGTGCTAAGTTGAGGAATTTTTTGATATAAAGTCCAAATATCTTTATTCAGCCACCTAGATAGATTCCATCTGAGGGAAAAGAAAGGATGTGATGTTCAGAACATAGTAACTACAGTAATTATCAGAGTGGAAGTGATGCCCTCCGGGGCATTGGGCCAGGGTGTTTTACACCACAGACAAGGCTTGAGAAGAAAAAAAATCATTATGAAAATATAATTAGATTTTCCTTAAAATGTTCTTCCTAATTTCAGGCCTAATTCTAATGTCATATATAACCGACGTTCTGCAAAACAACAAGTTCTAAAACACTTTTTTCTTCCTGGTGAAAATTAGATGTGAAATCTGTTTTCTCTCAGGTACATGGCAGTGTAAGCTTCACAGTGAACATTACTACATCACACTCATCAACGTAGTCCATATCAACAAAATATATATCTTGACTCTATAGTGGTTATTTTGGGAAAACCCAGGTATTTTGGGCAGTATGATTATAAAAATATGTGCTAATATAAAATTAAATAAAGTAGTCTATATAAAATTGCAAAATAAATCTGTCTATCAGTACTTTTTACTTAAGTACATAAAAATTGAGTACTTTTGTACTTTCACTCGAGTAAAATTGAAAAGCAGTACTTTTACTTTTACTGGAGTAATATTTTAGTATACGTATCTGTACTTTTACTCAAGTACTTGATCTGTGTACTTTGACCACCACTGTTTGATAATAACCTTTGCTCTTCCACGGAAGAGAGGGGAGGGGTGAGCAGAACTCATTATCATGTAAAGAGCTATGCACCAAAACGAGTCGCTGTGAATGGAGCTGTTTTTGACAAGGTAAAAAGGGTGTTGTTTTATACGACCACTAAGGCCTTTTCAAAAAGACCTAAATCAAACCAACTTGTGGAAAGTGGGCATCTGATGTCCCCTTTGAAGCACAGCCACCACAGAATCAGACTTACTTTGAGATCATTCCGACTCAGAATTTCTGAGGTTAAATGCATATTTAAAATCACAACAAGAAATAGTTTACTAGCTATGATACTGTTTTTGAAATCAAATCTTTGCATAGCTATGACAGGAAACATTGGAATCTAACAATGCCTTTGAAAAAATCTTAAAAAATAAATCATTTACATAAACCCATATAGGAAATAAAGAGTTATCAAATAAGCATGTTGTAAACTTCTGAAACATTGGTGTTTCATATTTTAGAGCACTCAGTTAAATCTGTATGTGGGAGTATGGGGGAAAAAAATCCGATGTAACCCCCTCAGTAATCCTTAACATTTTCACAAGTAACTGTAATTTAATTAAAACAAATTCTCAGTAACTGTAACTGATTACAGTTACGTTTATTTTGTAATTAAATTACATAATTCCATTATATGTAACTAGTTACTCCCCAACACTGGTAAGTCTACCTCTACGTCATCCAAGTGTGCGGTCTCATTGTTGTTGGAAACGAGGCCCAGAACCACAGTATCATCAGCAAATGTAACAATAGAAGTGGAGCTGTCGTGTGTAGAGAGAGTAGAGCAGGGGGCTCAGGACACAGCCCTGTGGGGCTTCTATGTTCAGGGTGATGGAGTTGGAGGTGAACTGGCCTACTTTCACCACTTGAGGTCTGCCGGTGAGGAAGTCTTGAATCCAGTCTCAGAGTGAGGAGTTTAGGCCGAGGTCTGTGAGTCTTAAAGCTAGCTTGATTGGGACTATAGTATTGAAAGCTGAGCTATAGTCAATGAATAGCAGCCTTACATAGCATTCATGCAAGATGGCACCGCTGTGTTGGGAAGCCGTCCAGGTAGCTCCGCCTAGATTGTGCTTTTCTTTACTTTTTTACTAATTTTTGCTTTCTTTTTCTTTACACACATAATGTCTGCACTGATCACTTAGGAACACTTTTGGACATTGGACAACATTTCTGTTTCAGGACACTTTATCCTCGAATCCATTGTGGCCACTCGAGATCCTTCGGAAAGTGGAGGAGAATAATGGCCACTTGAATAACCCCGGTGACGGATCAAGAAACACAGCGGGAAATGCTGAGGAACGTTGTTTTTAAAATATTTCACAATCTTTTTACGCGCTCTTTCACAGATCGGAGAGCCTCTGCCCATCTTTACTTCTGAGAGACTCTGCCTCTCTAAGAAATTATTTTTATAGCTAATCATGTAACAGACCTGATGTCAATTAACTTAATTAGTTGCTAGGTGTTCTCCTAGCTGAATCTTTTCAAAATGTCTTGCTATTTCAGCCCTTTGTTGCCCTGTGCCAACTTTTTTGAGACCTGTAGCAGGCATCACATTTTAAATGAACTCATTTAGTAGATAAAAGTGTAAAATGTCTCAATTTCTCCTTTTGTAATGTTCTCTATGTTCTATTGTGAATAAAATATTGGCTCATTTGATTTTAATGTCTTTTAGTTTTCATTTTAATCAAATTTAAAAACCGTCCCAACATTTCCGGAATTCGGGTTGTGCATTTGTTAACATGAACAATTAAAAATTCTTCTGAAGCATTAATTTATCAGAGCATTATTAGAGCATAAAGAGACAGGGCAACTAGAATTTAGTTCAGAATTAAAATATACAGTTTATAGTTTATTTATATAAAAGGTATATTTGTGTGTAAAGTTGGGTATCATTACTAATCCCGGTCCCGCCCACTCCCGATTAAATATTTTCCTCTCCCGTCCCAATCACGTAATTCGTAGCGATTTTGTTTCCCATCCCTGCGGGATTCCAGAAAAAATGCCAGCCTCTAGTTCAAGACTGCTCGCCCCTACAGTGCAATTCGGCTAGGTATACATCCGCTAAAATATCAGGGTGAAAGTCATCATAGCTTGCGTAGTATAGACCCAGCTCCCAACCCAACTTTGAGAATAGATTAACGGCGATATTTTTTTTATCGCCCGATAAGAGTCTCACGTTAACGCCGATAACGGCCCACCACTACCTAATACATAAAAAAACTTATATCTGTTATAATATCTGTTAATATTATTTAATGAACCTGAGCTAACATGAACTAACAGGAACAAATGTATTTTTATTAACTAACATAAACAAAATATAAATACTGCTCCTAATTGGTTAATGCTAATTAATGCATTAACTAAGAATGGTTATTGTAAAGTGTTAGCAATTAGTGTTAAAATACTAGTCTTAAATATTCTAAATTAGTCTTAAAATAATCAATTATGTTTTGGCTCAAACCTTACATTTTGATTTCAACATAATCAAAAATCTTTTATTTTCATTCCTTAACTCTAATAGACAGGTGGGTGTAAAATAAAAAATAATTAGCACAATTAAACTTAACTACTGTAAGTAACATTATTTTATAAAATAAATAATAAATTCCTTTTTGTTTATTAGTTTTTTACTTTACCATGCAGTAGTCCTGACCAACTGGACACAGCGCGGCACTGGCGGCAATGTTTTTGTAACACGCTGCTCCAGTACATTTGAAATTAGGACACTTCTTGCCCTTTTGGGAGTAAGAAAAGCAAATGAAAATCAGAAGGTGGCAGAACATTTTTAATTTGTGCCCTAAAGTGACAAATAACTGTGTGTGCTCTTACATTGTTTGCTGGGGTGATTGGAGATGTGGTCCTTATGATTGTGGCTGCAGTAGTGAGTTTTGTTGTAGCTACTAATGACGAGATAGCAGAGTCAATATTCAAAAGTAACCACTCACATACATAAGAGATGATAAGAGACATAGTTGGAGGTTACCTGTCGTACTGTGTGAACCGAACATGGCAAGCAGAACGCTGTCGAGGCAGTTGGTTGTGTTGCAACAGTTGACAGAGCAATTAGTGAAAGTGCCGTTCCCGCAGGACCCTCTACATGAGGCACTGCAGCTGACAGAGTAACCTGCGTCCCCATTCATTATCTGAAGCACAATAGAGCGAGAAGTAACTCTTTAAATCAAGCCTACATCAGTGCATGATTTGCATGGATTACTTTCTACTGGAGGTTCCCATCTGAAAGCGCAGCACGGCAGACTGACCTCACAGACATATTCACTGGATGAGCAGTGCTTCGCCGTCATGTTCCTCATCTGATCATAACAATCGTTCGTGCAAGAAAATACTGGACAGGATAGCTATTGGGGGAAGAAAGCAGTGGCAGTTCAATAACTGTTACACAAATATTACACTAAGATATACGTAAAGCCTTTTGGAGTAGGTTTAGCAAGAAAATACTATTTACGTCTTTCAGAATTTAATTTTTAATTAAGCGTTACTTGCCATTTCTATGCCGTTAATTGTGAAGTTCACTTGCAATCTCTGAGTAAAAATGGTTTCAAAGTAAATCCTACACTCATTTATTAGAGTATTTGCCCAGCACTTACCGCAGTGTAATTTTCTGATGAAGATGTATTTGCTGAAACAATAGACAAACCAGGATAATAAATAAATAAATTAAATGTTTTTATTAAATGTAGTCAAATTAAAACAAATATTTATAGTCACTTTGGCTAAATCAGGTACAGATTTTTAATATCTTTATAAATGTCATATCACCATATACATTATATGCATATTGTTCTATTGTTATATTCATATTCATTATGTATATCTATCACAGTATATTTTTTTATTCAGTACCATATTATTATTGGCACAAACTAGTGTATATAATACCTCACTGCTCTTTATCGTTTATAGTATCTCTTTCTTTATGTCTATTCTATTTCTATTCTGCCAACCCTTTTGTGCTGCTAAACATCTTTAGTTGATTTTGAAACATTTACAATAAAGATTTATTCTATTCTACATTGTTTTGTGTATTAATGTGTATTGTATGATTAAATCAGCATGTAAATGTAAACTACACACTAGACATCACAACCACACAAGAAAGATAGGCATACAGAAAGAACACTCGTCTCCACACTAGTAATACCTGTTGAGGCGACAGTAGTACTGTTAGAGACAGTTTTCTGAACAGTAGCGGATGAAGCTCCTGTCACTGAAGAGCCTGATGTGGCCATCAGCCCCGTAGAAATGGAGGAGGACACGCTTACTGTATTCGCAGATTGAGTTGTCGAACTCTGACTAACAGCTTCTACTGTTGATGATGTTGCATCTGATATTGCTGGACTAGCCGTTGTGGAAGTTGTCCATACATTAGAGACAGTGTTCTGAACAGTAGCGGATGAAGCTTCTGTCACTGAAGAGCTTGATGTGGCCATCTGCTCAGTAGAAATGGAGGAGGACATGCTTACAGTATTCGCAGATTGAGTTGTCGAACTCTGACCAACAGCTTCTGACATTGTAGATGATGTTGCATCTGATGTTGCTGGACTAGCTGTTGTGGAAGTTGTCCATACTTTAGAGACCAGACTCATTTGCAATAAAAGAAAAAAAAGGAAGCCTGTTGGAAAGACAGATAAAGGACAGCAAATGTATGTGACAACTAGAGCATTTACTGTATTTGCATGTGATTAAATGTAAAATGGCCAGAAGAGAAATGCATGGAAAAACATGCACACAAGATGCACAAGTAAAAATTATTTGAAATTAAAGTTTTAATACATTTCTTTACATGCAGATGTTTTTAAATGCAATTTACACAGAAGTTCCCTCTGCTTCAAACTGTTAAAAGTTGTAACCTGCAATTGTTACCATAAAGAGCTATACCTATACATATTTGTTTTGTTGGTATAAATTAATGTGTATGTGTATATATATATATATATACCAGTGTATTTAGATGTTACCAAATATTTATTTAAATACCATTCCTTGAAAGGGTACAATGACAAACCTGTTTTCAAAGACCTCCGAGTCTTGCTTATTTCGAAAGTGTAACACATTTCTCCCAACGTCATCTGAAAGCATGCAATAATGCAGAAATCAACAAGAATATTAATTTAGAATATTAAATAATATGAATTAGCTTGATTTCTGATTTGATGTGTTTAAAGGGTCCAACAATCAACATAAATCAAGGCATGTATGAGTATCAGAAAAATGCTTTTGCCTGTGAATTATTCTCTGATGGTGGTTTGCATCCATGACATTCACCGAGAGCTATGCAAACCTGAGCTGTCATAATTGGTATTGTGGAACATGCCTAACCTCCCGTGACCTCTGAGCATGTCATCAGAGACAATTTCTTCTAATAGATGTCAATTGTTTGGCTGAAACAGAGCCACATTGATTCAGTTTCCACCACCACATGTTTGAGTTTGAAACAGGCGGTATCTCAGTGTGGCTATCAATGTTACATCACAAAAATCACAATCTTCATTTCAATTTCTCTGGCAGACACACCGGTTCATAGTTACAAAAGTTTCCTTGCTTACGAGGCCGCTTGCCCACACACAATTAACAACTTGTTTGTTCTCTGTGAATCCCACGGGCGTAAGTGCAAAGCACGGCTTGTTACCCCTTTCCCCATGAGACGCTGATCAACCCCGTCACGAAACTACCCTGGAAACCATGTCTTGTGTGAAAACATTGCTTCACCCAAATGATGACCCTTTCTCTTTCCATTTCACAGTAATGCAATCAAGTTTTTATATGACTTTGACCATCTATTTTCATTTCTCCTCTTCTCTAGCTTGTTTATTAATCAAGTTGTCCAATAAACCTGGCATTCAAATATTATTGGCTTTATTATTGAATGTAAATAAGATTTTTTCGATGCACTGGAAAAAATTGTGTGAAGCACGTACAATTTTTCACTGAGAAATTGCTAGTTAATTTGACAAATAATTGCAAAGAAACCTAAGATAAAAATTAAGATAAATAATATAATATTGATGATGTCCTGTATTTACTAATTATTTGATATTGTTATTTGTTCAAAAAGTATCTACTGGGCATTACTCTCTAACTTTTATAATATAACATGTATTTTTATAACTGACATATAAGAAAGAAAAGCATAGCTCTTCCAATTTTCATCCATAAAACAATAAATATCAAAAGTCATTTATAACAGTATTTTTCCACTAAATACACACATGTAGTATTTCGCATCTGCCATATGCAGCATCTCACCTGTTTGAAAACACAGCAACCCTCTCTACACAAAAGCATATCTTTTAAAATCTGTCCAGCTACACTTGTAGCCCACAGCTGGACCCAAAAACCTATTTATACATTTGCATCATCTTAATACCACATATTGAGAAATACTGCTTACCTTCGTCGATCAGTGGGGAAGCACAGATTCAAGTTAAGAGTGTCTATACGATCCTCTACCCCTTCCTCTCTCTCTCTTTCTCTCTCTCTCTCCCTCTCTGTTGCTATTTGCTCCTCCAGTGTGGTGACATCAGAGGGAAGGTTTCCTAATTAGTGGAAACTCTGATGAGATTGGTCTGCTTAAACTAGAATGATGGGGTGTGCCTTTATTGAAATTATGCATTCAGCTCTCTATTGATATTATGAGTTATGTTCACGAGAAGTTAAACAGCTAGAAAATAATTAATACAAATAAAAAGTGTAAAGACTTTTTATTTGATTTATTAACATTGCAATAACAATACTAAGAATATTATAAAATATATGTAATTCATATATTTTATAGTGTTAAGATAAAAATTAAGATAAATAATATAATATTAATGATGTCCTCTATTTACTAATTATTTGATATTGTTATTTGTTCAAAAAGTATCTACTGGGCATTACTCACTAACCTTCATATAACATATAGTGTTCCTGTAGCTCAGTAGTTAGAGCATTGCGTTAGCAGTGCAAAGGTTGTGGGTTCGATTCCCAGGGAACACACACACTGACAATACAAATGTATAGACCGAATGCTTTGGATAAAAGCGTCTGCTAAATGCATACAAAAATATAAACAAATAATCTAAAATAAAACTAATATTTAATCTTAGTGTTGACATGAGAACTCCTTTAATATTTAAAAAGCATCACAGGACGCAGGAAGGTGGTTGAAAGAACATCTAGTGCTATAACAGTGCAAGCAGAATAACAAAACAGCTCAAATGAAATCACATCACAAAAAATAACAATCTACTGATACAGCTATAGTTCCCTGGAACTACATATTAACATTTGACTACAGGCACCACAATAATATATCATGAACTCAAGCATTGAAACAAAATTAGAACCATGGAAATTGTGAAATAAATGTATATTTTAGAAAAAAGTCACATTGATAATTACTGGCCTGCATGCATGATAGAGCGTTTGTAGTCGCTTTTGCATATCCGTGTAAACTAGGACCATTTTGACAATATTGCAATCTGTACGTGAAATATTTCAAAAATGCAAAGGAAAAACTTTTACATTTTTAGTACAATCATTATCATGAAAATGTACCTACAATATCCAAACTTTTCACAATACTGCAAGAAACTCCATGAAATGTACTTCCAGCTTTAGTAATGTTACTCACAAATGGCCATTCACAGATAATTTGAAACAAAGAAATTCTACTCCTGTGAATCCAGATCAATCTTATCTGTTCTGTAAATGTACAGACGACAGCTCTTTGTTCAGAATGAACATAAACTCACTGCATGCTTGAGAGAAGTATAAACTGTGGCATGTCACACTGCTGTAAGATGGTCTTTGAAGGTGATTTCAGCCGGTGAAATCAAGACTTTCCCACAACAATTACCCCTTTGTAGTGGTGTGTATTACAAAAATGTAGAGCACCCGAGTTCTCTGAGACACTGAAGGATTGTGGGTGCTCAGATAACAAACATGGATTTCTGGGACTTCTTAATACTATATTATCTTTCAGAGTTTATACACTCTTCTATACTTATTTTGTTTAAGCCCTTGCCACAGTCCTGTGTTTTATGAGTATGGAGGATTGGAAATGAAGAGGGTTAACTTCACCAGTACATATAATGCTGAAACTAAAATGCATGTCTTTTACAGTATCCCTGATCAAACGTTTCTTAGAAAGCACAACTGACAGTGAAAGGAAAGAGAATCAAGTTTTAGCACTAGATCTGTATGATACAAGGTCTACGAAAACAAGATATTCAAGTTGCTAAAACACATTTTACTGGTTGGCATAGTCTATATGCAAAGCTGGTGTTCACGATTACAATACAACCTCAACACAAATAGAAACTGAAACTTTGTCAAGACAAATCTGTTAGCGCAATCTGTTAAATAATGTTTAAAGCTGCACAAAGTTCAAAAGAGTTTGAAGATTATTTTGGAGTCTGATGGTCATTAGGCTTTTGATTATTTGATTATGCTGTACGAATCAGTGATAAACTGACTTGAACTGGAAAATTGAGTGTTCCTATTGTTCTCTTGCATTATTGACACCTTTTTCCTATCTAAAACTGTAAAGCTGCTTTGACACAATCTGTATTGCATTAAGCACTATATAAATAAAGGTGACTTGACTTGATTTGACATCTTTAAAAAGATTCAGGCAATGGAAAGTAGAAAAAGTTTTCATGACTAAATGGTACCAAATATTTTTTTATAAGAAACTTTCAGAATCACACTACTCTTTGAATGATTGAAAAGGAAAAAATTATAACAATAATAATATTTTTTGTTGTTGTTGATTGAAGCGTTGATTCTAATCCCTGTTTTTGGTCAAACATTAGAAAACATGCAGAGTTGTCTGTCCCTTAATAAGGATTGGCTTTTTATCAGATGATAACTATTGATACAATAGCTTTCGCACCTACCATTGCCAGACAGATGGTTGTGTTGGTATGAAACTTCGTTAACAAGCTACAAAGATGTTGAATTGAAGACCTAAAGTTCCAACTCTGATCTGAGTGGAGACTTCAGGGACCTCAAACCACAATGACCTGGTCTTATTCTCTGTGGGAGCTCACATCAGAGACAGAATAAATGGACAAAACTATGGCAATACTTTATTTATATCAGTAGTGTGACGTGTCCAATCCTGCACCTGGAGGTCCAACATTGTGCAGAGTTTAACTCCAAACTATCTCAGACTCACATATGCCTGAAAGGTTTTAATAGAAGTTCTGAAGTTCAGAACTGCCTGACTGCCTGGTTCCTTGACTGCCTGGTTCAGGTGTATTTAATTGCATGGAACTCATAATAGTTATTTCCGACTCTATAAAGGGCACACTAGAACGTTACTGATCAAGGTTGGAGCTAAACTCTGCAGGACAATGGACATCGAGGGCCAGTGTTGAGGACCCCTAAACTTGCTACAACAATAGGGGCTTTCGCACCGGAGGAACCTTTTCATAGTTCCTAGAACTGTTGGCGGCAGTTCCTAGCATTTGGGGTGTTCGTACCACAGGAACTAGGAACATATGTATTTCTAGAAACTCCATTTGGGGGAACTAAATTAGCTCCTACTTCAGAGTAGGGTCTAAAACAGTTCTGATTGGTCAAACGCGTATGAAACATCTGCTACCCAGCATTTTTAAACAGCTACGTAAAAGTATTTACTCCACCAACATGGAAAACAGCGATAACAGCATTTACCTGTTGTCTGCAGCATTGTGTTCTTTTTTCAGCCTTGATGATGCCACTACAAGTTATCAGAGGAGATTTAGTCAGATTTTCATGCTCGCAGATGAACCACTGTTTTAGTTGTGATGTTAGGAGGAGCATATTAAAGTGACCATGGCAGAAACACTTATCTATAATATAGTCCAGGGTGTTTATAGAACTCTTCCTGCAGACTTCCTGATTCATCACACCTGTAAACTATTTTCAAGTAACCCTGATGTCCTTGACTAAATGGTTCAGGTGTGTTTATGGAATTGAGAGCTGAACTCTGAAGTACAATAGATGTCTTTTTTTGAATTAAGTTATTTCACATTTTCTTGCACTTGAATGCTTTAAAATGTTTTCACACTTGCCCTGGGAAGCCCATTACAATTGCCAGGGACCCCCCAACAGCCGTGGCCCCCTATAATTGTCACCGCTTTCTCCCCATCAGCTATGACTCTGATGACATGTTGTAATAATGTAGACTTGGAGGTATAGGTTTCCCAGGTGCACTCGGAGGCTGAATAAGCTCTCCAGGAAAGTTGATTTCGATGGCCAGCCCTGCATAAAGAGGTATCTGCATTCTTATCACTCCTCTAGATAACTACTTGGTTTCAAAATAAGTGATGGATAACACTGTTCAGGGGCTCTTGTTAGTAAGCACCTTGCCTTTGTGTTCAATCTCTGAACACAATATCTTGGGAAGGGGTGTCCAGTACTACTCCTGGAGGGCTATATTCCAGCAGAGTTTAGATCTAACCCTAATTAAAAACAACTTAACCAGCTAAACAAGGGCTTCTGGAAAAAGGTACTTTGGCTCTTTTCCAAATGGCCTTTAACTGTTGGGAAGAAGTCTGCTGAAGTGCACATCAAGGGAGCATAGCGGCTACAAAGGGCACACTCACTCACAAGCAGCTTTCTGAAAGCTAAAACAACCTATGGTCTCATGGACTTAACGGACACACCTACGTGGTAGTTATTGTACATTTGCAAAGCCATAAGTGCACATAATGTGTGCCATTTGGTACAGGACCTTTAAGGCGAGCCTCTAAAGTGTAAGCAAAAAGGTGTGTTGGAGCTAAACTTTGCAGGACATTGGCCCTCTAGGAGTAGGATTGGACACTCCTGTCTTGAGCCTGTCAGTTCATACACCACTGTAGAGGGACTGCCAGCTGAGCTAAAGGATAGCTCTCTGTAAGAGAAGACACAACGTAGCTACGTTTCACAAGCAAGGCTCTAGAACTCCACCAATCATGATGACAAGGAGATATTCAGGAGATATTAACCAAAATACAGAACCACACGTGAGCCAACATACAGTGGCTTTGCAGCCTGATAAAGACTGGTTGTCTGATCTGTGGTTTGGATGAGACGCCTGTCCCCAGATGAAAGTGGAATCAAAATAGAGGAAGATGCCAGGAGGCATTTTGCCATCACATTCCCTGCAAAACTTCCCTCAGCTCACCCAGCTCAGACCCTTGAGTTTAATCTTTGGGCAACTTCATTTCCTTGGCACAAAATAACAAACAAATCATTCAGAGTGGCACCAACACCAACTGCTTCAGGTGTAACAGATGGTGTTGTGGAGCTGCTTGAAGATGCTGCACTGGGACCTGGCAACACACATGCTTTCATTATTTGCATTCAGATTGGCTACAAGCTCTATTAGTTCCTGCAATTCCTCTTCCAGTCCCATTGAGCACAATGATGCTTACCACAGAAGGGGAAGCAGATGTGTAGAGGAGACCACAGACGAGACTCAATACAAATTAATTGTCTCCAGGGTTGTATACTACTGTTTCACTTCTATTGCTAACAAAACACAATTTTTCCTCAGATCTAACAAAGTACTTTGCAGGAGCAATGACATCTGTCATTATATTTGTTTTAGTGATCAATGTTATGCTTAAAAGGTTTTCCTTAAAAAAAAGTTAAAATTGTATTTCTTATAGACAGTTGCCATGAGTTTTATGTCAAAGCAAATATGTCACTCTATCCTGTATATAATGCATCTATTAAAACGATGTAAATTATTTGGCTAAAGACTGGCCATTATATATATACTGGCCATTATATATATACTATATTTATGTATTTTTTATTTTCTCTCTAAACGAAAGCTCAGTGTGCCAGATGCTTCCGGGTAAACAGTGCAAGTTACTCAACAAATAATAGAGACTGAGTTTTGCATTCAAAAGCAGGACATTTTTCTTGTTGACAGTGTAAAGCGAAGGTCAAATTTGTTAGGGAGAAACCTATTTGCTAAAGTAAATGATCAAGGATTTTTTTCATCAAAATATGTATTCTAAGAAATAGCCAAGGCCCTGCAGAGAATTTGGATGGAGCAACATAATAATGAAGTGATAAAATCGTAGCTCAGTCCGATAATGGATCTTTTTGTAAATGTTAGCTTTTATATCAAGAGTTTATCATATCTATGGAAAAAATAAACTGTTTCATTACACTAAAATATTCTTAATATTAAACCAGATTAAACTGGATTATATATGTGATTTATGATGCATTAATAAATGTTTTTCTTGTTTGTTTGTTTTTAGTTAAATTCATTACAGTTTTTTAAGGCATTGCATAAATTGGCATACATATTTTTAAAATATATAGAGCCAGTCACAGGATGTTATCCCCCTTAAAATATATAAGCATTTTAAAGATCTCTTTATCAGAACTCTATTATACTGACTAGCTTCAAGAAAGCGATTACTTTATTGTGATGAATTGATTTCTGACAAAAAACAAATCATGCATCTTTTCTCCTTGACTAGAGGAAAACAGTTCAGTTCAAATAAGTTCAACACAAATCAAAATTTTTCAATAGTTTTTATTTGTGTAGCCTATAGTGCTTCACAATACATATTGTGAAAAGCAGTACAGAAAATGCACATTTATGGCAGATTTTATGCATGTCTCTGTCATTTAGATTTAAAACTGATAATGTGGGACCCAACTGTCCAAAAAATGATAAAGAATATTAAACATCAACATTTAAAAAGTCATTCTGGATTCCCCCTAAATAAAAAAATAAATATTTTGTCACACACTTTATTAAATATTAGAGATCAACAGAAGAAACAATTGCTCCAAGAAGAGGGAACCCTCCCTTCGTTCATTGTAAGCAGGAGGAAATACATTTCTGTCATCTGTAAAATTTTGCTCTCAAATATGTGGCTTTGCATTTCCATTCGCATCCAGGGGACACGTTTGCATTGCATGTCTCATTTTCATAATTACTTCACTTCAATTGGGACAAATGCATGCTGTTGAACAGCAGTGAAACTATAATCAAATTATAAGGTCATGTCGAAGACACAGGCAAATCATTTTCCAACCAACTTTATTCATTAAAAAAATATATCAAAAACTAATACAAATGTATAATAACTTTATAAATTTGTATTTAAATGTATATTTTAATTTAACATAAAGTGCCTTACTGTATGTATGTTCAATGTTAATTGCACTGTGAAAAAAACGTTTTTAAAGTTGTAAATAAAGAAAAGATTATTGTACTGGGTTTTACAAGAAAATACAATCTCAGTCTTTCTGCTTGTAATGTTTATTTCAATGTTACTTGCCCTTAAATTGAAATTTACTAGGTATTTCTAAGTGAAAATGGCTTCTATTTTCTATTTTGACACTATTTTCTTCTGTGCCATTCTCATCTGTTTGAGAAATGTATTTACTAATTATATAACAATATATTTATTATTAACTTAACTGCACGAGAATACAATACACGCTAAAATGTACCAAAAAAGTTAAAAGTGTTTTGTTAAATATTATTTTTGTATTTCAGTTATTCAGACTAAAGTTTTTTTTAAACATGGTAGTACAATAAAACTGAATAAATACTCTTGAAACTGAAGTACATAAATATGGCTGAGTGCTACCATCTCAAATAATGTGAAACTTGCATTATCTGCTCCCATGGTACAGCCACTGCTGGTATATTTACTGGCAGATAGTACAAACACTGCAAATTGTTTTGAATTAAATGAATGAAAATACCCTGTCATTTATAACAATGCAGGTAATTCATAACTGAAGTGAACGAGGGACGTGACCTGATAAAATCCCTCACTGAGATGCTTGCATCTGAACTCAGAAGGCTGTTGTGTCCCGGTGGACAGGTGTTCGGAGAGCGTGCTAATGAAACCCCTGAGAGTCCAAACGCTGCTCGACAGCTAACAGCACTTACATATCAGATACGTTATGAATGCACAGAGATTTACAGGCCACATTTGGGAGATTTCAAACTCATTTATTTTTTGGAGCTAAGAAGGTGAATTACTGAGGGACAACCAAAATGAAGATTATTTGGGTTGATTTAGTCATGTTATATAATATTTCTGACTTGAATAAGACCACTTAATTTAGATGTGACTATTTTTAGGTTAAGTTCACAGACAAAAAATATAAGTAAATGCAGTTCTATACTGATGATCTTGGAGCTTGACAGACACATTCATTTTCATTTTATGTAAAAGAGTGGCTAGAATATTCTTCAAAAATTCATATTTTGTGCTCTAAAGATGTAGGAAAATCATGTGGGTTTGAAACACCATAAAATGATGTACATGGTGACAGAATGTTCATTTTAAGGTGAACTGTGCCTTTAAGACAGCGAAATGCTCCCCAGTGTCTCTGTGTTTTTATGGTAACATTAAACTGCTGTTTACACCAGGCCACAATTTTCCACCCATCCCACTTCTGACAAAAAACACACATCTGACTATTTACACAGAACAATCAGTCGGTGTCATTTTAAGTTCAAATTTCAGTTGAAAGCTCAGGATCAATGGAAAATGAGCCTTTTGTTGTGACATGCTATTGGATATGTTCAAACAGAAGTTAAATCAGGACGCGCTTTGTATTTTAGTATGGACAAACCCCTGTCTGGAATGATGGATTACATACTCTCTGACAAACAAGCTCCACTACTAAAGCTGAGCTTTTTGGGACAATGAAAGGCTGAATGAAACATAACTGAGTAGGATCATCAGGTCATATATATTACATGTCCAGTCCTTCTATGTGAAAATGAGTATGTTGCACTGAATTTTCATATTGTTATTATTTGGCTTATTATATTTAATATAATTTTTTATCTAAAAATGAATTTAGGTTCTTTCTTTCCTTAATAATATTTTCCATCCTTATAGTCTTCTGTAATATTTATTTAACTTAAGGCTGAATTTAGGGGGAGCCGTAGCTTAATGGACAGAGAGCTGGACTTGTAACCCAAAGGTCACGGGTTCAAGTCTCAGGTCCGGCAGGGTTTGTAGGTGGGGTAGTGAATAACCAGCGCTGAGACCCTTGAGCAAGGCACTGAATCCCCAACTACTCCCTGGGTGCTGCAGCATTGGCTGCCCACTGCTCCGTGTGTGTTCACTGCTGTGTGTGTGTGCACTTAGGATGGGTTAAATGCAGAGCACAAATTCTGAGTATGGGTCGCTTCACTTCACTTTCTCACTAATTATGTTATAAACTCTCAAATGCATTGTAAACATGCTGAAAACTATTCAGCATATGTTTTTTTATCTTTACTTTTTTATAGTCACAAATATGAATTACATTAGGAATCACAAACTGTAACTGACATATTTTCAATTCAAAGTGTGAACATCACTATCAGGCGAGGCGAGTAGTTTGCATCCTTGGAAATGACTGCCAGTCGGTAAAATGTTTGGCAGCTTTCATCTCACCTGGAGCTTTTCCAATAGGCTTTTGCAGGAATAATTATTTCTAACTGATCATGTCAAAAGTTTTGAAAAGTTACAATAAGAAGTGACATCATTTTGTTGGGAAAACAATAGCATAGACATACAGTCTGTATAATAGAAATAGTTCACCCAAAAATGTGTGGAAAATGTATGTTCGGAAAATCTTCTGAAAATATACTAACCCTCAGGTCATTACGTCACCTGCCCATGATGTCTTGCCCATTGTTTGCACTGATTACACATATGATTCAGAGCATGGTATCTCTGAAGGCGTTCCCTTAGCGGTTTCGATGCAGCTCGAGTTCCCAGAGGGGAACAAATACGTCATTAAGACGTTTTTAATTTCAACTCCTTTTTTTTCCCGGCTATTGATTTCTCCAGAGAAAAAAGTTCTTTACAAGCCAAAATATTTCAAAACAAGAAAATGGGTGGATTTTGATGTGAGAGGACAACAAGGGATTGACTTTTTCATAGAAGTAAGTGTTATCATGAGTTATGAACCAGAGGTAAAGGTTTTTGAATTATTGTGATATTCTGATGGCACACATTCACTGCAGAGGATCCACTTATGAGCAAGTGATGTAATGCTACATTTCTCCAAATCTGTTCCCATGAGGAAAATAAAGTCATCTACGCCTTGGATGGTCTGAGGTTGAGTACATTTTGCACTTTTTTTTGTATTTTTTTATTAACTATTTTCCTGTAAGAATGGAGTAGGCAAATTTATTTTTTTCCCTCTAAAAAACAAAACATAAACAATAACAACAAAAGTCATTCAGATAATACCAAAATATGGTTTTGCACCCTGTTTCCTTCCTGTTATTTTCTAAATAGTTATAATCAGTAAAGTTGAATTGTCTCTGATTGTGCTTGATTAGTGAGTATTTGCAAAAGTATGCAATAAGCTGGTATAGATATATTTACAATTTATTTAAAATTACAACAATATATTATAACTATTATTATTATTATTACCAAAATGGTCCTGCTTAACACAAGCAACTTTTCTATGAGAATACCCAGAAAATATTGAATCTATACATCCGTGAACATTCCATACTTCCCATGTATTTGTTCATTAACAGTAACTGCGGTGCAGTCTAGACAGCATTTAGAAGGAAAAAAAGTACATTGGATATCTGAGCCCGTATTCACAAAACATTTTATCTTACCACTAAGAGTTCTCCTAAATAGCAGTAAAAGTTTTTAGCTAAGAGTTTTCCCTTAAAACCTATTCATAAAGCTGCTGAGACAAACTTTTACTAAGGAATAGAGAGAAGTCTTAAACTAAGAGTAAGGGTGGCCTTGACCTATGACATCAGCATGCTTACTAACTATGCAAACAGTGATTGGCTGATAGGGGTCTCTGACAGATATTTATTCATATAAACGTTGTAAGCACGATATTAGGTTGCCATATCCAAATAAAGGTTTAAAAAAATAATGTTGATTGCCACATTCAAATAAATATTTTAGCAGGCTAAGTGTCACTAATTAAACAAATATATGTTCAGCTAATTTGCAGGGGCAGTTCTAGGATTTCATCTTTAGGGGGGCTTAGCCCTCAGAGATACAAATTCCCTGAATAAAGAGTATTTTACTGTGCTTCTGTAACTTTAATAGATAAGTGTAATTGTTTTCATAAGTTACTCAGTGAGTGATTCTCATGTTTTTCTTTTGTTTGTTTGATTAACATTATTAGCCTAATATAAGAAATGCATAGGCCTACTGACAAACATCCAATATTTTCTTAACGGTTTATGTTTAAGATGTAGCCCACTGTGTTTACTTGGATACTCATCAAGACATTGTGACATAACATTTTGTATATTTGCTTATTTGCTCGAGGGGATGTGAAAGTGAATAACAGTCACATGCAAGTGCGTTTCAATGGCACAATTTTCTGTTTCTATTTAGTGTGCTATTTATACGCAAACACTGACTATGGTGTGCATATGAGACACAATGATTAGGTATAGGGGTGTGGGCAAGGTGCGTATCATAAGCACACCAAATAGAAACAGAAATGTGTGGCATTGAAACGCACTTGCATGAGACCATGCTGGTGTGCTGTCCGTGCAGTGCCTCTCAGTGCGTGTGCGCTTCATTCAAATTTGTGAGTGCACATTAACCATCAATCCCAGCGCGTGATTACCACATTGAGATCGATAAATGAGCGAGAATTATACACTTTTTTGAGGAAGCAGCACTGGCCTGATAATTCAGATAGCTGATTATAGTTTTTGGAGGGCTGTGATGACAATAGATGCCTAAACCGCCTTTTAATTAACAGAGTAGAATAATCATGGCTAAAGAAAACGTAAAAAAAAATCAAACTGGGCAGAAGACCAGGGTCCGTATTCATAAAGATTCTAAGAATCCTCTCAGAGAGCTCCTAATTTAGCTTAAACATTTCTAGCTAGGAGTCTTAGCTTAAAAGTGATTCAGGACCAATCTGAGAGCAACTCTGAGCGAGGAAAAGACAAAAACTTTTATCTTAGTGAGGAGGCGGGGCTGACCCCGTTGCTAGCTATGACACAGTCTTTTGAAGACTGTGATTGGTTGGTTGTCCAAGAAGGAAGTAAGAGTGCTTTTAAGAGTAGGGTTTATTATAAACCTTCACTTTGAAATTACAAGCGTAATTTTTCCTGTTTTACCGTACTCTCTCTCTCTCTCTCTCTCTCTCTCTCTCTCTCTCGCACACACACACACACACACACATTATATTCTTTATTTTTTATTTACCATGCTGTCATACTTAACGTATTTTATAGGAAATGAACAGCGACACAATAAAGTTCTGAAAGTGCTGTAACAGACCCAAATCATCGCTGCTGCATAGTTGCATTTTTCCAGTTGCCAAATATGTTAATGTAGTTAATGTAGTGATTACGTCCATTTCTGGTGCTATGGTATTTCTGCGCAGTGTCAGGGATGTTAACATGTCTTTAATAAGATCTGTCACAAACATGATCCCTGCACGATCTAATGTGCAGCGTCTTATTAACTCACTGTCATGCATTGTGTGCAACACATTTCTTCTCCCTCTTCATGTTTCATCCATTTTCTCCACTGCTAAAGAAACTCTTAAGCCTCTTAAAAGTCCTCGTCCGTTCTCCTAACAATTTCTGACCTTAAGACCTCTTTTAAGGGTTAAGATGCTTTCTGAATTACTTTTTTCTTTACTGGGATCTTTTCTTTAAATTTAAGAGGAAACACCCACATTTCTAAGAATTTTCTTAGAATTTTGTTACTAGGAGCAACTCTTAGCACTAAGATTTTTCATGAATACGGGCCCAGCTGTTACTTCTTGCCCAACTGGTTAATGAAAAGGATATAATCAAAGGAAAATTTGGAGTAGGGATAATCTCCAAACCCTAAAGGCGATACCTTTATAAAAGCTCATTATCGTCAAATGTTTCTAAAATGATTATATTCTGAGGCAGATTGCCGGTAACAGCAATTTTAGGATAGTTGTGATTTGGTCTTAGTGACGTAGGAGTCCTCTTCACTACTCCTAATGTTTCACAGATTTAGGACCTAGTTTTAGCGCTAAAACGCTTAGTGAAATACTCATAGAGCAAAAATTCAGGAGTCCTAAATTCAGGACTAACACGCCCACTATTTTAAATATGTTCTTCTAAATCGGTGAGTTAGGAGCTACTTTTAGCCTTAAGATGTTTTGTGAATATGGAATAGTAATGGAAAATTACTATTTTTAGTTTCAAATCAGGAAATTAATACTTCTGCCATCTAGTGGCAGGTTTGAAGCACTTGTCCCCAAAACACCTCACCCAAACTCCAAAAATGTCTGTATGTCACTGCAGTCTTTCAATTTCGAAATGATTAACACACATATATATATATAATGTCGAAATGAAAATGTATTGTGACATTTTGTGGTTGTCAGCCTTTAGTAGAATATGTTCGTAGTTAATGTGATTGAGGAGAACCTTTTGCATCCATTGAAATCTAAATAATGTAAGTGGCAATGAAAATCTAGACAAATATAAATATAATAAATATAACTATTTATTACTCATATTCCTGTTACCTTATCGTGAAAAGTAGTTAATAGATTATTTTATCAATGAATTCTAAATTCATCTGTAAGTAGTCATATATTATCAATATACTCATTGAGGGGATACCTGAGTGTTTAAGGTGACAATTATTTGACTAAAACACAAACATCTTGCTAGATTGAACTTGTATTAGAGGAATCTGAGTATGTTTAGTCCCTTATCACTTCTCCCTGCAATACACTGATACATGGACTTGGGAAAAATAGGATCAGGTACCAGAATTAGTATGTGATGGGACACTAGAGGAACACGTAACCCAGTCAATAATGAGATTAGACAGGATTATGTTTCTGGACTCTCGATGTGTCTGCAGCAGGCTTGGAAGCAACAAGTTGGTCTGTGAACATGCCATCGTATAACCAAATGAAGAGAAACAAACAAACAGGTTCATTCTTATCCACGGAAGTTCAACAGGGATCTGTATTCGGCTATTGAAACATTCAACAAGGCATTGTATTAAGGTATTTACCTGCTTCAATGTTTTAAAGAAAATACAAACCAGAAAAGATTCCTCTTTCTCTCAAAGCCACAGCGGTTGGCACTCTGGTGGTGAGTCTTAAATCCAAACCAATCAGAGTTTAAAGACTTATTATACAGAACTGCTTGGCCTGTTGTATTTCACCTACTGTATATATTGCAGGCAATAGAGCACCATGTGAAATCTTCATAAAATGGCTGCTTATGTACTGTGGTCAGCAGTTGTCTGGACTCTCAAAGGCCTGCTGTGCACATGGAGGTTTTTCTGGGTTATTGTCCTCTTCATATTAATACATTCTATGAATATATCATAGTTTTACTGTATCACTTCACAAATCACTGATAAATCAAATGTTATTTATTTATACTATAGGTCAGCCCATATCGTGCTCTAAAATCTGCTCCATTAACACAGCATGCATCTGACACTGACCATAAATTACCATCCAAACTGTCCCCAGGTAAATCCTAACATCACAGAAAAATGTATTCGATCAGTTATTATGCAAAGGAAGCAACGTTTGCTGATTGTCTTTCAATAGCAATGTAAATGTAACGTTCATACCTGTCCAATAGATGGCAGGCTAGTTTTGTGAAATAAGAAATAGTCTGTCAATATCATATTGCAAATTGCTTAAATCTACAAATTAAGAAGCCTTTTAAACTAGAGCAAAACTGTTTTCTATTTGAGCTTTTAGTGATTTAAAGGGAAAGTTTAACCAAAAAAATGGACAATCTGTCATTGATTAGACACCCTCACCAACCTTTATGAATATCTTTCTTCTGAGGAAAACAAGAGAAGATATTTTGAAGATATTATGTTTTTTTTGTCAATACAGTGAAAGTTTGGTCCAAAGACCAAAGAAATTCAGACTTTTTTCATATCAACATTAGAAAAAAAGGGTTTCGAATGACATATAAGTGAGTTAATAGCGACATATTTATTATTTTAAGGTGAACTGTCTTATTAAGTGTACTCCAGTATCCATAGTAAAACAGAATCAGCATTTGCCATAGTATTAATACTATATACTTTTATAAATCTGTAGTTATTCAGGATGTCAAGCATCTGGCAAAGACAGATGTAACTGCAGCCTCAGAGAAGAAGGCCAAACCAGAAAACTGTGTTCAGCCTGAACGGACAAGTGGCCTGTTCAAGAGACTGCTAAAGGCTGAGGGGGAGATTCAAGAACTGAAGATAGAGATTGCAAATCAGAGAGCATCATGGGAGATGCGATTTGTGGAGCTGCAAAAGAGACAACTTTATCTAAGAGACCAGGTATGTGGGTCTAATAATACTATTGCTTCTTTTGCCTCGCTGCTTTGATCGCCTGGCTCTTTTGCAAAATGTTATTCTTTTGTTCATTTTTTTTATTACTATATCTGCTTGATTATTTGGGATTAATAGGGATAGCAACAAACAATGCTTATGGTTTCAGTACTTAAATATGCTTGGCGTAATGACTAGGTGGCATCTCTGTTTATCCCTAAATGCTACTAGCATCTATCATGGCAGACAAGCTAGAATGCTAACTTTCATAGCATCAGTTTCACACCTCACATTTGAAGATTTTTTATGTGAAGGTGAAAGATATCCCCTCACAGATTTTGCAATGGGCTGAATGCTGATTGGTTTGAAAATGACTTGTGTGAGCAGTGCTACATCGCTACACTATTAATAAAAGACAATGTAGATCAAAGTATTTCCAAACAAAGCCAAATAAAACCACTGTAATATTGAGAAACACATCGTAGTGGTGTTTTATTCCTGAATGATTGGGTTTTGAACAAATCGGTTGAGTGAATTATTCAGTGACTCCATCCTAAAAATAGTTACTTGTTCCATTTATAAATTAATTATAATCAAACAAAATGATTCAGTCACTCCATCATAAAGATCATAAGCATATCTGAATAAATCAGCATTTTTGAACAAATCAGTTGAGTGAATGATTCAGCGACTCTATCATAAAGGCCATCACTTTTTTCATTTCTGAATAAATCAGTGTTTTTGAAAAAAAAAATAGGTTGAACAAATAATTAATGACACTCATAAATACAGTCATTTTTTTACAGTGGGAACATATATGATTTGAGTGGAAACGTTCTAACTTTTAATTGTATTTAAATTGTGTGATGTGATCGTTTCAGCTGACCTCTGAGATTCTGATAAGGACTGGAATACTGTACAGAGACACTGATTCAGAAGACGCAAATGAAATCTTTCTAGAGTCTGGCTTGGAGAATGTACTTAATCCAGAGGAGAAGGAGCAGGAATGTACTAGTAAGAACTTCCTTTGGTGGACTGCCTGGATAGCAGAACTGCCTTTGTGTGAGGATAATTTAAATTAAGTACATTTGAAAAAATGAGATCATCTCTTCCAACTTTCCACAGGTGGTCTCAGACACCAGCAAAAGTGTCCTGATGTGGAATTGCTTGGAGATGGTGGCAGTCAAACCTCTTGCCCATCAGACTCCAGAGCCACTTCTGTCTTGTCTAACATCAGGTACCTTTGATAGTGTTTTAAGCTGGACATGTTCATGCATGCCCTGTTCCTATCATTGGAACGTGCTGTCACAAAAAAGTTTTCCAGAGAACTGTGTTATAACCCGAAACATCTGACTGTGGAATGCAGTGCACTGACCAATCAGAAGCACATATTCCAAAGAGTTGTTTAATAATAAATAAATAAATAATTAGTATGAGTATATAGTAAAGTGTTACATTTTGTATTAAATTAAAATTCCAATCTTAAATTTAATGTCCAATCTAAACACTATACTTGTGTTTGCATGACCTCTTTCTTCAGTGTAAGGTCTTGGAGGAGTGAAAGGGGACCTCATCGAGTGTTTGTACCACACTCCCCTCTTGATCTGAAGATTGGGCACAGGGTCCGAATCATGTTACCCTCTGGACGGATCAGCACTGGTACCTTACGCTACCTGGGCAACATAAAAAACTCCTCCGAATACAATCTTGGTGTAGAACTGGAGTTTGCTGATAATGGACAGCATGATGGCATCTATGAAGGACAGCGCTACTTTTACTGGTATGATAATTTTTCTGAGCTTCAGTAATTCAGATGATGGGAAAATTTGTGTAAAGAAGTGAGTACACCCCTCACATTTTCGTAAATATTGTATTATATATTTTCATGTGACAACACTGAAGAAATTACACTCTGCTACAATCTAAAGTAGTGAGTGTACAGCTTGTATAACAGTGTACATTTGCTGTCCCCTCAAAATAACTCAACACACAGCCATTAATGTCTAAACCACTGGCCACAAAAGTGAGTACACCCCTGAATGAAAATGTCCAAATTGGGCCCAAAGTGTCAATATTTTCTGTGGCCACCATTATTTTCCAGCACTGCCTTAACCCTCTTGGGCATGGAGTTAACCACAGCTTCACAGGTTGCCACTGGAGTCTTCTTCCACTCCTCCATGATGACATCACGGAGCTGGTGGATTTTAGAGACCTTGCGCTTCTCCACCTTCCATTTGAGGATGCCCCACAGATTACCTTTACCCTCAGGTTCTTTTAGCAAGGCAGTGGTTTTCTTGGAGGTGTGTTTGGGCTTGTTATCCTGTTGGAATACTGCCCTGCGGCCTAGTCTCCGAAGGGATCATGCTCTGCTTCAGTATGTCACAGTACATGTTGGCATTCATGGTTCCCTCAATGAACTCCCCAGTGCCGGCAGCACTCATGTAGCCCCAGAGCATGACACTCCCACCACCATGCTTGATTGTAGGCAAGACACACTTGTCTTTGTACTCCTCAACTGGTTGCCGCCACACATGCTTGACATCATCTGAACCAAATAAGTGTATCTTGGTCTCATCAGACCACAGGACATGGTTCCAGTAATCCATGTCCTTAGTCTGCTTGTCTTCAGCAAACTGTTTGCGGGCTTTCTTGTGCATCATCTTTAGAAGAGGCTTCCTTCTGGGACGATAGCCATGCAGACCAATCTGATGCAGTGTGCGGCGTATGGTCTGAGCACTGACAGGCTAACCCACCACCCCTTCAACCTCTGCAGCAATGCTGGCAGCACTCATACATCTATTTCCCAAACACAGCCTCTGGATATGACGCTGAGCACGGGCACTCAACTTCTTTGGTTGACCATGGCGAGGCCTGTTCTGAGTGTAACCTTTCCTGTCAAACTGCTGTATGGTCTTGGTCACCGTGCTGCAGCTCAGTTTCAGGGTCTTGGCAATCTTCTTATAGCTTGCGCCATCTTTATGTAGAGCAACAGTTCTTTTTTCAGATCCTCAGAGAGGTCTTTGCCATGAGGTGCCATGTTGAACTTCCAGTGACCAGTATGAGAGAGTGAAAGCGATAACACCAAATTAAACACACCTGCTCCACATTCACACCTGAGACCTTGTAAAACTAACGAGTCACATGACACCGGGGAGAGAAAATGGCTAATTTGGCCCAATTTGGGCATTTTCACTTAGGGGTGTACTCACTTTTGTGGCCAGCGGTTTAGACAAATGGCTGTTTGTTGAGTTATTTTGAGGGTACAGCAAATTTACACTGTTATACAAGCTGTACACTCACTACTTTACATTGTAGCAAAGTGTAATTTCTTCAGTGTTGTCACATGCAAAGATTGTCACGGTTCATGGCTCTGTGTGTTCATTCTGTCTATGTGTTGTCTGTGCTGATTGCTTGTCAGCGTTGCCCAGCAACCCCGGTGCTGATGAGCTATTCAGAGCGGCTGCACCTGATACTCATCTCAGTGCCTATATCTGCCGCTCGGTTTGGGGTAGCTGTTGTCAGTTCGTTGCTACTCATGCCTTGTCCTGTTCTCGTCTGTCTTAAGCTTTGTCTGCTGTTCCTGTGTCTCTTGCTGCCTTAAGAGGACCTTATCATCGGGATTGGAGTTCTGGTAGTCAGGCGTCCTGGACTTCTGCTCCTGCCAGATTCTCACTTGTGGCTGTCTACTCTATCCCGGATCAGCTATCGTAGCACTTTAGTGCTCATGACTACTGCCATTCTTGTGAGCCTTAATAAATAACTTATTTTCACTCTCAACTGGATTTCGAGTTTTTACCGTGACAGAACGAACTGACCAAGATGGATCCAGCGAGTGCTTCAGAAATCCGGGAGATATTATCTAACAGCAATACACGTATGGATCGACTAACTACTCAGCTCCAGCATTTAAGGACCGAATCTGCACAAGCCCAACAGGCCGCTGCGCTGAACCCACCTGTTGTCTCACCTGATGTTCACACCATTCGCCACACGGAGCCTCGCCTGCCGGCTCCCACGGTCTACTCTGGTGAGCCCCATTTATGTCGATCATTCCTGACTAAATGTTCTTTGTATATTGCCCTTCAGCCGTCACTTTTCCCTACAGAGAAGTCCAAAGTGGCTCTCGTGATAACTTTGTTGGCTGGTCGAGCGGCACTCTGGGGAACGGCTGTGTGGGATCAGAAACACCTGTGTTGTTCATCATTTAATTCATTCACGGAGGAGCTGAAGAAGGTGTTCGACCGGGCCATTTCGGGAAGAGAGGCGGCGCGAGTGTTGGCGGAATTGCGTCAGGGAGATCGGACTGTCACCGATTATTCAATCGAGTTTCGGACTCTGGCCGCGGAATGCAGTTGGAATATAGAGGCGCAGTGGGACATGTTTTTGCATGAATTGGCCGACCGCATCCAAGATGAAGTATATTCACTGGAATTGCCTCCTTCCTTAGATGGGTTAATCGATCTGGCTATACAAGTAGATGCAAGGCTACGTCGTCGAGAGCAACGAACCCTGCATAAACCCGTCACCAATACGGGTTTGTTTTTTGTTTTTTTCCTTCCAGCGACGCGGTTGGTCACCTTCTCGATCCTGAGCCCATGCAAATGGGCAGGGCTCGGCTTACCAAGACAGAGAAAGAGAGGCGTAGGATCAATGGACTGTGTCTTTACTGTGGTGCAGTGGGTCATATCGCTGCACAGTGCCCAGTAAAAGCCAAAGCCCGTCAGTAGAGAAGAGGTTACTGACGGGTGGACTTTCGTGTGAAGAATCCTCTCTCACCGCCACTCTTCTTCCTGTTCGGCTGAAGTGGGCTGAGTTTCATCATTCATGTCAAGCCTTAATAGACTCTGGAGCTGAGGGGAATTTCTTGGACACTAATGTTGCTCTCAGATTAAAGATCACCATCATCCAACTCACCCACCCTATTTCCGTCAGTGCTCTCTGTGGCCAAGCTCTTCGGCCGGTCACGCACACCACCAGACTGGTGAGTCTCATAACATCTGGCAACCATACCGAAGAAATACAATTCCTTCTCACTGACTCTCCTCTGGCTCCAGTTGTGCTGGGTCATCCCTGGCTTTCACTCCATAACCCCAGTACAAACTGGCGTTCTAACACTGTGTCTGCTTGGAGTGAATTTTGTCATGCTTCGTGTTTGTTGTCTGCCTGTTCTTCCGTGTCTTGTTCTGTGTTACAGGATGAACCCACGGACCTGTCTAACGTGCCCAGTGAGTACCTTGACCTGAAGGGAGTATTCAGTAAGTCTCGAGCTGCCTCCCTTCCTCCACATCGTCCCTATGACTGTGTCATAGATTTATTGTCAGGTACGTCTCCGTCTAAAGGCAGATTATACTCTCTATCTGCTCCGGAGAGGGAGGCCATGGAGAAATATATTTCTGATTCTCTAGCAGCCAAAATCATCCGCCCTTCTTCTTCTCCTGCAGGTGCTGGGTTCTTCTTCGTGGAAAAGAAGGATGGATCCCTGCGCCCGTGTATTGACTATCGAGGGCTGAACAACATCACGGTAAAGAATACCTATCCTTTGCCGTTGATGTCTTCAGCCTTGGAATGGCTTCAGGGGGCTTCCTTTTTCACGAAGTTGGATCTCCGTAACGCCTATCATTTGGTTCGCATAAGGGAAGGGGATGAGTGGAAGACCGCTTTTAATACCCCCAGGGGGCACTTTGAATATTTGGTTATGCCCTTCGGGCTATCCAATGCCCCGGCGGTCTTCCAGGCACTTGTCAATGACGTGTTGAGAGACATGGTTGATCAGTTCATATATGTCTACCTGGATGACATATTGATTTTTTCTTTTTCTCTCCAGGACCACGTTCAACACGTCAGACAAGTGCTTCAGAGGCTGTTGGAGAATGGGCTTTATGTCAAGGCGGAGAAATGCGCTTTTCATGCACAGTCTGTTCCCTTTTTGGGATACATCTTGTCGTCTGAGGGAGTGCGCATGGATCCTGCCAAGGTTCAGGCTGTGATAGATTGGCCAACTCCGGATTCCCGCAAGGCCCTGCAGAGGTTTCTGGGCTTTGCCAATTTTTATCGGCGATTTATCCGCAATTTCAGCCAACTAGCCGCCCCTTTGACTGCCTTAACCTCCACCAGGATGACATTCAGGTGGTCCAATGCAGCTGACTCTGCATTTTCTAAACTGAAGAGTTGCTTCGTTTCAGCTCCCATTCTTGTCGCCCCTGACCCCTCTCGTCAGTTTGTGGTGGAGGTTGATGCGTCTGAGGTGGGGGTTGGTGCGGTTCTTTCCCAGCGCTCTTCCGCGGACGATAAGATGCATCCCTGCGCGTTTTTTTCACATCGTCTATCACCCGCCGAACGCAATTATGACATTGGTAATAGAGAGTTGCTGGCAGTCAAGTTAGCCTTGGAGGAATGGCGTCATTGGTTGGAAGGTGCGGGGGTACCTTTTATTGTTTGGACAGACCATAAGAACCTTGAGTACATCAGGGCCGCCAAAAGGTTAAACTCTAGGCAGGCACGGTGGGCTCTATTTTTCGGCCGTTTTGATTTTTCCATTTCCTACCGCCCGGGTTCCAAGAACATCAAACCCGATGCTTTATCTCGTGTTTTTGATAGATCTGAGCACTCATCGTCTCCCGAGTTTATCATACCACAGAAGATCGTGGGCTCTATGGTCACTTGGGAGATCGAATCGAGGGTCCGTACAGCCCTACAAGGGGTAATGCCTCCGCCTGGGTGTCCACCGTGTCGTTTATTTGTGCCAGAGATTTTACGGTCTGACGTCATCCGTTGGGGTCATTGTTCCAAGGTGGCTTGTCATCCAGGGGTGAGTCGTACCATGTTTCTCATCAAACAGCGGTTCTGGTGGCAATCTATGGCCCGTGACATTCGTCTTTTTGTTTTAGCCTGCTCAGTTTGTGCCACCTCCAAGACTTCCAATCGACCCCCTGGTGGACTCCTTCAGCCGCTGTCAGTTCCTTCGAGACCCTGGTCCCATATATCACTAGATTTTGTTACGGGTCTCCCGCCCTCTCAAGGGAACACGGCAGTTTTAACCGTGGTGGATCGGTTCTCAAAGGCAACTCATTTTATTCCTCTGCCCAAATTACCTTCAGCCAGAGAAACAGCGGTTGCTGTCATAGACCACGTCTTTCGCATTCATGGCCTCCCGACAGATGTGGTTTCTGACAGGGGGCCTCAGTTCATTTTCAAATTTTGGAGGGAATTTTGTCGTTTATTGGGGGCGAGTGTTAGTCTTTCTTCGGGGTTTCATCCTCAGAGCAATGGCCAAACGGAGAGGGCTAACCAAGATTTGGAACGGGTGTTGCGGTGTTTGGTCTCTCAGAACCCATCCTCTTGGAGTCTGCAACTTTCATGGGTTGAGTACGCACATAACTCATTACCAGTGTCAACTACGGGCCTATCTCCGTTTGAGTGTAGTTTAGGTTACCAGCCACCTATTTTTCCGAGTCTGGAAACTGAAGTCGCGGTCCCCTCTGCCCACGCCTTTCTCCAAAGGTGCTACCGCACTTGGAGAAAGGCCAGAGGGACTCTCCTCCAGGTGAGGTCTCGCACCAAGGCTAAGGCCGATCGCCACCGGTCTGAGCCTCCCGTCTACGTCGTAGGTCAAAAAGTGTGGCTTTCATCCAGAAATATTCCACTCCTCACAGTTTGTAACAAGCTTGCTCCTAAATTCATTGGCCCATTTACTGACACCAAGATCATTAGTCCGGTGGCAGTCCGCCTCAAACTTCCTCCAGCGTACAGGAGAGTTAATTCCGTCTTTCATGTATCCAAATTAAAACCCGTTTTTCATTCTGCCATTAATCCGCCTGCCCCGGTTCCCCCACCGCCGCTACTCGTAGATGGGGAACCGACTTATTCGGTAAACCGTATTTTGGACTCAAGACGGAGGGGACGCGGTTCTCAGTATTTGGTGGACTGGGAGGTTACGGTCCGGAGGAGAGGAGTTGGGTTCCTGCGAGGGACATATTGGATCAGTCCCTGATCGATGATTACAATCGCCAGGTAAATTCCCCTGGGAGCGTCAGGAGACGCTCTTAGGGGAAGGGGTACTGTCACGGTTCATGGCTCTGTGTGTTCATTCTGTCTATGTGTTGTCTGTGCTGGTTGCTTGTCAGCATTGCCCAGCAACCCCGGTGCTGATGAGCTAATCAGAGCGGCTGCACCTGATACTCATCTCAGTGCCTATATCTGCCGCTCGGTTTGGGGTAGCTGTTGTCAGTTCGTTGCTACTCATGCCTTGTCCTGTTCTCGTCTGTCTTAAGCTTTGTCTGCTGTTCCTGTGTCTCTTGCTGCCTTAAGAGGACCTTATCATCGGGATTGGAGTTCTGGTAGTCAGGCGTCCTGGACTTCTGCTCCTGCCAGATTCTCACTTGTGGCTGTCTACTCTATCCCGGATCAGCTATCTTAGCACTTTAGTGCTCATGACTACTGCCATTCTTGTGAGCCTTAATAAATAACTTATTTTCACTCGCAACTGGATTTCGAGTTTTTACCGTGACAAAGAGATAATAAAATATTTACAAAAATGTGAGGGGTGTACTCACTTCTGTGAGATACTGTAAGCAAACACAAGCACTCTTATTATATTTTTTTCCAATAGAAAAAAACGAAATTATTGATCTTAAATTTCTGGTCTGTTTAGTGATATCAGTTTTGATATGTGTCTGGATTTTGTGTCTTGGGCTACATAAACAAACACCAAAGTAAAGTGTTGTTACTTGGAAATGATAAACCATCTTGTCTAGTCGCATTGGTGTTAACTGGCAGGTTTTACACCTTGTCTACACCAGATAAGAATGGCACGACGTCATATCAAAAGTAAATAGGATCCATTAATGTCCGTGATGCTGGCTGCATCTGAAAGCATTTGCGGCTTACTTGTTGCCTTGCTGCCCTATCAGGCAATGACTTTGCAGGCAGCATTTGTGCAGCTTCCCAAACTGATTTTAGACAGACTTCCGAGGCAGAATAAATGTTTTGTGATCTACAATAAAACGGAGAAAGCTTTGGTGATAACTAAGCAAATATTGAATTACCACAATGCCAATTTCTTACTAGAAATGACATCAAATGTTGAAGAAATGACCACCAAACACAGCTTTAGCTCAATTGTCACAGAAAATGCACAGCATAGTGGGATGTCATGGTCAGAGAAGGATACATCAATGCTGCCTTCAAAAGGTGATCAGATGAAGGTATCACAGCAGACAAGTTGACAAAGTCATTGGATTTGGATGTGCCCTGTTGTCTTTCCAGTTGCCAGCTTAGTATGTTGCCTGTGGAGGCAGTATTTTTCAGCTTTTGGATGTACTATTCACATCCATGTGATTGCTCTGCTTCCAACATAAATGTTGGAACATTTTCTTTGATGCTGTGTAGTGTAGAGCTGGGGCTACAATATTGCAGACCATATACTTCTACAAGTTTCTACTTGTCTTGTCATGAATCTTTGGTGTGAACTTAAAAAAAAAAAACAACAACCCCGGAAACACTTAAACACATTTTGTTGTTAAATATTGCGTTTTTAGTAATATTGTTTTAAAAATACATTATCTTCAATGCTCTTATTTCATTCTTTTTTAATTTCCTCTTTTTCTTCAGTGACCCTGGACATGGTGCGTTTGTAGCATTCAGTAAATTGTTAATGGCTTGGGAGTAGAAGCTCTTATTGGAACACTTGTGAAGACTCTCCAGGCCACTCAAGAACACTCTTGCAACAGTTCGCTGTATGGATCCATTATAGAGCACAGCTATGATGAAGTATTTTTGTAGACAAGCCCAGAAGTTAACATTCCCCAGACAAAAACACAATAGGCTTTTGGATTATTGCAGAAATTATGAAGTAAAAAGCTAAATGCAAGTAAACATGGTCACATGACTTCAGTGCCACCAATATTACTGTGCATACCAAAAACTTTATATGAAACATTTTCCCTGAAAGTTTGAAGACATTTAATGTATTTTCTCATTTGTTAACGACCGCCTTTATCAAGACAAGCAAAAGCAATAAAAAAACGCTAAGTAATTTTACTGATGCTGATATTTTATGTCATAGAATAAAATGTGACAATATATTAGGCTTGTGTTCACCACTTGAGGCGTTTAACCAAAAACAAATTGATTTCAGGGCGATGGAAATGGAGGGGCTAAAATACTACATTTTTCCAAGTTTGGCCTACAAAACACATCATGCCTGCAGGACTACTTGTGTATAGTGTAACTCTACTAGTAGAACAATAACTTGTAACTGAACAGGTGACCTTATATGTTACCATAAAGGTGAAGAGGGTAATTTCTACGCCACTAGTGACACCAAATGTAATAGCAAAAATTATGACTGTTTTCAACCAAAAACAATAAATCTGTGATGTGATCATGTGATTCGTATGAAAACGTATTCTTTTTAGAAAATAAGCAAGCATGAAGGTACACACTAACCCTAACCTCAACAGGACATAAGCAGATCGTACAAAACATGACAAATTATACACAAAGTCTGCATGTAAAATGTAGATATAGTTACAAATTACCATGAGATTGTGTTGGAATTTGCACTTTTTCATATTTATTTATGACTGTTAGGGGAATTCTGTATTAAAATATATTCTAAAATATCCGCAGAGCTAAGATAGGAAGACTCATATCAGTAGGTTAAACAGATCAAATTATGCAAATGATTTCCAGGAACAGGTATGTGTAAGAGGATGATGATGGGTGATCAAAGTCTGTAGAAACGCATTCCATGCATGTCTGCGTTTGCCAATATCCGTTAATGCAAATGAAGGAGACGCCCGATTGAACATGGATAAAGAGAACATTTAAACAGCCATCTGAGGTAAAAACCAGTCACCTCTGCTGCATTCTAAAATATACTGTACTATTCACAAGAGGCCAGGTGTGTTCTCCAGGATGCACTTATCAAAAGATTTGCCCTGTTTATTGAAGGATGTGTTCTAGTGTTTCAGGAAAGAGACTGGATCAATACATGTTATTCCCCATTCATGGAAATTAAGATGATTTCTTTTGTATCAAACATGTTTACCCACAGACTTCTCAAAAGAAATGATTATGCTCATGTTACCAAATGTAATAATGTTACACACGTCTTAAGCAAACGTGTTTGCTTTGGCTTTTTTGGGTTATTTTTGTCACTGAACTTCCTCTTACAAAGAAAGCAAATCACATTCCTGTGGATTAAGATAAGGAAATAAACAATGATCACATGATTCACAGGGAGCTGTTTTGCATATTCATAACACATTTTGGTGCTTGTGAACTTCCTTCTTCCTTGTAGATGTAAATAAAGATAAATATATTGTCAAAAAGAGAGGGAAGGACAGAGAGAGATTAATTTATACATAATTTGACATTGAATGATGATATACACAATCTCCTAAGATTTACTATTCAAATTAAATAAACTGTCATAACCTACCATCCTTTTGTAAATATAGGACATAAGTCAAATGTAATATGTTAATGTAACAACATTTTAACTTGTTATATTTGTATAAAAGAGCTGCACAATCTCTCATTGCAACTGGCTTTCAGCAGTAAAAGCAATAATAACATTAAGAAACGTTTTTACCCACATGCTGTATATTCAGGCGTCGCCATCGTTACCATCAGGTAGACACAGATAAACAGTTCTTTGAAAAGCAGCTGTTATAATAATACACTTTAATAAAGTAACACATAGCACAAAACATTTTGTGTTGAATGTAAAGGTGTGTCTAAGCAATGGATTAAATGGATTGTAGTTTCAGATGCCAGTTAAAACACCGCCATCAGTCACAAATAAAATCAAAACAGAAAGTATTTGACAGAAACATTTTATTTTGTGACAACAGCAGGTTTCCCAGCTTGTTAACATGCAATTAACATAAAATAAATATGTATCTGGTATTACTGGTTAATCTCCATCTAAAAACATTGTGCTATTATTTTTTATAATTATGATGCATGCAGTATCTCTGCAGCTCATATTATTTGAGACTACAATATCTGTATATTTTAAAGCAGGATTGCAAAATTTGGATGCAGGATTAATTAAAACATAAACGTTATAATGAAACCGATAAAGTGAACATAAGAAATATGCGTATTCCTTTATATTGATTAAAATAAAATCATGAAGGTAGTGTTTGTCAGTTACTAATTATGATGCCACTGGTTGTATGGGAAATGACTCTGTATTGTGGGATTTTTTGTCACTATTTACTGTGGTTTTGTTTTTATTGTCATTTTCAATTGTATTAAATATTTGACCTTTAATTATAACATTCTATTTAATGAGGGTAGTGAGATGACGTGTACCAAAAACTTACACATCCACATTTAGCTTTTTATTTATTCAATTTTATTACGATTTTCTTTATTGCTGTTTAAGGGACAAGGAGCAAGAAGTTCATTTTCTTCCCCATTGCATTTGCCAATACAACATTGAGAACTTATTTCCTGTTCACATTAATGATTATAATGCACTAGCAGGATATAAACATGTTGCGAGTTGCTACTTGTACACTATGAACTACACACACTGTTAAATCAGTTAATTTTGTAACACTTTACATAAAGCATTTATATATAATGCATTAAAAGTTGTTTTATGCCTTGTAATGCACTATAATGTCTTGTATGAAACAAATGAATAATTGTTTCCACAGTTATAAAACATTACATTACTTAAAAACTCACTGTTACATATTTAGAAAGTATAAATGAATATTACAATGCATTTTAAAATTGATTACAACAATTGTTTTCTGAAAAACAATGCAGTACAATTTACCTTATGAATACCTTTAATGCATTATACATGGCTTTAAGTGGTATTACAGATTTTATGAAATTTTTAGAACTGAAAAATAAAAGCATAACATATAAAGTCTATGGAACATCTTTACAAATAGATGCTATAATTAAAAATCTGCTAAGACTGTCTCCTCTGAAGAGAAAACAAAACTGTACAAACTCATACACACTGACAGGGACTTTGAATTTGTTCACATAAGATAGATATTAGAAGACATACAAGAGTATTGCGATTACACAAATACTTATATGCTCATCTGAAAACAGTGGATAAAACATCAGCATATATTATAATAATAACTTTCATCATTATGCTGAATTGACACATCTAAAGCCTCATTTTTTATTATATTCATTGTATAATATACACCAGTCAAAACTTTGACACAGAAATGCAAAGCATGACAACTTAGTGCAAAGCATTTGCTCTTCTCTTGTTTGAGAGCAGATGTTTGAACAATGAGATGATGCAAGTCAATTTTGCATAGAAGGAAAGATGTGAGATGTCCTTTGTACATTCAAATTGTCAAAATCAACAAGCTGAGTTACACAGCAGAACCAACCTGATATGAAGCATCTAATATTGAAGCACAATTTAAAGATGTCCAGTACTGTGGTAAGTTTCAAAAACTACAATGCATCACAAAGTCACAGTGCTAGACGCAAGTATCAAAGTAAAAACATCAGGGGATTCCTACCCACAATAATTGAAACCAACAATATACAACGAAAAGACTGCAGGAGACAAGGAGTCACACCTACTACTATTTGAAGGCATTCTGTGGTGGAGCTGATTTGAATGAACAATTATCAGCAGACATACTAACTAGAAAATTACTTATTAGATCGTTAATGACTGCAATTACATACAACTATATTTAGAATGCTCAAATTACATTTCAGCTTATGTCCAAAACCAAATTTGTAGCCTTCGAGCCAAGGTACTGTACAGTTTGCTACACGTTAGGAGCAACAATTGATGCAATGTGCATCAACCTCTTAAAAAACATCTAGACACACATTTGACTTTTTAGTCATACATAAGTTACCACATGTACTATGTGATAAGTCATTCAGGTTTTTGAGACTTTAAAGAGCAAAAAAAAAAAGAGCTACCAAAGCTACAGGAAAACCAAAACAGAAAAACAATTGCACACCTTAAGAGGTACAACAGCTTGTCAACGGGGCAGTTCCCTTAAATTGACATATCAGTGCACCTTATCTACCCCTCGAAGGCGCATATAAGTAATAGGTACCTTCAAACTACTACTATGACATTTTAAGGGTAAAAACGTACAAAGTTCAAGGAGTGTCCGAGTGACAAGTTATTGTACCCCTAAAAAAAACAAAAACAAGTTTGTACCTTATCTCCTCCTAAAAGGAGTATTATTTAGAGTTGACAGATACCTTTAAAGCATTACTACAAACTTTTTAAGAGTAAAAAAAGAAAGTACTCCTAAAGATACAATGTTTGCACATATTTTTCTGAGAGTGTAGATAAACTTGGCATGCAGTCTTTTTTATTGACCCCAAGTTTCAATGATTCAGAAGAACTCTCCCCTGGACTTGAGTTTGAGAATCTCTGCTGCCAGCTGCTGTGAATCTTTCAGCTGCGGGAACATTTCCATAACTTTGTTTACATGATTTGGGTTAAAAATCGCATTAAGCTTCTTCCTGACCTCCTCTCTTTCTTCCTGGAAAGCATTGGACTGTGGCATGGCTGAGTGCTGCTGGTTTCCGTAGACATCGGGAGGCCTGTGCGAGCTAGGACAGGGTAAAGGTTCAGGTAAACTGGTTGCCTGTGGTATGTAGTAAGGGTAAGACCAGGCACCATAAGCAGGGAGACTATAACGCTGGATGGGGTTGGGCAGAGGTAGGGAGCTGTAGGCACCAAAGTTGGGCTGATAGTTGGAGAAAGGACTCATGTTGTCATAGTAGCGCTGGCCACCTGCAGGTACACCAAGGTTACCAGACATTGGTGGATGATTGGATCTCGTCCTATGCAACTCATCAATGCTCTGGGACAGGTCTGAAAACTGGCTTTCGTAGGATCCAAGCCCTGAGTCAGAACTGAAAAGGGAGGAAGGGTTTGTTGGGTAAGGTGCTTGCAGACTGGTTCTGTCTACCAAAGCATTGAGCTGTCCCACAGTGGCTGTATTTAAGGGCTTTTTGGTGGACAAAATGTCATCCCAGTACTGGTGTATAACATCCCTGCCGTCAGAGCTCTTGGGATCCAAGTTGAGCTTTTGTTCCAGTTCTTGCTCCAAGGAGGGTAAGCTGGACCCAAAACCAGGGTCATGTATTGGGTGCATGCCTCTTATTGGCCCAGTTACTCTGCTTCCCTCTTTTGAACCAGACAGTCTGGCATTCTCTCGAAGCTCATCGGCTAGAGAACGCTGTGACTGGTTTGTGCGTTCAGGGTGGTAGAACTTACACTTGATCCCATATGTGCACTTTTTTCCTGAAGAGTAAAAACACAAATGTTTTATAAGGTCTACTTCAGGAATGTGCATCATCGATCCAGGAGGGTTGTGGTCCTCAGTTTAGTTCCATCCATAATCATAGACACCTGTCTGAAGTTTTCTAGCAAACCTGGAGACATATGTACGATTTTTCAGGTGTGTTTGATTAGGGATGTAACTAAACTGTGCAGGACGGTAGCCCTCCAAGACCAGATTAGCCAGATATTTGGTCTACTTCAGAGGTGTCCTGCAGAGTTTTACTCCAACCTTGATAAAAACTCTATCAAGTCTGTAGCTCTCTAGTAAACCTTAGAAGTGTTTGACTTGAAGCAGCACTGCGCAGAATGATCAATGTATGACATCAAAGAACTGCGAGAGCAATTCAAAAGCATAAGGATCCATCTGCTCTCTCATCGCTCTGGGGGTACTTTGATGTCATATACTGATCATTCTGTGGAGCGCCACTTCAAATCAAACACACCTCTTGACTTAGTGGTAACCTTGATTAGCTTGTTCAGGTGTGTATTCGACTAGGGTCTGAGGCTTGGAGCTAAACTCTCCAGGACTGTGGCTCTCCACTGCTGGTCTACATCCTTCTGTTCATGCACTTTGTATGTTGACGGAGTGAATCCAGCTCATGAAGACCCACTCCCCTACAAAGTTGATTTCCAACTTGCTTTGAAACACCGCCTGTGACTTTCAAGTAATCCTGAAGAGCTTGATTCAGGTATGTTTGATTAGGGTTGGAGCTAAACTCTGTAGGACAGTGGGTCTTCCATGAGCAGGACTGAAGACCTCTGAGAGCTACACAGAGTTAGTCAAATACTAGGGCTATCAATTGACTGAATTACATTCAATGCAGATTTATCAAAGATAAAGACTTTTATTATGCTTTTTGAGTTCACCTTTAGTGTGTAATAGCTTTTTGTGCATGTAAACCAGAAGTGTCCAAACCTATTCCAAGAGGGCCACTGTCCTGCAGTGTTTAGCTCCAACTCTAATTAAGCACACTAAAATTGTATGGGATTTAAATACCAACACCGCAGTTTCCATAGAGATCATTCTGTTTACAGCTGCCCATGAAGCCTCTGGAGCTGAAACCCAATTATGGTAAGGGTTCAATTATGGTTCTTTAAGTGGCGGACTAATCACAACAGACTGGGCCAGGTTTCAGCTTTAAAGAGGCAGGGGCTAAAACGTTTCAGGCAGAGGTGGATAAGAGTTGCTGCAGCAATGTGCACCCTTAGTAAAACAATGTCCTTTTTTAACTTTAAATTATGTATCCATATTCTAGCAGACACAAAAAATTAAATTATGAAATTGTAAATGAGTATAATATGGGAAGTTTAATCAATTGAATTACCATCAAATCACATATATCAGAATTTGCTAAGAAAATTCAAAGACATTTAATATGGCAGTTGAAAGCAGACTTTACAATATTTTGAGAAGTCATAATACCATTTTGTTTGGTTTTCTTATAATTGACCATGAGCTTATCACTGGCCTACAGGGTGTTATATCTGGCTGTGAATGTCTTTGCTGGCAGGAAATTCCATTATTACAAAATATGGAATGAGTCATTGGACATAACAATGAAGTCTATTTTTCATTTGGTTATATATTTATAATTAATTGCACTGAACTAACATTAAATTGACAGCCCTAGAAATGTATTTATATTAGTAGTTTGTGGTTTTCATGGCATACATGATTCCGAGTGATAGAAACTGACAAGTACTTACCATATGGACAGAGTTGTCGCTTGTGGTCAAGCAACATCGCTTTTTTACGAAGAAAATTATCTAAATTGGGTCCATGACGGCCGAGAGGGTCATCAGGTGGCATGAACCTGTCCAAGAGGGTCGTGTTGATGGTTAGTTAAATTAATAGGAATAAGAACAGGCATTACAAAAAGCATTAGCAGCTCCTAAAGAATAGTTGTAAGAACATACTTGTCATTAACAAAGGAGTACATAAGCAATCTCTCCTCAATGCAACGCTTCCACTCCGGACGTTCACTTTGCAGGTCACGATATGTGTCGTTGGACACTATAATGCCATCCAGATCATGAGCTAATTTGACAATAAAGCGATCATCATAGCAGACCACGCGCTTTCCTCCGACCCTTCGTGAAGGTGTAAACACAAGAATCTTCTTCCTTTCCAGCTCTTCCAAAATATGCTGATCTGGAAACAAAGACAAACACATTTGATATTTTTCATCATCTTTGTGGACATTTGTACACACCAGACTCTATTAAAAATTCACAGTGAAACTGCAGGTGATAAGGAAAACTCTTGAACTTCCTGGTGGGGAATTCCCAGTGAGACCTGTAGGAAACTTAACTCTTCCTTATTCTTCTTGTTTTGTTTTTACTGTTTTTACTCGAACTGATTTGAGGAATCTGAGCAGGGGTGTGCACCAAAAACAGAGACAGTCCAGGGACATGAACAACTGAGATTATCTTCTCCACATCAACACCTCTAGGCTGTTAGAACTGAACCTGAATGTTTCTAAAGTCCTGAAACAAAGGTCATTTTTTACTAGTACTTGCAACCACCAAAGTAATGAACAGCAAACTGTTAAATTTTTTTAATTAAACGGTTTAAATTTTAAAGATCTTGTCAATTACTGCAATTCTGTGCAATGCACGAGTCTAAAGGTTTAACTTTTCATTAATATATTGATGTCAGTAAGATTGTTCAATAGTTTTGAAAGAAGTTCTATATGCTCACCAAGACTGCATTTATTTGACCAAAAATACAGTAAAAAGTGTCACATTTTGAAATATTACAATTCAAAATAACTTTTTTTCTTTTTTAATAAATTATTCCTGTGATGAAACGCTGAATTTTGAGCATCATTACTCCAGTCTTTACTGTCACACAATCCTTCAGAAATCAGTAAAAAATATATTTTATTATCAGTGTTGAAAACTGCTTCATATTTAAAAAAATATATATATATTTTTTTTCATTATTTATTTTTTTGATTCTTAGATCAATAGAACGTTCAGCATATATTTAAAATGCAAATCTTTTGTAACCGTATAAATGTCTTCACTGTCTCTTTTGATAAATTGAATGCGCCCTTGCTGAATATAAGTTTTTATTGTGTTGAGTATAGGCTTATCTGCATCTGTGCAGTCAGATGGGCGTTTTCGCTGTTCAGACAAACCGGTCTGTGATGACTCATTTTTACCAAAAGTGCTGAGGGAGTGTCTTTACCTGAAATAGGTACATCAGGCCTGGGCTGCTCTTTTCTCCAGGAAGGCACAAATACAGTGATATTTCTGTGTCCTCGGTCAAGGAAGTAATTAACTGCCAGCTCAATCCCACGGCAAGAAAACACTTCCTTGTTCCCATGACTGAAAGAGAACAAGAGAAACAGTAAAAAACAAAAAGAGAAAGAAATGAGTTTGGCAGATGAGTAAATCAGTGAATATGCATGCCAAAAACCACTGGTCTGTATAAATGTTAGAGGGCTTTGGTGTTTATGTTGCTTTTTCAGCATCTTACTGAATGTAATGTTCCTTAATGACATGTCACATGTCAAATTATTAATGCTTACATTTTTAAAAGTCTCCTTTCAAGTCCTGTGTGAACGGCTCTTTAAATAATATGTATGTTTGGTGCTAAATAACTATTGTTTTTAATAAGGAACATACAAGTCTTTAAAGTTCATTAAGTTTTGCTAAACTGTGGTTAATCCGTTTAATGTATCAACCCTACCAGTTTTTTATAAATGTGAAAAGTATATTGAATTCCAAGGGTTGATTTATAAACCTAAAACGAAGCAGTTTAATCCATTGCATTTTTTGTTTCAGATGTGGATGTTGGAATTACTTGTAGCAATAATGTAACTAGAAGGCATGCTAAAACACAACCTAATTTGCCTAACCTCATTATGGAGTACTACAACAACTGGAATGCAAACTGTAGTTGATGACAGATACATGTCAGACATGTTTATAGTATTGCTGATAAAACAACCCAAATAGATAAGACAGACATAGATGACAGAATTGTTTGCTTTGACTGGGAAGTTACAGCCAAGAAAACACATAAAAAACAACAGCCATTTCCATTACGTCATGATGCTATTGCAAATATAAATGCATCAATTGGCTTTCACACACAATGTGCTTGAAATGTTGTAACTTACTACCATCTCTCTTAAACTACTTATAAACCCTTCATTTCAAGGAATAATGTCTTTCACACAATTCCCAAATGTGACCTTTGCAAAATGCATGACCAAAAATGTTGCAGAGTGTGTTGAGCATGAGGCCTTGGTCTCTTGGAAACGAAATGGTTAAAAAAGTGCCTATGATTTGCATATTGGAGAACTGAAAAGCATGGATAAAGGGGAAGTACTGACCTTTTCAGAAGAACCAGGTCTAAGTTTAAGCCCAAAGCCAAAATGAGCAATTCATTAAGGGAAGTGGTAAGTCATATTACATTAAACGCACTAGTTACTTACTACTTTTCAAATTAATTATTAATCAATTGATGTTTCTTCCAAATAAAGAGCTATCAAGAAGTCTGTATCCGTGCAATTATTTGGTTGTGATATTCACATTTTTAAAAACACACTTAAAATAAAAAAACTCAATGTTACAACAATCTAAGGTGAACCAACATTAAAAAAAAGTGGAATGAAAGTGAAAACCTTGTATATTTTGGGGAAAGTTTGTTCACAACCAGAGCACAGCTGTCATGAATTTCCTTTTGTAACGGCAACTTGCTGATACTTGTTAAACTGGCAAGACTCAAAACTCCAGGTTAGTTTTCAATCTCCGTTCTCTTTCCATTGAAAAATCACATAAGAGAAACCAAGCAAATAGTACCATGTCCTCACCTCATGGCCACGTTGCTGCCATCAATAACAATAGGCTTCAGGTCACCTTCGGGTTCAGTGGTGTCCTCCAGCGTTGAGCCCTGTGTCCTAGATGAGCTTGCTCTCCGATGGAGCAAACTGAACCCACCATCATCACTGTCAGAGCTAGAGGAGGGCACAGCTTTGGCCCCTGAACGCACCAGCTCCCCCAGCACCGCGTTGGTGTCCGTCCCCAGGCCGAGCTTCCTCAGGACAGCTCTCACCTCTTGTGGAGAGTAACCCAGCTTACGAAAGAAGTCGACCTTCATCTGCAGGCCATGGAGGTCAGGTCCGTCTTGGTCCAGGCCAGTGGGTTGATGGTAACACCTCGACTGCATCCTGCTGTATGTTGGATGTTTGATGGTCTGGGGTTTTTCAGTGCAAGAGCTGCTGTGTCGTCCATATGCTGCTCGGACATGTTGCTCTTGCTTCTGAATAAGGCTGAAACATAAACAAATAAATGGTAAATAAAACATAAGCCATAACAATATAATTTATAAACGGCAATTAAACATGTTGCAATTAAACTTACAATACATAAAGTGTAAATAGTAGAATAAGGTAATGTTTGATATGGTAATATCTTTATAAACACATTTTATGCATTACATGATTTGATCTTCATAAATTTCACCATTCATTCATGAACAACACCATTACAGTGACCATATCATTTATGTATAAGTGCAATTCAATCCTCCATCAACCTCCTCCCAAAAATACTAAACAATTTCATAAAGTAATAATAAATTATTAAAAATAATAATACAAATGCAAAAAATAAACATACAGCTTTAGTCTTGTAATTTAGAATACTTTTTAGAATAAATTAAATATAAAGTAGGTTACATTTTAAAAAGGGTTATCTGTCCTTCAGAGGTTACATATGTTTGCATGTTGTTTCCTAGAAGACTTGGATATTAATTTGTAATAGTGTCAGAACTCTGATATATACTAAGCCTGTGTAAATGGTCCAGTGCATGGAGAATACAAAGAGATCAACCCAGTAGTGACATTGCTATTTTACTAACAATGTTGGAAATGACTTTAAATCTGTTTCCAGAATGTCCAGTGGACCCAAGCTTCATATTAAAAAAATGGTAACATGTATTTGATAAACAAAATCAGTTTATATCAGGTGGTTTTCCTCTTTATTGCTGTTCTACTAATTTGCATGTGCTTTTACTAATTGCTGCAATATTTAAATTTAAGGCATTCTATGCAGTGAACCTTTTATTCAAAGTAGGGAGCTTCTGTTTATTTTAATTGTACATCTCTGTGTCATTTGTTAAATTCTACATGGTTAATAAATTACATATTCACTTCCCCTACTTTTACAACACTTTCCACAAAAAGTTCCTGATTCACTGATTACACAAGCTATAACATATACAGTGTATTTAAAGTCCTACAGACAGAGTTCTAATACAAACATACACGGGTAAACTTAAAATGTATATATATATATATATATATATATATATATATATATACACTGTACTGCCAAAGGACACTGTCTGCGCCTGAAGCTCGCGGGGGGCCTTCAGCTCTGCGTGCGGACCCTGGGTCAAGTACTACACAAACTTATTAACCATTTGTAGCTTTGAAGTAAGAATACTAAAGCGTTACTTTAATGTAAAATACTGACAGTTTAAATGCCTGTCTCAGCTGTTACACAATAGACGTTTCTTATATAAACATTTCCAAAATAAAACATAATATCTTAGACCTACCATATTCTCCCAATGAGTCCGGAGATCTGTAATGCGTGCGCGTGTGTGCTAAAGTACTGATCTTGTGTTTATGACGTGTTTTAATGTAACACCTTTCCTCCTCTACTTCCTGCTCCAGGTAACTCGACCTGTTCCACTCCCGGGAGAGAGAGAGAGAGAGAGAGAGAGAGAGAGAGAGAGAGACTCAGCTGGCCTGTACTAGACAAACGAACACATTTACATGAACAGTAGTTTTGTATTCATATTTTATAATATTCATTCATTTTTTTACACAGTATTTCATTTTCATATTTTCAGTTCCTGTATTTCTGTTTCCAGCACATTATTCACTTCCTATTGTATATTTGTATTGTATTGTTTTGTTCTTGTGGCACTATTAGTATTAGTAGGCTACTGATTAGAAAATTAAGCTTAGTTTTTTGTATTATTTTCATGACAGTAAAGCACATTTTCCCCATACTGTACATTGCCATTATTTATGGGTATATATAATTTTTTATTATTATTATTGATTATTTTATTTAGCCATTTTTCAATCCGTTTAAAAAATAGATTCTCAATACTTTAATATTGTATTTTTAGGCATTATGTGTTTTACATAATTTTTTTTCTTTTGATTCTGGGTGGGAGTTTACTTGCGTATGACAGAAACACTTTCAAGAAACTGCTTGTAAAAAAAAAAAAAAAACCCACTACAAACTGTATATTTACATCAAAGACAAAAGGCATTGTTTATATGATAATAAATACTGATAACCAACTGACCATTAACACATAAGTAATAAAAGTACTACCTTGAAATATGTACAACAAAGTATTTTCCAACTTCTCTTGTGTTGCATAATATCATTCATTTATGGTTGCGAAACATATCTAAACGAAATGTGGGAGGTGCTTTTATGAACATACAGTATGTCATATTTTATAATCATGACATAATGCTTTCTATGAAAGCAATTGTGGGTAATATTACACTTGAAAGAGTGATAAGTATCAAAATACAAGTAAGACATGATTACGTAAGGATGCTCTCCTCATGTGTTTTCCCTCAGTGCATGAACACCAGAGAAGGACAGTATATATATATATATATATATATATGAAGAGCTCTTTTCCAAAACGCTATAAATCCATTTTAATAGTTTTCATGAAAATGACATTTTTTTACCTAGACCCATACATTTTGTTAATATTCAATTTATCATGTTGAAATGGTCTGTTGGCTCAGTCTGAACATGTTAAACAATGATTGTTAAACCCCCCCGGGTCCGCACCATCACACAGAGCGGGTCTCGAACCTGGGTTTCCGGTGCAGAAGGCGGGCACTCTAACAAGGAATGCCAAAGGCTACAGCTTCTAGCGTCAGTCGCTAGAGCGCCTCTTTGTGAGGTCAGGAGAGTGAGGTACATTTTAAACAAGGAAATATTGCGATTTGGCATGAAACACTGATGGAGCAGTGAATAGGTTCAGTACACAGCAAAATGGCATGATGAACTCATTTTTTTTAAATTTGGCGTTTATCGCGTTTTGGAAAAGAGCTCTTCATATATAGATATACAGTGGGGCAAAAAAGTATTTAGTCAGCCACCAATTGTGCAAGTTCTCCCACTTAAAAAGATAAGAGGCCTGTAATTTTGATCATAGGTATACCTCAACTATGAGAGACAAAATAAGAAAAAAAAAAATCCAGAAAATCACATTGTAGGATTTTTAAAGAATTTATTTGCAAATTATGGTGGAAAAAATTTAGCCAAGTATTTGGTCAATAATAAAATTTCATCTCAATACTTTGTTATATACCCTTTGTTGGCAATGACAGAGGTCAAACGTTTTCTGTAAGTCTTCACAAGGTTTTCACACACTGTTGCTGGTATTTTGGCCCATTCCTCCATGCAGATCTCACCTAGAGCAGTGATGTTTTGGGGCTGTCGCTGGGCAACACGGACTTTCAACTCCCTCCAAAGATTTTCTATGGGGTTGAGATCTGGAGACTGGCTAGGCCACTCCAGGACCTTGAAATGCTTCTTCTGAAGCCACTCCTTCGTTGCCAGGCGGTGTGTTTGGGATCATTGTCATGCTGAAAGACCCAGCCACGTTTCATCTTCAATGCCCTTGCTGATGGAAGGAGGTTTTCACTCAAAATCTCACGATACATGGCCCCATTCATACTTTCCTTTACACAGATCAGTCGTTCTGGTCCCTTTGCAGAAAAACAGCCCCAAAGCATGATGTTTCCACCCCATGCTTCACAGTAGGTATGGTGTTCTTAGGATGCAACTCAGCATTCTTTCTCCTCCAAACACGACAAGTTGAGTTTTACCAAAAGTTATATTTTGGTTTCATCTGACCATATGACATTCTCCCAATCCTCTTCTGGATCATCCAAATGCTCTCTAGCAAACTTCAGATGGGCCTGGACATGTACTGGCTTAAGCAGGGGGACACGTCTGGCACTGCAGGATTTGAGTCCCTGGCGGCGCAGTGTGTTACTGATGGTAGCCTTTGTTACTTTGGTCCCAGCTCTCTGCAGGTCATTCGCTAGGTCCCCCCGTGTGGTTCTGGGATTTTTGTTCACAGTTCTTGTGATCATTTTGACCCCACGGGGTGAGATCTTGCGTGGAGCCCCAGATCGAGGGAGATTATCAGTGGTCTTGTATGTCTTCCATTTTCTAATAATTGCTCCCACAGTTGATTTCTTCACACCAAGCTGCTTACCTATTGCAGATTCAGTCTTCCCAGCCTGGTGCAGGTCAAAAATTTTGTTTCTGGTGTCCTTTGACAGCTCTTTGGTCTTGGCCATAGTGGAGTTTGAAGTGTGACTGTTTGAGGTTGTGGACAGGTGTCTTTTATACTGATAACGAGTTCAAACAGATGCCATTAATACAGATAACGAGTGGAGGACAGAGGAGCCTCTTAAAGAAGAAGTTATAGGTCTGTGAGAGCCAGCAATCTTGATTGTTTGTAGGTGACCAAATACTTATTTTCAACCATAATTTGCATATAAATTCTTAAAAAAATCCTACAATGTGATTTTCTGGATTTTTTTTCTTATTTTGTCTCTCATAGTTGAGGTATACCTATGATGAAAATTACAGGCCTCTCTCATCTTTTTAAGTGGGAGAACTTGCACAATTGGTGGCTGACTAAATACTTTTTTGCCCCACTGTATATATATATATATATAAATATATGTTTTTTATTTCCTCTTTTGTCTGTGAACGTGTATTGCTTTTTTATGTTTTGTTATTGATTGATAGATGTTGTTGTTTACATACACCCTTTACAGAGACCTATTAAAATGGATCATAAAACGTTAGGAACCTGTCAACACATGCAGTATATTTGGACTCCGATGCCTTGCCATTATTTTATTGTCACCAAAGTGACATTGGCGATTAGCTCCACTTGGTTGCTCCAAAACAAAGCAAAAACTCAGTGCCTTCTGCTTGTTCAGTGCTTTACTGACTCTTTGTGAGTCAGTGTCTATTGTGTGTGTGTCTTGAGGAAGTTATTATGAGTGAGGTTACTAATATGTCCTGCTCCGTGAGCCACAGGTTAATGGTGTGTACTGAGTGCAGTTCCGGACCCTGGAGAAAGCAATCACTGGGGGTTGCAGTCCACTGCTCTCTCTGAGGTCCTGTGTCAGCGGGCCCAGGTGTCTCTGGTGCTGATATTACAGCGGGGCAATGAGCTACAGCAAACAGAGATGAGTTTCCCCGCTGACCCCCGTCGGCACACAGCACACAGCTGCCATGACAACCAGCGTCCAGAGAGATCCGAGGAGAGGCTGGACCTGCAGCGTTTGCTCTCAGGATAAAGTCAGCATAACCTTGAAGTAAAATATCACAGCAATTAGCCACTGTTACACTCACTACATTATATGCAACATATCAAATCAAAAGGATCCTAGAGTTTTCCCTAAAAACTAACTTTCTGAGCCATGCAGACTAACAGACCAACAAACTATTACATATGCTCCAATAATGTTTGGCAATCACAAAATCTTCACATTCAAATTGTCTTCACATCTAATATAACAACATTCATTTTTTAAAACATGGCATTGAAAGTTGATAATATAACATTTCTGTAAAGAATTCTATTATAATGAACACAAGAGGGCAGTAAAAGTATATGATTCAGAATTGGCTATGATCCATGAGTCCATCTTAAATAGCTTGTGTTGCACTTTACACTTCGTTACTGAACAGAGCTGTCCAGAATAACATAGCCTACTGTTCTCATACTCACACTCTTTCTGCAGTGTGAAAACTGTGCAAAGTGCTCACATTTTCTGTATGTAGCCTACAGAATGTTCAATTTGATAAAATGCACGAGATTTGTTTTTTAACATATCTTAAATCAGTATTTATTCAAACTAGGTCTACCAGAGGTCAGGATGTAAAAAAACAAAACAAAACAAAAAATAATTACCTTACCAAAGAGATTTTAGCCATTTATCCCGACAAATATGTATTATCTTTATTCCATCTTATTCCAGGATAAATTGTAGTGTCGCCCACGTACTTGCAACCCTGAAAATAAAATCTGTAATGCAAAATAAAATAAAAAATGTCTCTCGGTCTCAGTGGCAATGCTTTGCTCTGATTATAATCTCTCCTCATGTTGAGGACGACAATAGCTAGTAAAATGGTTGATCTGGTATTTATAAATGTTATACTATCATATCCAAATACTGATTGTTCAGCTGAGAATAATCTGTAATGCATGTTTTTATATGGCGGTAGGTGAACCTACATCATCCTCGTCTGTCGGAAATGGAAAATGCATCCCATCTGGTCAGAAGTGGGGATAAAACGTCCAATCTGAGGAAGAAAAATAAATGACCAATAGTGGGATATAAAAAACTGATTAATAATAATAATAATTTGTATTTTAAAGTGCATGAATTTTAATCACTTCACTATAGAGCAAGCTGACATAAAATATCCTTAATATAAGGCAAGGCAAGTTTATTTATATAGCACATTCCATACACAGTGGTAATTAAAAGTGCTTTCATTTAAATGCTTTAGAAATATAAAATCAATCCTAAATGTAACTGTAAACCAGTGTAAGGACCTGATCTGGTTCTAGTCAGTATCCTGGCAGCAGCGTTCTGGATGAGCTGCAGCTGTCTAATGGTCTTCTTTGGAAGGTATTTGACTCCATTCATGTATTTATATTGGTCGTATGTACAGTCAGGTCCATATATGTTTGGACACAGGCACACTTTTTTTTTTTTTTTTAGCTGCTGACCAAAACATGAACTCAACCCCCCTGCCCCTCTCTGAAACCCAATACAAACCCCCTACTTCCTGGAACATGGACCATATCATGGACCAAAGGGAACCTTACCACATCACAGAAAAAACTTTTTTTGTGCAATTCAAAGTGTGCTACACACAGGTGAGTGGGCCTGTACAAACCCCCTGTAGAAACACTCTCCTATATTCGACACTTTTCAGTCACTACTGTGTGTACATAATCCCACAAAAGACTCAGTAATATACAGGTGCTGGTCATATAATTAGAATATCATCAAAAAGTTGAAACAAACTTTTTGCAGGTGTTTTGAGCTGATTAGAGTGTGGCACCAGGTGTCTTCAATATTGAACCTTTTCACAATATTCAAATTTTCTGAGATACTGAATTTGGGGTTTTCATTAGTTGTCAGTTATAATCATCAAAATTAAAAGAAATAAACACTTGAAATATATCAGTCTGTGTGGAATGAATGTATACATTATACAAGTTTCACTTTTTGAATGGAATTAGTGAAATAAATCAACTTTTTGATGATATTCTAATTATATGACCAGCACCTGTATATTGCACAATAGAGGATACATATTGCACACCCCTACATATGTGTGAATTGTGCTTTATGAATCACTGCACTATTGAGTAGGACACTTAATATTTGGCTAAATTATTGACTTGGCTTCACGGACACCATTGGATGAACTGAATTGAGCTGATGATGACATCACTGTTTTCTCCAGAGCTGCTTTTTAGATTAATTTAACTCATTACATAATTGATGGACTTTCTAGTTATTGAACTGAACTAAATCAACGATTAACTGATTTCAACTTAATATTGAACGTTTGCTATTGTCTTTTTAGAGCTGATTGCCAGCTATTGTATAAGGTGCTATATAAATAAAGGTGACTTGACTTGACCAAGTCAATGAATTGCCTTCATAAAGCCTATCTCCCTATATACCCTATTGGTTTCCATGGAAGAAAAATAATCATATGGGTTTGGAACAACATGAGTTTGTGTAAATAATGGCAGAACTTGTAATTACAACTTGATTGTAAGTCATGTGGACATATCAGGCACACATAGAGCTATGTGTTATATTTGTGTTTGCCAGCCTTTAGTACTCTTGATGATTTCCTAGCTCTGAGTAATTAGGCACACCATATTCACAGCCAGCGAGAGCTGGTGGGTGGCAACACCATCATTATTCACGTTTACTCTCAACTCTTCCCTAGTTGCAGAAGAGGTTAAATGAAGCTTCGCCCTGTTCATATGTGACTCCACACATTTTAATTTCCATTGATTTGCGAGTTGGGTCAGAGAGTGCTGCATTGTAATTAATGTATTCCAGCTCTTCTTCAGAGTGTTGGGTGCCCACCGACCATGAGGATTTAACTGGGTCGTAGCCAGACCTCATCACACCCTAAGGCCATGTTTCACAGAGCTCTTTATTTAGACAGAGTTTCAAAGCAGCACTGGTACCAAAGTTCAAGTTCACACTAGCCAGTGAAAAGTATGCGCTGTTTCCTGCAACAGCTATTACCCGACACTCAGAACCACTCAAATAAAGGGCAGGCACTTTTCAAATACATATAATTTCATGGAAAGGGATAAAATGTGTGAAAATCCCTAGCTTCATAGTGCGTGTCAATTATATACTGGAAGCCCAAAGATCGCGCAGCATGTATATTATGCGGCATACAGTATACAGCCTTTTCACCTTTCGAGGAAAATAAAATATTTGGAATGTGATGGCTAAAACAATTATTATTCAGACCACAGGGAAGCATGAATTATGATATGTGCCTTGTATTGATTTCATGGCTGACAGACCACCACCTTTAACCAGCGAGAAGCTTGCAGTTTTCCAGAGCAGATGATCTATCAAAGCAGTAATAGAGTAATTCTCCTTTTTAATTGGACAATATAAGACTGGCGTGTTAGTCTCGCTGCTGAAATGCCCTTTTTCATGTAATCTGAAATTGAAATATGGCATTGCCACACAGACAGCCAGTTAAGAGACGCTGCCGCATCCAACTTGCAAAGCTGGATTAATTACGGTGAGCTTGTCTACCCACCGTAAATGGTATGTTTTTATTAGTGGTGTTTGCAATAACCACATTTGCTCATACTTGTAGAATTGATAATTTGTGTAGCTAACAATGTTTCACTTTAGGTTAACCGAATGAATGAACTGAGATTTCTTTATTTGTTTTACAGTAAAAAGCACATTTAATTCAGAAAAATGTAAAATTAAGATTTGCTGTATGCATACAGTGCAATATAACCTGAATGACAAATATGAAAATTCATCACACTGCTGATTTTCTAATCTTAGGCTTATTGGGTTTCATTTAGAAAAATTTAATTTTTGCAATGCAACCTGATGTTGAAAAGAGAGAGATGAGAAATGATGTTCTCTTCCAGGCAAAAGAAAATGACTCCACGTGAAGTGAAAATGTTTAGGCTGCCCTTTGATCAGCTTGAAACGCTGCCATTTATGTGACATCCACAAGCACTAAATGACAGTGACAAATGAGACATATACATAAAAAGGTGGTGGATGATTGCCATGCTTGCAGAGAGACGATAATGTTATGTCGTTTCAACATGCTCTTTACATCAAAGAAGACAAAAGTACACTGGATATTGAATTCTACGACTCAATAAATTGAAAGAATTGCAGCTCTCTTGGTGGCTTTGGCTGTTTCCTTAACTGAATAGTCTTCAGTATCAATAAATTATTTTAGGTGAACACAGTAATGTGATGTTGCCTGAAGCCGTGCACATTATATTGCAGAAAATGATATATACTCTGACATTTTCTGTTCCTTTATTTCATCGGTCTGATTTGAGGAAGAGTTGTCACTTCTAATGACTGTCAATAAATGTTATCTTTCTCCTGTACAAAGACTACATGCAATATTCATCCATCTCAGCAGACTGCTACTGGCAATTGCATCATTAACATCCCCTATTGTTCTCTCCTATTCCAAATGCATACTGGGAATAGAGGACAGATGTGGGGTAATGGCTTCTCATCACTCATGTATATGAACTTGGGATTCCTATGGTTCTGCTACACCCAATATCAGATTGTTCCAAAAAAAGTTGGTGTGTTACAGCCCAACACACTGCCCAGCTGTGCTAAATATTACATTTTTTAATAAATAATAAAGATACAGAGACAATAAAGGATAAAAAGTTTGAATGATGGATGAATGGATGGATAAAGATGGGACACCTTATGCTATTAGCTATATACACTGTGTTATGAATTGACATTTATCTATTTAACTCAAACATCCCAGTGGTTCTCAAACCTATTTTATTTTTTAATTGGATGATCCCTGGTATCCAACACAATTTGCTGTATTATACACTCTTCTATTTTTTTTTTTGCAGAAACCGAAAGTATTACTATATATAAAAAACATTAAATATGATTTATTTTGTGCTTCCAGAAGTTTCAACAAGTATAGTATACTATTATTTTTGGAGAAATTTGGCGTTATATCACTTGCCCACCAATGGATCCGTATCAGTGAATGGGTGTCGTCAGAATGAGAGTCCAAACAGCTGAAAAAAACATTACAATAATCCACACCACTCCAGTTAATTAACATTTTATGAAGAGAAAAGCTGTGTTAGTAAGAAAAAAATCCATCATTAAGATGGATCAAACTTCAAACCGTTGCCTTTAGCCAAAATATGAGTTTTCTATCCATAATATTGCTTTCTCCGTGTAAAATTCTGGAAATTCATAGAAAATTAGGTTACAACTTAAAACAGCTCTAAACAAATTCATGGATGCATTTTAATGAGAGGACAACAGAGGATGGAGTTTTTCATACGAGTATGCGTTATTATGGACTATGGATCGGAAGGAAATGTTTTTAGTATTATTACTATTATTGTGATTTTTTTTTTAATCAGCTGTTTGGACTTTCATTTTGACGGCACCCATTCACTGATAAGGATCCATTGGTGAGGAAATTATATAATGCTACATTTCTCAGAATCTGTTCCCATTAAAAAATTCTATAAATCTTGGATGGCCTGAGTGTGAGTAAATTTACAGCAAATTTCCATTTTTGCTATTCCTTTAAGTAGAAAATATGATTTGCTTTATCTTTGTCTTTTTCTTCTTGATTTGTGTTCCTGTGGCTCAGTGGTAGAGCTTTGCGTTGGCGGCGCAAAAAGTTGTGGGTTCAATTCCCAGGGAACACACAAACTGACAAAAAAAAAAAGTATAACCTGGAATAGCGTAAGCCGTTTTGGATAAAAGCGTCTGCTAAATGCATAAATGTGAGTGTAAATTAAAGATGGTGAAGTAAAAATTGAGACAGCTTACCTTATTCTTCCCATACATGTAAACACACTGTTTGAAGTTTGCAGTGTAATTTTATTTCTGTGTAAAGCACACAACTCAGCTAATTCAATAATAAATAGATGGTAAAAAAAACTGCGTTTTCAGTATACATACTTTATAGAGAGAGATAACATTTTTACCTTATTTAGTGAAACACCTCTATATTTGTCACAGACTGGTCAAAGAGACAGAGAGGCAGATGCAAGTCAAAAGGTGATTTATTCACAATAACTCAGGCAGGGCTTCCAACATAGGAGATATAACGAAGAAGGCTCTGGAAGCCGGATGTACAGTATCACTGTAAGTAAACTTGCGTTTCCTCAGGCAGGAACGAGATCCAGGATGGACGGGCAGATAGGCAGACAATGACCAGTGTAGAGCGCTGTATAACCTTGTAACCTTGCAAACTTGAGATCAGCCGATGAGTGACGGAGGTGAGTGAGCTTATGAAGGGTAGTGGTAAGTGATTGCAGGTGTGCTCAATCAATGATAAGTGAAACCAGGTGAGGGCGTGCGCTGTGATCGGAAAGGGAGCAGGACAGGCAGATCCGTGACATTACCTCACTGGTAATGTGGGCGCCCTGGAGGCCTCAAGGACTTGGAGACCGGAAAGGTGACCTCCAGGGCGGTGCTCGTTCCGGGACCAATGGCGGGTCCGGGGAGTCCGGTGTCCATGGCGGATCCGGGGACACTTGGCCCTTATTTTTTCAGGTGGGTCAGGGAGTTCCGTGGCCTTGGCTCTGGGCCCGGCCACCCAGGCAGAGGATATATGGCCCCCCCAAAAAATGTTCTTGGGGAAGTTCCCCTCTGCTGGGCACTCTGGCGGAGCGGGCTCTGGGGGGCGCTCTGGAAGCGCTAACTCTCGGAATCGCTCAGGAAGCGCTGAATCTCGGAGGCGCTCGGGAAGCGCTAAATTGGACGGAGCCAGTGGAGGTGAAGGTGAGCCGGACCGGCCCAGACGAGGCATCGGTGAGCTGGACGGGGCCAGCGGAGGCATCGGTGAGCTGGACGGAACCAGCGGAGGCATCGGTGAGCTGGACGGAACCAGCGGAGGCATCGGTGAGCTGGACGGGACCAACGGAGGCATCGGTGAGCTGGACGGAACCAGCGGAGGCATCGGTGAGCTGGACGGAACCAGTGGAGGCAACGGTGAGTTGGACGGGGCCAGCGGAGGCAACGGTGAGCTGGACGGAGCCAGCGGAGGTAACGGTGAGCTGGACGGGAACAACTCTCGGGGGCGCTCGGAAAGCGCTGACTCTCGTGAAAGTTCGGGCGGCTCAGACTCTTCGGGAAGTGCCGAATCTCAGTGGTGCTCTGGCAGCGCTGAATCTCGGTGGCGCTCTGGCAGCGCAAACTCACTTGGGAGCTCGAGTGGCTCTGACTCACTTGGGCGCTCGGGCGGCTCTGACTCTCTTGGGCGCTCGGTAGAGCTGGATGGAACCAGCGGAGACGAGGATGCGCTGGGCAGGACCAGCGGAGGAAATGGAGAGCACTTGCGAGGAGCAGGCACCGGAGGGCACTGGCAAGAAGCAGGCACTGGAGGGCGCTGGCGAGGAGCAGGCACCGGAGGGCGCTGGCGAGGAGCGGGCACCGGAGGGCGCTCGGGTAGCGCAGAACTGGACGGAACCAGTGGGGAAGAAGGTGAGCTGGACGGGCTTCCGGCTCTGCACAGGGCGAAGTCCACATACTGTGCCAAACACCAGCTGGGATCACCTGACGGCATCAATATCTGGATATCCTCATCCAACCCGACTCTGAAACCCTCCATCAGCGTGCGTTTGCCGCAGAGTGCTTGATGGCTGGTTGTTAAGAATTCCTCCACATAATCCTCCACACACCGTCCATTCTGGAAGAGGAATATTGTGCCTCCTCCGGACAGATTGTCCTCCTCCCTGGGCCACACATTAATGGAGGCTATTTCCAACCTCATCTTCGGTAGAAGTTGCCATTCCTCTGTCGGTGTTGGTCGGATCTTCTAATTATGGGCTGGTCTTCTGTCACAGACTGGTCAAAGAGACAGAGAGGCAGATGCAAGTCAAAAGGTGATTTATTCACAATAACTCAGGCAGGGCTTCCAACATAGTAGATATAACAAAGAAGGCTCTGGAAGTCGGATGTACAGTATCACTGTAAGTAAACTTGCGTTTCCTCAGGCAGGAACGAGATCCAGGATGGACGGGCAGATAGGCAGACAATGACCAGTGTAGTGCGCTGTGTAACCTTGGAACCTTGCAACCTTGAGATCAGCCGATGAGTGACTGAGGTGAGTGAGCTTATGAAGGGTAGTGGTAAGTGATTGCAGGTGTGCTCAATCAATGATAAGTGAAACCAGGTGAGGGCGTGCACTGTGATTGGAAAGGGAGCAGGACAGGCAGATCTGTGACAATATTAGCACTGATTTATTCATTACACAAATGACATGCCCATGCTTAAAAGTGAAGTTAAAAGAAAACATAAACCATGAATAAGGGTGTTGATTCAACTGAAGTGAGAATTTGTATAATTAAGTGTATTATCGCCGGTCGGTCTGGTTATGAGTATAAATGTGAATTTGATGACAGCTTAATGCTTATTTGTGAGATTCTGGTCACTCCTGAACATATTTCAGAGCACCAATGTGCCCAACTGATGCTTAGGCATACTGTACAGTACAGGTGCACCTCAATAAATTAGAATGTCATGGAAAAGTTCATTTATTTCAGTAATTCAACTAAAATTGTGAAACTCGTGTATTAAATAAATGTGTACAACGGGCCGTTGAATGCTTGAATCTGATTGGCTGACGAACGTTCTGAGGTGTGCAATTATTTTCAGGGAAGCGCACGGCAAATGTAGTTCCAGGCAGCTCTCTTGACCGCATTACACATCGACAAATCGACAGATCTTGTCCTTGTTTTTGCCACAAAATTATGTTTCATTATGTACGGAAAGCACATAGCCTACTCTCTATCTCCCGCTCTAGGTCTCTCCCTCACAGATGCACATAACGTTATAGTTTGCACACTCCTTAACATAAGTGTTACTGTAGTTAGCACTACTCTGACAATTTTATCAGTAATATAGTTTAAGAACTTAAAAACTACATGACTTCTCACCCTACAGTCTATGCTTCTCACAAGCGATGTAGCAACAACGGTTCTGTTCGTGAAGAAAATTAACTCAAAGTCTCACTATAGACATTGCTGCCGATTACTGGCTCACAGAGGTAACATTAATCTATATCTCTCTCTTTCTCTCTCTCTGTCTCATAACTTAGTTATTAACTGCATTAGTCTGCTATCAACGGCTGAAGCCTCCGTTACGGTTTAAAATGACGTTTTGGAATTAGCAAGGGAGGCGTTAGATGAGATGCAGGAGAAGTAATCCTACTCACAATAGCGATTTGAGTAGAAAAAACGGACGAATGCCTTGAAATATATCATCTGATCGATGTCTTGAAGAGTGGTAACCATAGTATAAGCGGAATAATTGACTCCAAGCCATTGAATTAAAAAAAAAAACAAATGCACACGTGATTTTGGCTCACATTTAACAAAAACCCACCAATTCACTATCTCAACAAATTAGAATACTTCATAAGACCAAATAAAATTTATAATTTTAGTGAATTGTTGGCCTTCTGGAAAGTATGTTAATATTCTGTATATGTACTCAATACTTGGTAGGGGTTCCTTTTGCTTTAATTACTGCCTCAATTCGGCGTGTCTTCACCAAAGTTGGCCCTTGTCCCCCTGAGAGAACAGGGTGTGCGCATTCTCAACTACCTCGACAACTGGCTCATACTTGCACAGTTTCGCAAGCGATTGTGTGCACACAGGGACCTGGTGCTCAATCACCTCAGCCTGCTGAGCCTTCGGGTCAACTGGGAAAAGAGCAAACTCGTGCCAATGCAGAGGATCTCTTTTCTCATTGTGGAGTTGGATTCGGTCAACCAAACAGCACGCCTCACACAGGAACGTGCTCAGTCGGTGCTGAACTGCTTCAAGACTTTATCAGGCAGGACGGCGATCCCACTGAAACTCTTTCAGAGGTTCCTGGGGCATATGGCTGCAGCTGTGGTGACAGTTCCACTCGGTCTGCTCCATATGAGACCGCTTCAGCACTGGCTCCATGGCCGAATCCCGAGGCGGGCGTGGAAACGCGGTACTCACCAGGTTCAGATTACACTGGCCTGCCGCAAAACCTTCAGCCTGTGGTCAGATCCCTCGTTCCTTTTTGCAATAAGGGTTGGAGCATAGGCTGTCCCCTTCCACCCTTAAGGTTTATGTGGCCGCTATTTCCGCTCACTAAGACCCCATAGAGGGGAAGTCGGTGGGGAAGCACCATCTGGTTGTCAGGTTTCTTAGGAGGGCCAGGAGGTTGAATCATCCTAGGCCCCACTCCCTACCCTCTTGGGATTTGGCATTGGTTCCATCCTAACTGCCCACTTTAAGCCTTTGTAGTCAGTTGAGTTGAAGTTTCTGTCTATGCCTACTCCTGACTGCGTTTGCCTCGATCAAGAGGGTCGGGGACCTGCAGGCATTTTCGATCAACGATTCGTGCCTTGAGTTTGGGCCGGCTGACTCCAGTGCAAAATTGAGACACCCGGCCTGGCTATGTGCCCAAGGTTCCTACCACTCCCTTCAGGGACCGGGTAGAGAACCTGCAAGTGCTGCCCCTGGAGGAGGCAGACCCAGCCCTAGCTTTGCTCTTTCCAGTACGCACACTGCGACAGTACGTGGATAGAACTCAGAGCTTCAGGACCTCAGAACAGCTCTTTGTCTGTTACGGAGGACAGCAGAAGGGGAAGGCTGTCTCCAAGCAGAGGATGGCCCACTGGATAGTGGATGCACAAGGTATGCCCTGCCCGCTCAGGTTGCGTGCTCACTCCACTAGGGGTGTCGCATCGTCCTGGGTGCTGGCTCGTGGTGCCTCGCTAGCAGACATCTGTAGAGCTTCGGGTTGGGAGACTCGCAACAAGTTGGCTAGTTTCTAAAGCCTAGGTGTTGAACCGGTTTCCTCCTGTGTTCTCACCTCAAACAAGTAGTGGCACTGAGAGGCCCTGTTCAGAGTCGTCTTGCAGCATCCTTAACGCCTAATTCTCCAGAGAGTTCCCTAACCGGGCAAACCCTGTCAAGTCGTCCAGCACTCCGGCATCCAGACGTGACAGAGCGTCCGGCGCCAGGCCTTTTAGCCAATGAATTTTTTTAATCTGGTGTGAGGCTAGTGTCCATATGAGTGGGCATCCCATATGTGTTTTCCACGGTATTCCTATTAAAGCCGTGTTTCCCCAGGCAGACCATGTTCTGCCGTCTCTAATGATGCAGCCTGAGCCATCTCAGAGACTTCCATGTGTAATAGGGCCCTATGGGGTTACTTCACGTGAGTAAATGTCACTTAACCCCCTCTGGGAGGAGGTGACTCTGCAGTGTGCCTCTTTCAAGCGGAAGGGCACACTTTCCCAGTGTTATTAAAGTTCTACTTTTTGGGTTGCTCTAGGGACAGCAGTAGTTGTCCTTCTCTATGTAGCCCGGTCCTATCGTGATGCAATGATCGCATGCCAATGTCCATTGGCTTGTTTAGTTACACTCGAAGTGGATAGGTCTCTCTGGCGAGATCCCAATTTCGTCGGTCATCTGACGTGACGTCTCCATTCCCTCAGGGAACGAGGGTTACTATGTAACCGAGACGTTACAAACGTAACCTGGGATGTTTTTTCCAGGTTCGTACTTTTTTGAGTATTAAAGCTGTACTTTTACTTGCACTTAAGTGCAAATTAAACAAAATAATCTACTTCGTTACTTTTAAATCATAGTTCGTTACTGAGTATACCCACAATTTGAATTGATGTTCAAAACTGTAACGGGACATCAGTAGCCAATAAAGATATCTGAAATAAAAGCCCTGATATCTGAACCGGGTCCCGGGAAAAGCCACCGCTGCACTAGAAGGGTTGAATATCTGATCGGACAGTGAGGGAGCTCAGCGTGATTTTTGGACTCAAAGTTTGGAAAAACAAACTACATGGTAGTGTCATCGTAAATGTATATATTTTGACAGCAATACTGAAATATCTGACACTGTTCCATTACTAATTTCCCACAATCTGCGCGGGATTGCAGGTATTCTGCATCATTTTAATAATTTATGTGCAAATGTGGCAAGAACTTTATTGTAAAATGAGAACACAGTCATGTAATTGCAGAAAGCTGGATGCGAGCTCTCAAATTGGCCTAAATTAATAAACTGCCTATCCTCTCACCGATATTGCTTTGCGCAAACTGTGCACAATTGCCATCTCTCCGTGCTTTCAAAGTAGAAGTTATTTATCTTTACTCCTGGATTAAACTTTGTCGAAATTTATCAACCATTCAGAATAGATCTGCACCTGAACGATGAAAATCCTACTGGAAATTGTATTGGGTGTAAGTGAAATGCACCGGAAAGTCCTCCAACAATCAAAGATGGAACTTTAATTTCTTTACAGTGTAAGTTTATTCTAGAAATGTTTTGGAATGGGATATTTCTCTGATTTGTACATATAAATATCCTAGTCTGCCTAACTGCATCAGTACATTGTACAGACATTAAATGTCAAAACAATCTGTTGTTACATTTGTCTAAATAACTAGGCCTAAAATATATGGCTCTTAAATCAATGCACATAAAAATTCAGTGTTGTCATATTTCGAATACCTCAACTGAATCGAGGTCATTTGTTTTATCATTTTATTACTGACTGTGTACTTGTCACTTTTGTGTGAATTCAATTCAGTTTGAAATAGAATTTTAAATCAAGCTTCCCTGTGTTGTAAGCTTTTGCAACAAAGTTACCCTATTTTAAAGACACAAATATGCAGAATGAGCAAATGTTTAAGATATATTTTTTTTGTAATGGTAATTGATCAATATAAACAGTTGAAGTCAAAACTTTACATACATCTTGCAGAATCTGCAAAATGTAGATTATTTTACCAAGTAAGAATGATCATACAAAATGCATGCTATTGTTTATTTAGTACTGACCTGAATAAGATATTTCACATAAAAGATGTTTAAATGTAGTCTACAAGAGAAAAAAAATAGTTGAATTTATACAAATTACCCCGTTCAAAAGTGTACATATGCTTAATTCTCAATACTTTGTTGTTAACTGAATGATCCACAGTTGTGATTTTTTTGTTTAGTGGTAGTTGTTCATGATTCCTGAACAGTTAAACTGTCTGCTGTTCTTCAGAAAAATCCTTCAAGTCCCACAAATTCTTTGGTTTTCCAGTGTTTTTGTGTATTTGAACCCTTTCCAAAAATGACTGTATGATTTTGAGATCCATCTTTTTACACTGAGGAGAAATGAGGGACTCATATACAACTATTACAGAAAGTTCAAATGCTCACTGATGCTCCAGAAGGAAAAACCATGTTTGCAAAATGTTTCAAGAGCTCTGTAGCGTCGACCAGACAGTAACAGTTTAAAGAGGGAGTGTGCTGGATGTGAGGTGTACAGAGTGATTTTGCCAGCCTTTTGCTTACTCTGGATGAGTACAGTTCTTGGACACTGGGGAGGATTGTACCAATGATTCGCTCAGCAGTCCGGACTACCCTCCGTAGTCTTCTGAGGTCAGATTTAGTAGCTGAACTGAACCAGACAGTTATTGACGTGCAGAGGATGGATTTGATGATGGCAGAGTAGAACTGTTTCAGCTGCTCCTGTGGCAGGTTGAACTTTTTCAGTTGGCAAAGGAAGTACAGCCTCTGCTGGGCCTTTTTTACAATAGAGTCTATGTGAGTGTCCCATTTCAGGTCCTGGGAGATGGTGATGCCCATGAATCCTAATGACTCCACTGCAGTCACAGAGCTGTTCATGATGGTGAGTGGGTGGGGGGTTCTCCTGAAGTAAACACGATTATCTCCAAATTTATGAGCATGTTAAGCTCCAGGTTGTTAAGACTGTACCAGACAGCCAGCTCCTTAACCTGCTGTCTGTAAGCATACTCGTCACCGTCCTACGTGAGTCAGTGTAGTGCCGTCAGCAAACTTCAGGAGCTTGACAGAGGGGTCTTTAGATGTGCAGTCGTTGGTGTACATGGAGAAGAGCAGTGGGGAGAGAACACAGCCCTGGGCAGCTCCAGTGCTGATCGTACGGGTGCTGGATGAGAATTTCCCCAGCCTCACTAGCTGCTGCCTGTCTGTCAGGAAGCTAGTGATCCAATGACAGATGGAGGCGAGGAGCTGTGTAAGTTAATTCTGAAGGGTGTCCAGGATGATGGTGTTAAAAGCGGAGCTGAAGTCCACAAACAGGATCCTCACATAAGTCCCTGGTCTCTCCAGATGCTGCAAGAAGTGCAGTCCCATGTTGACTGCATCATCCACAGACATGTTTGCTCTGTAGGCAAGCTACTGGGGGTCCAGTGGTGTCCTCCAAATAAGCTAAAACCAGTCTTTCAAATGATTTAATGGCCACAGACGTTAGAGCCACAGGTCTGTAGTCATTAAGTCCAGTAATTTGGGGTTTCTTTGGAACGGGATGATGGTGGAGCATTTGAAGCATGAGGGGACTTCGCACAGCTCCAGTGATCTGTTGAAGATCTGTGTGAAGATGGGTGCCAGCTGGTCAGCACAGGTTTTCAGGCAGGCAGGTGGCCTCATCTGGGCCTGGTGCCTTCCTTCTCTTGTTATTTTTGAAGACCTGGCACAAGTCATCTTCTCTTATTTGCAGTGCAGGTGTGGGGGAGAGGGGGGTTGCAGGAGGTGTGAATGGTGTTTTTTGTTTAAATTAGAGGTGGCATAGATAATTTTTTTTAATCTAGATTAATCTAGATTAAAATGGCTCATTTGAATTCTGCCGAAGGCATTCAGAATATGTGTGCTACCCAAATAATGACTAAAAGTAAGTCTTTGAGAACGGGTTTCTCAAGCCAGGTGGCGCATTAGACCAGGGCTCATCTCCTGTTTCCAAAATGCATCACAAACTTTAATCTCTTCCCGTCCCAATCCCACGAAAAAACTGGAGGAAAATCCCGTTCCACTCCCGGAAGAATGACTCCCATTCCCTCCCACTCCCGTGTTGTTGTTTTTTTTTTTTTTGCCGATAACTGTCAATTACAGTAAAAATATAGTACAGATCTGGCGTGCCCACCTTATTAGTTGAATAAAAACCCAAAATGTCGTTTTTTGTTATTATATTGAACTGAAAGCCATCTTATTATGCACAGTGTTGCACAGATTAAATTTCATGTAAATCATCCATGCTAACACACACGTCTTCTATTTTTTTTTTGACATTTCACTCTCTATAGATATATTTTTCTATGTACTGTATTTTTAGATATATTCGAGTTTCGAAGTTTCTCGCTCAAGTTCACATGAGACCTAAAGCGCATCCTGTTTGCTTAAAAGCGCAACGTTTCGTTGTTATTCTGAGTGCACACAAATAAACGTAGAGTCTTTACAGATTCGAAAGATGTATTAGGCTACTTTTATCTGTATGACCAAAAATGACGGAGATTTTAAGAGCAAGTGAGCGCACCGGAGCCTGTCTTGCAGCAAACGCGCTTCCACACAAACACTTCAATAGCGCACATTTCTCTAGGTTAACATCATATTGAGCGGCCATGTAAAGTTGCTACTACATACATCTTTCAGATGAAAAGCCATATTTGAGGTTGATGAATGAGCGTTTGGATCAGGGGCGGCGCTAGGGGTGGGCTAAGGGGGCTGAAACATTCTGAAATGTTTTCAGAAAAGCCCGAATGTTTTATGACCATGCCCTGCATCATCATCACTGAGTTTTCATGCGCATTAAAATGATGAACCGCAGTTTACTCCGTCAGGAACCGCCCACGGAAGCTCGTACTTCTGACTGACATATACACTTGATAATAAACTTCATATAAACTGGCCAATCATCGATATGAAGTAATAGCAGATCTTGGATCTTTGGGCTTAGCCCGGATATCCACTCACCCTAGAATCGCCTCTGGTTTGGATGTCCTGCTCGATTGTATTACCACAGACCAGCCGTTAACAATCTGTCCATCACGGACTGCGAGCCTCTAGTTCAAGACTCGTTCTCGCCCCTACAGTGCAATTCGGCTAGGTATACATCCGCGCTAAAATATCAGGGTGAAAGTCATCATAGCTTGCGTAGTATAGACCCAGCTCCCAACCCAACTTTGAGAATAGATTAACGGCGATATTTTTTTTATCGCCGATAAGAGTCTCACGTTAACGCAGCACGTTAACGCCGATAACGGCCCACCACTAGGTTAAATGCAATAGAACTCATTCAGATCATTTGCCAGATATTGATTCTCCAGTGTGCTGGGGGATGGTGTCTTGTAACTGGTGAGGTCTTTCATACCTTTCCACACTGAAGCAGAATCACTGGAAGATAATTTGTTCCTTAGCTTGCCAGAATAATTCCTCTTTACCACTCTGATCTCCTTTTCCAGTGTGTATTTGGCCTGTTTATACAAGACCTTATCCCCCTTTCTGTAAGCATCTTCTTTGGCCTGACGGAGCTGTCCTGGTTTTGCTGTGAACCACGGTTTGTCGTTGTTGTAGGTTAAATGAGTCCTGGTAGGAATGCACATATCCTCACAGAAACTGATCAATGACATTACAGTCTCTGTGAGCTCGTCCAGATCATTTGGAGCAGTCTAAAAAAACACTACAATCAGTGAAGTCAAAACAAGCTTTTAAATCTTGCTCTGCTTTATTAGTCCATCTTTTAACAGTTCTTAATACAGGTTTAGCAGATTTAAGTTTTTACCTGTAGGTCATATAAGATGAACCAAACCGTGATCAGAGAGACCTAAAACTGCCCTGGGACAGAGTGATATGCCTCCTTTATTGTTGTGTAACAGTGATCCAATATATTACTGTCTCTGGTGGGACATGTAATGTGCTGTCTGTATTTTGGCAGTTCGCGGGAGAGATTTTCTTTATTAAAGTCCCCAAGAATGATTAAAACAGAGTCCGGTGTTTTTGTTTTGTCTCTGGGATCTGATCAGCGAGTTTCTGTACAGCTGATCTCGCGTTCGCGTGCGGAGGAATGTAGACACTCACGAGAAGAAATTAACAAAACTCCCGTGGTGAGTAGAACAGCTTGGAGTTAATGAAGAGCATTTCTAGAACAGAACAGCACATCTTTTTTTAACACAGTTACATCTGTACACCACCTCTCATTGATGAATGGATGATGAATGAATGATGCACTTACAGGTTACAAAGTTGACTGGAAGGAAGAATTTGAGTAAGAAAAGGTGCACAAGCAAAAGGGATGATCGCAAGCTTGAGAATACAGTCAAGCAAAACTGATTTAAACACTTGGAAGAGCTTCACAAGGAGTGGACTGAAGCTGGAGTCAGTGCATCAAGAGTCACCACGCTCAGACGTCTTCAGAAAAGGGCTACCAAGCCACTTCTGAACCAGAGACAACGTCAGAAGCATCTAACCTGGGCTGTGGAGAAAAATAACTAGACTGTTGCTCAGTGGCCCAAAGTTCTCTTTTCAGATTAAATAAATTTTGCATTTCATTTGGAAACCAAGGTCCCAGAGTCTGGAGGAAGAGTGGAGAGACACAGAATCTATGTTGCTTGAAGTCCATTGTGAAGTTTCAACAGTCAATGATGATTTGGGCTGCCATGTCATCGGCTGGTGTTGGTCCACTGTGTTTTCTGAAGTCCACAGTCAACTTAGCCATCTACCAGGAAATGTTAGAGCACTTCATGCTTCCTTCTGCTGACAAGCTTTATGGAGATGCTGATTTCATTTTCCAGCAGGACTTGGCACCTGCCCACACTGCCAAAGGTACCAAAAGCTGGTTCAATGACCATGGCGTTACTGTGCTTGATTGCCAGCAAGCTCGCCTGACTTGAACCCCATAGAGAATATATGGGGTATTGTCAAGAGGAAGGTGAGAGACACCAGACACAACAATGCAGATGAGCTGAAGGCCACTGTCAAAGAAACCTGGGCTTCCATACCACCTCAGCAGTGCCACAAACTGATCACCTCCATGCCACGCTGAATTGAAGCAGTAATTAAAGCAAAAGGAACCCTTACCAGGTATTGAGTACATATACAGTAGATTAACATACTTTCCAGAAGGCCAACAATTCACAAAAATGTTTTTTTTTTTTGGTCTTATGGAGTATTCTAATTTGTTGAGATAGTGAATTAGTGGGTTTTTGTTCAATGTGAGCCAAAATCATCACAATTAAAAGAACCAAAGACTTAAACTACTTCAATCTGTGTGCATTTAATTTATTTAATACGAGTTTCACAATTTGAGGTGAATTACTGAAATAAAAGATTTTTTCCACGACATTCTAATTTATTGAGATGTACCTGTATATAGTGCTTTATTGTGTATTGCTTGTAGTGCCACGTCGGCGCGAAGACACACACAGAAAATTCAACCCAGCAACAGATATGAATTATTCCTCAAGTCCTCCCTCTCTGCAAAAGGGAGAAGGTCAACTGACCCCATCACTAACTTTCGTGCAAAGGTACGAACGTCTCCGAGAAAGCCAGAGACGCCTTTGGGTCTACATTCCTAGAGGGTATTTCAACCCCTCCCTCTCTTTCAGCACGAAGTTGCGCCTTTCTTCATCGGACAGACAAAGGAAAACCGAATTCCTGACATTTATTCTATTTATGACTATTACAACTATCTACACAAATAAATATATGGATATTAATGTGTACTCTTTCCCTCATAGGCGTGATGTGATGATTTCGAATGTGAATTACTTAGGACAATGTGGGTCTTAATCATGCTTTAAACGGCATAAACTGTAATGTGTGTGTTAAAATGCGGTGTTTGATCTCTAAAGAAAGCTGGCATCGTATGTGACAAACTGTGTTGATGACCGTAAAATTTTAGCACCCTGCATAATTATACATGTATAAAGATCGGTAAGCTTATCTTTCCCAAAAGTGAATGAAATATCACAGAACTTAAAATTCACCCCAGCAAGCCTGGACATGGGCGGGGCTCCGCCCCATACGGACAATCGGATTCGACAAGCCGCCCGCGGGCAGGGCCAAGTTGGACTGTTTAAAACAACGTGCCAGTCGCAAAACTCTCTCTCTTGAACATCCCTCGAACATGGCTTGACGCTCTTGAACATCTCTTGAACAGCGCTCGTAACTTTCCTGGTGCTCGCGCTCTTACCTGAACTCTGGCCTCGACACCGACTAAACCAACCATCTAGTCGAATTCGAAGGATAGAAGGCATAACATCAAAGAACAACGAACTCAACGCCTGCAGACGATAGGAGAGCTTTTTCTGTGACGTCACGCGGCAGCATCCACATATCACGTGTTTCCACACGAGAGCACCCGAAGAAGCACGAACCAACTCACGTGGTCTCCGAGGACAAAAGACCAGAGCAACCCATTTGAAGAAAACGAAACCAACATCCAACCTGTTTATCAACAAAGCAAGTACCATTAACTAAATCTATATTGCTGATTGAACTGGTAAAATCTGATCTGAGAGCAGTAACAGAGCAAAGGCATCTGTCGTGATCTTTTCCGGTTGAGTCAAGCGTTAAAATAGCTAAAAGGGCTAATTTTAACTTTAGGAGTTTACTTACCAAAATCCCTTATGCATGTGTATGTTTGTGTATTATCAGTTAATCCATTTATGTTAGAATAGCAGTATTACGAATAAACCTTGTTTCATTTTATAAAGAATTGTCTCTGGAACGTGATTTTCAAGTTTTATCCTTATTGCCATAAAAGAGAAAGCTACCTAAGCTCGAATTTGATATGCTGAGGTTAGTGATCGGTGGACGATTACTTAATACAGTATAAATAAGTTAAATATTAATATTACTTTAACCAAGCAATATTGAATATTTAATGTATAATTCCCGGAGCTGAAACAATAGCTCTATATTAAACTGGTTTTACAGAATGGTGGAGGATGCGGGCATTTTAGGGATTAATCGGAAATTCAAACCAGAGACAATAGGGTATTTCTCACTTTTTATCCGGAAAAATGGAGTAAATACAGGAAAAAGCGGTTATTTGTGGTATTGCATTCTTGTTTGTAAAACACAGTGCGTTTGAATGAAAGAGAGGGTATTTGTTTAACTCGAGTTTGTTGAGAAGAAATGAAACTGCAGTAAATAATTATGAAGTCGCTTTAAAGCGCGTGAGAGGCGAACGGGCGTGTCCCTCGTTTGAGCTCTGATTTAAGGCCTGTATAGTTCTGATTTTGTTAAGTGCGTGTTCCACTCACAAACTCAGCTATATTTTCAAATCTCCCGGCTGTGGGATATTAAAATAGCTATTTAAATAATTCTCAGCCATTATTTGATTTCACACGAGTGAATTCCAAACGCGCGGCGCTCAGAGGAGTGGCCAGTCGTTTTGAGAAAGGGGAGAAGAAATCTTGCAATCTATTGAATTGTTTTTGTGTGCTGTCTAAACAGACAGATATTCGCATAATAGCCCGCCGAGGCTTTAATGATTTATAAGTAATCCGCAGATAAATTTATCTCGCCCTAAACGAGTGAGATTATATGTGCTATAAAATTCAAGTCTGAACAATGCTTGTTTAATCTGAAGCGTGGAGCACATTTTTCTTTTTTTTTTCCTACAGGCACTGAGTTGCCATAGCGGCCAGAAAAACCCCTTCCGGGCAGTTGCTATTAGTGCCACGTGTAAATAGCATTAGCGCTAAGTTAACAAAGAAGCTTTAGCTCGTAGCAAATACCATGCTGGTAGCATTACGGCTAGCGATTAGCACATAGCATTTAAAGCTTGGATGAGGTGAATGCAGTGGGTGTGTGTGAAAAAGCCACATTTTCCGTTTGCTCTCTCTCTCTATTTTCCCAGTTAACAGACTAACATATGTTGATAAGCTGGCTGTGTTAATGCTATTCCCAATCATCAGTTTAACAATTTCACAGGTTGGTTTAATATACTGTTGATTAAAATCTTACGTTTTGTGGGTACCAGTTTTATTAGAAGATAAGTCATTATTATCTCAGTACCTTGATAATATGGTGAGTTTGATTCCATTCAATTATAATGGCTTTTATGATTTTAAAACACATCAATGGATAAGCGCTATTGTTAGGAATTTTTAATTGTTAACTGAATGTCATAATTAATTGCAAATTTGCAATTAATTTCATTTAAATAAAATAATTTTAATTCCTGCTTCCAGCAACAACAGTATCCATTTATGAATCATAAACGCTCTTATAATTTGACCACTACAATAAAACCTTAATTGTTATCAAGAGGGCCAGAAATTTTTATTTCATTTACAAGTAATTAGGACACAGATTAATTATTATTTTTTTTTTTTTGATGTTGATGACACAATGAGGAATGATTAAGTTTGGAAATTACGTTAATTACTATTATAGGAATCCAAAACTAGTGATTTAGAAGCTGTAAATTAATTGAATAATTAATTATGAATTCGAAAATTCTAATTACATTTAATAATTAATTACACTTCCTGTTTACATTTTGCAACAATATTGGTTTATCAACTCAATTGCAGATTGCAGATTGCACGTGTAATTTCTAATCCTAGTGAGCCTATTAATTTTAATTATAACATCATACATTTTAATTAGAAACCACAAAGTCTAATTTTAATTCTAATTTCAGACTTAACCCAAGTCTGGCGCCCCCTGTAGGCCATACTTCATTTCCTTAGGTGATCTGATTAACTCAAATAAAATTAATAATAATTTAATTAAAATAATTGTATTAAGTTAAAATTAAATAAAGTCCTCTTTACTTAGGCCTGAGAGTAGATAGTGCTCCCCCTAGTGTTGTGTTGGAGAAGTGACAGTGACACCATACAATCAAAGTCACTTCTCACCAATCTGGAGCATAAAACGCAACCTTCTAATTAGAAAACCCCAAAAGGGAAATTAAGGTTTCCTCAACTTAGGTCAGTTTGTTTACCCTGTAAACAGCCAAACCAACCTAAGCATATCGACTCAACAGCACCACCTTGTGCCAACGTATTAGTTTTAAATCTTGGGAATAAATCTTAATTTCTCTTTTCTTTTCTCCCTGTTACTAACTTCTAATTTAACTTGTTTGCTTAAGACTTGGCCAGGGGAAGATCACGAATAGAGCGAAATGTCACAATTGAACAGATGTTTATGAAACTTGAGAACTACATTCAAACTGTTTATCATTTACCCTCTATTGTGAAATCCTACCCCTCCCAGTTAAAGCAGGTGCAATGAGAAGATAGACATCGGCAAAATTTTTAGACACGCGCGACACACGCTGACCAGCGTTGCAGTGTAAAATCCTGCCATTACGGGACAAGTACTGTCATTGCTGTTGGTTTCCTCCATCAAGGAGAAAATTGGAATAGCAATAACAGTCTTAGTACAAAAGAGAAAGTCTCGCCTACAATCCTCTGATTAGAAGCGTCCTTCTAAATCAGACTTAACAAAGCGAAAAGAAGAAAATCTGCTATTAAAAGAGAGATCTGTTTAGTGCTATTGTCCTTGTGTACCCATTCTGTTTGTGTGTTTTTCTTTCTCTGCTTCCCAGCTGGGCTGCCCTTATGTGTGCCCAATAATTTATCTGCAGAGACTACGAATTAGAAGCACCTGCCAGAGGACCACAAACACAGAGACACACTCAACACTAGCATACACTACACTGTGCACATTTACACCCCTGTTTGTTTTGTTTGTGTTTTGTTTTGCTTTGTTTCCTATTCAAGGTCTGTGTCAGTTCGGTCCAAGATCTCCCTGACCCGCCAGAACATGTCTCACAAAACAGAACATGTCGGTCACTGGGAAGGACTTGAAATGTGGCTAAGTGTTACAACAGACAGCATACTCCCTAAAGCTGCTGAAGCACTCCAACATCAGACACAGGATCAACTAGATGACAACATCGCAAGCATTATGAGACAAGACCCAAGTCAAAACTACAGTCACAAAGAATTAGCCAAGATCACCGGTTCTTTAAGCCACACACTCATCGCCACCCTCAAACTGAGCGACAAGCACGCCGCACAACGCCAGCAGGAGCTGACAAGCGCACAACGACGCATAGAGCAGCTGGAACGTGGAGCTCAGGTACGACAGGAAGGGACCGATGAGGTGGAGCAAGGCGCTGAGGAGGAGATAAACAGGCTAAAAGATACTCTAGCATCTACCAGCCACGAAATGCAGCAACTTAAAGAGGACGTCGCTGACCGTGCAGACAAGCTACAGTATGCAGAGAAGCTACTAGAGAAGGCAAAGACTGACTTCAGGGACAAAAACAGCAGAATCAAGGCCCTCGAAGCTCATTTGGCTGAGTCAAGGAACGAGATCAGCCGCTTAACACGACAGCTCGACTACGTCACAGAGGAGTCTGAAAGTCTCCAAGAGGAACTCAGGCATGCTTATGAACTACGCCGTGAGCCACAGGCCAACGGCACCAACGGCACCCCCTTCAAGCAGGACTGGGTCGCCTGTTCATGGACCGACACGTGAACCAAAGATAGAGGGGATGGTGTTAAAACATTCACCAGCGCCGTCGGAAGAACGCTATATCACGACAGAACCAAAAGAATCTGCTGCAGCCAGCCGCAGGGTCAGTGCACGGCTTGGACCTTAAAGATCTTGACAAGCTCGCCCGAAATATCGGAAAATTAAATTCAACCCAACATGAAACAGCCAAAATGTCCCTTATCTGCAAGATATTGATTTCCATCTGGAAATGCGACCTAACGTTACGGACAAAGATAAACTATACTTACTCCCGACATCCAGTCCTGAAGTGCGCAGCTTCCTTGACCGGCAGCCTGTTAACACAAAGACTGACTATCAGCGGCTTCAAAGGCCCTCATTAAAGAGTTTGCTGACCCTGAGTCGATCAAGGCTTAGTGGCTGCCCTGGAGCGAGACAAGGGCGTCACGACACTCCTCAAGCTTACTACAGTCGACTCAGACAAGCATATTTTGGAACTCGTACGAATCTGACATGGAAGAGGAACTGAACTTTAAAACTCTCTTCCTGAGGAACCTTCATCCTGGCATAAGCCACCATCTTGGCGTTCTCGCATGCCCGAACAATGAACATTCAGCAGTTGCGAGACTTGGTGCAAAAAACCTCGGCAAACAAAAGATGGCCTCAGAAAAGGCGCAAAACCCCAGCAGTTCTTGATTTCAACACTCAACACCAAGAACTGGCGCTGGAGGGCACCAACGCCAAGACAGTGCTAAGCCACCACACAGGGAGTGGAATGCACCCCGTCCAACAGAAGCGAGACTCTGCGCTGGAACCCGACCTAAACAGAGGTATGACCGATGGGATGGACCACGTGGGCGTCAGCGCTCACCTGGGCGACACTGGGATAAGTCATGGGACCAAGCAAGGCCTCAGGAAGGCAATGGGAGAGATCGCGGAACCCAAGAGCAGCGCTCATGGGAATCAATGGAAACTCCAGCAGGCGACAGACTCACCCTAAGGCGACCAGCCCAAGGAATCGACGAAGAATTCACCAAGGTTCCAAAGTGACCAAGCTCCAACTGAGTCCATACAAGAACAAAAAACACCACCGCACTTCGACTCACAGAAGATGATGGAAATGATGATGAAGGAATTCTTTCAACGAAAAGAGGAAGATAAGAAGTGGGAAAAGAAAACCGGTTCAGCCTGACTAGCTGACGGACGAGAAAGCAGCGACAAGACAAACCAGCCACAGAAAACAGCACCGCCTCACCTCAGTCTCAGAGTACAATAAACACTTTAACTTCAGATGGACATGAAGCCCCACCTGAAAATCCAGCAACAAAGTTAAACACTAACTCAGCACCCAATACTCCAAATTCCAGCAGCGTTCAGCAGACACCTGCTGTTGAAAATCCTCAAGTTCCTAAAAGCGCTGTCTTAGTCATCTGTCACTCCTCCGAAGAACGCCAGGTCAGCCCTGACATCCTAAATATTTCCTCCCAAACTCCAGTTCCTCAACTCCTAGGCGATCTCATTGAAAAGGGTATAGCAAGAAAGTTTACCTCTCCATCATCATCGAGCGACACATCGAAGCCCTTCTGGACACAGGGCCGACATCACTCTAATGTCTACAGAACTTCTCAAAGAAGTCCAAGAAGGACGAAGAGGACTAATGGCACCCTCAAGCTCCAAAGGTGCGAACTAAACGTACAAGCATACTCTCACACGGCTTACAACTAAAACATGTGGCCCCAATCCATCTAACAGTGGGACCCATGGACTTCGTCCATCCTGTATACGTGTCAACACTCAACACGTACCCGCTCCTCATGGAAAAGATTTGCTTAATCGTTTGAACCCCTAATAGACTTCAAGCACCTAAAGATTTGGACACAAGTCCATGAGCCTCTGCCCTTACAAGTCATTAGACTCCAACGAGTCACAGTGTCAAGTCACAGACACTACCCCTAAGTCAATGACCGATGAAGCAGTAACAGAGCCCAGGTCTGGGCCGAGCACAAACGCCACGACCCTCTCCTCTGCTCACTGCATGAGCCCGAACTAAACACAGGCCTCCTTCAAATCATGACTGCGATAGAGGTTCATGGCATATCAGTGTCCGAGGCAGCACTAGCCCTATGGGCAGAGAACTCAGCCATCAGCCTGAAACTATTCAAAACATTGAAGCAGAGCTGTCAGTCTACCACATGTCACTAAGCACAGCCGTTACCCTCTCAGTCCCTGGTCGACAACCATGGCCACCTCCAAGATCATCTGCGCTCTGGACATACGATGGAACAACAGACAGCTGAGTCACTACTTCTCGTCATCCCAGACCTGCCGCATGACATCTACATTGGGCGGATATCATGATTCGACTCAATGCTCACATTGACACTGTAAACAACATCATATGGGCTCCCCTGTCACACCAACTGACAACTTCAGTCAATCTCAAGAACCTCCAATCCGGTCAAACCATGCCGGACGCATGCGCTATGATTACGGAACAAGAAGCCACAATACCTGCCTACAGCAAAAGTGTCAGTGTCCGCCTCAACATGCGACCTGGCCAAACTCTCAACAAGCTGAGCTTCTTCCAACCTTCCAGAACCTGCCTAAAACTCGGACTGACTCTGGAAGCTACACCTCTCATTGAAGTGTCATCTCGTGCGATATATGTGTTGTTCAATAACTGTATGGCCCAAGACATCCACGTCCCAAAGCCAGCCACCTGGGATGGCTCATCAACCAGGCATTCCATGACTTTGAACTGATGGTACCTGTCATAGGCCCCATACCAGCCCAACTAATGTCAGATGGATACAATGACACTATAACATTCACAAAACCTCATGAAGTCATTGCCATCACCTCAATCCTGCCAGTGTCCAGAGAAAGCGTCTGCCGGTCAGAACTAATGGATGACACTCACCTCACTGTCTATGCTGTCTCAACCCAGCATGCGACAAAACCACCTACACGGGTGACCAGCGGGGCCCAAAGCCCCTTTAATGACTTAACTGCAGAAGAACCCTACGCCGGGTTCAATACTCAAATTCAACAGATCTTGAGTGAAGCGGATGCCCTCCACAACGAAGTGGAGCGCCAAGGACTCAAAGAGGTTCTGCAGAAGTACAAGGACTCTTTCGCAAAGGACTCTCTAGATTGTGGATTGACAAACATCCACACGGTGCATATACCGACAAACCCAAATGCACCACCCACCTTTGTGCGACAGTACAAGATTCCAATAGCGTCATATGAGCCAGTGCAAGAAATTGTTGACTCCATGCTGGAAAAGGGGTCATCCGGCCCTGTAACAGTACATATTCTGCCCGATATGGCCAGTCCTAAACCCAACGGCAAATGGCGGCCCACTATCGACTACCGCAAGTTGAATCAGCAAGTACCATTGTCACGATGGCCTATGACCCAGTTGGACCAAGAAATACCAAAAATCAAAGGCTCGACGATCCTGTCCACATTGGACGTCGCCTCCGGGTTTTGGACGATCCCTGTCCACCCCGATGACCAACATAAGCTGGCATTCACTTTCGGCAACCGACAGTACACCTTCACACGGTGTCCCTTTGGCTATGCCAATTCACCGGCAGAATTTAACATTTTCCTTAACAAAGCATGCCCTGACGCCAGAGTCCGAGGCAACCTCGTCTACGTAGACGACGTCTTAATGAAAAGTTCAAGTGTGGAAGACCACCTCAAAGAAATTGACCATGTCCTAAACCAGCTGACAACAGCGGGAGCTAAAATCTGGCCAGTCCTAAAACCCAACGGCAAATGGCGGCCCACTATCGACTACCGCAAGTTGAATCAGCAAGTACCATTGTCACGATGGCCTATGACCCAGTTGGACCAAGAAATACCAAAAATCAAAGGCTCGACGATCCTGTCCACATTGGACGTCGCCTCCGGGTTTTGGACGATCCCTCCACCCGACGACCAACATAAGCTGGCATTCACTTTCGCAACCGACAGTACACCTTCACACGGTGTCCCTTTGGCTATGCCAATTCACCGGCAGAATTTAACATTTTCCTTAACAAAGCATGCCCTGGCCAGAGTCCGAGGCAACCTCGTCTCTACGAGACGGCGTCTTAATGAAAAGTTCAAGTGTGGAAGACCACCTCAAAGAAATTGACCATGTCATAAACCAGCTGACAACAGCGGGAGCTAAAATCGCCCTTCACAAAGGACAATGGTGCAAAACCAAGGTGAATTATGTTGGACTGCTCGTCGGAAGAAACGGCATTGAGCCACAATCTAACCGTGCCCAAGCAATCCAAAGCATAAAAACACCAACTAACGTCTCTGAGTTGCGAAGCTTTCTGGGAGTGTGCAATTACTCACGACAGTTCATCGAAAACTACGCTGACATCGCACGCCCACTAACTTCCCTCCTGAAAAGGACGAACCTTTTGTTTGGACAAAGGCCCAGGACACAGCTATGAGCCAGCTCAAACAGTGCCTGCGCTCTGCTCCATGCCTCGCCTACCCAGACCCAGGAAGGAATTCTATCTGGACGCGATTCTCTGACCAGTGCCTCAGCGAGTCTATACCAGCTCCATGATAAGGACAAGCGAGTGGTCGCTTATGCCAGCAAAACGCTGCTTCCCCAGAATGCAAGTATTCCCACTGCGAAAAGCTTTGCTTTGCACTGTGTGGGCATTCAGCGTTTCTCAATTACATCGGTGCACAGAAAGTCATCATCGAAACGTGCCACCAGCCAGTTACCTTCCTCAACAGTCAACGAATCAGAGATGGCGTGGTAACCAACGCAAGCTACCTGGCTAATGACACTCCAAGGACGGGATGTGGAGGCAAGATATGCCCAGAACTACAAATCCTCACTGGGAAACGGGCTTGCGGCATGCCAAAACTGTTCAACGGACACGCTGGACACCTCAGCAGAGCCAAAAGAACTGCCACGACATGCGACAAATCATCGGGTACTTCGAGGAGAGTGTGTACAGGAATGCCCACAGCATATGTCGATGGCTGCTCATACAATCGCGAGGGCAAGTTACAAGCGGGAGGCGGGTGTGGTCTGGCTCAACAATGACCCGTGCCCACCGCAGCAACTCAAACTTGGCCCACAATCATCACAATATGCAGAAATAGCAGCCATCCTCATCACACTACAATTGGCTGCAACCCACAAAATCAGAGAACTCCTCATCTGTACCGATTCAAACTATGCCCGTCTAAGTTTCATATGCCATCTAACTGGATGGAAAAGGAATGGATTCAAGACAGCTAACAACAAGCCTGTCAAGCACCAGGAACTCTTCCAAGCAAGCGACGCCATCGTCACTGAACACGACATGGTGGTTTATTGGAAAAAGGTCAGAGGTCATTCACGTCAACCAGGACAAGACAAAGACCTAAATGACCAAACTGATGCCCTCGCCAAAGCAGGGGCATTACAGGGAGAGTCCTGGACATTTCATGCCCTCCCACCCCACCCTACTGTGGCAGCGGTGACCCGCCGCCAAAGTGCCACGAGTGGGCACACACCTGCCTCCTCCCACATCTCCCTATCGCCTCAGTTCGCTGCTGAGGACCTCCTCACCCTCCAACGTACGGACTCAGCAATACAGACCATAGTAGCACATCTGTCCGACCCCTTTGGAAATCCCATTTCCACCTCGGACCTACAAACATCCTCCGAACTCCGCACGCTCCATTCGATCAAGCACATGCTGCATCTACGAGACGGTGTCCTCACGTATGTCCCTGAGCCACCCACTGCTCCAAGGCTCGTAGTCCCTCATGGCCAAAGGGGGATGATGTTGACACACGCACACGATGCACCATGCGCAGGACACCACGGAGTCAAGGCCACCTATGAAACACTCAAGCAAGTGGCATACTGGCCTGGCATGCAGCAAGACGTAGCAGAATACGTTAAAGGATGCCTGGTGTGTTGCCAGTTCCAACCGGCAAATCCAAACCACCGAGCACCACTGCAAAGGAAAGGAATGACCTTCCATGGTCGGACCTCCAAATAGACTGGGTAGGACCCTACCACGGTCGACGGGGCAACAAATATTTCCTCACCGTGATCTGCGAATTCACAAAATGGATAGAGTGCCTCCCAGCTCCCAACGATACAGCAGAAACAACAGCCTGTCTGTTAATGAACCATATCTTCTCAAGATTCGGACTGCCTTTAAGGGTCAACTCTGACCGCGGAACCCACTTCACCGCTGAAATTATGCAAGACGTATGGAAACTCCTGGGTATACAGGCCAAACTCCACATAAGCCATCACCCAATTTCCTCCGGTCAAGTGGAGCACTAACAGAACAGTGGTCAGCATGTTAAAAATACGTAGCCACCAATCAAAAGGATTGGGACATTAAACTCCCTCTGGTACTGATGGCCGCTCGAGCCACACCCCATCAATCTACCGGAATACCCCCGTTCACAATGATGACAGGGAGAAACATGACGCTACCACTACACCTGCTGTACCAACCTGGTGACCTGAACCTCGTCACCGCACTCACCAATACCTGGAAGAGTTACATCAGCACCTGAGAACAACTTTCGCCTTCGCGCAACAGCAGCTACAACGAAGTGTGGAAGGCCGAAAAGCCTACTACGACCAAAAGGCCTCTCACCATGAGCTCAATGTCGGAGATCAAGTGTGGTACTACAGTTTCGCCCGACCAAGGCCGAATGCTCCCCATCACCTGTCAAAGAAGTTCCTACCTCACTGGACAGGACCCCATGAGATTGTAGACAAGCTCTCACCTGTTGCCTATCGAATCAAAATCAGACAAGGGCGCAGCGAGCCAGTCCTTCGATGGGTCCATCGAAACCAGATAAAGAGGCCCCTGGGCTCCAGCCGACATGGAAAGGGGGAAGATCAGACCCACTGACTCAGACCGACAACCACATGCTATACATCACACAAGCAGGAACATTGTCATGTTAGGAAAACATATAGCAACCATGCTTAGACACAACCCATATCCTCTCCTCCACAGCACTGCTAGGACCAATCTAGTAGCGAGGAGTTACCCTCAATTTTTGTTTTGCTTGATTTTGATTTTGCATTTTTGTCTTAATTTTTTTTTTTCTTCCACTTCGGTTTCTTTCCCTCGTGTCTCACTTTGTGTTTTTCCTTTCCTCTCTCTCACTTTGAACCCCCTTAACCAATCCTTGAATACAGGTCCTGAAATTGAGATCGACTTCCGTCAGTAAAATCGTTGTAATTCGCTGTGAGAACCGTTGTCAACCGATCGAGACAACCCACCAAAGTATGATCGTCACCGCTAATTATGCCTCTTTCTATTCAATCACCAGGAAGACGCTCCGATTCGCCGCCCTGTGTCTCTTCGTGATTGGGGTCACGCCCCAGCCAGAAGTGGCAGCGCCCGGACCAGCCTCAGGGATCGTACTCCGCGAACAGCTGGGGTTATTAATAACGAACTGTAAAACCTACACCCGAAAGGTGTATGTTAGACTAGATCCCCGCGATGTTTACAGAGTTCACTACACCCTCCCAGTCGCCCAAACCTCTTGGGCTGGAGCCCGTTGGACTCGAGAAGTCCTTGCCCATGCCCAAGCAGATGTGAACCACATGCTGCTCCAATTACAAAAATTAACTGTAACCCAGGCTGACCTCAGCGGGTACAACCGGCGACCCAAACGGTTTCTGGGGGCCCTGTTGGGGGCTGCTGCGGCTGTAGGAACTCTGTTCAACATTGGCATGAACACGGCTAACGCCGTTAATCTAGCTACTGTCAGGCGACATGTGGGTGAAATCCAGGCCGAAATGCCTGGGATACGACAACAGCTCCTAGTTCAGAGCCACGCCCTACAGACTTTCGGAAAATCCCTGAATGGCACGATCACAATTCTAAACACACATAGCAGCCTCCTAAACCAAACTATCAAGTCTATTAATAAACTATTCTCAGTAGTGCAAGGCGATTTAGCCCAAACGCAACTCCTAACTATGCTCATGGCCGACATGCTACGCGAAGTGAGTTCCTCAATTGATAGCCTAGCCATGGGTAGGATTCCACATTATCTGATACCCCTTAGCCTTGTCCAGAACATCTTAACTTCGGCCACCATGGGCCCCACTAGCCCCATTCAAACCCATCTCGCCTTTTCCCTGGGTAGCGCCATTCCCTTGTACGTAGACCCGGAAGCAGGCGACCTGGCGTTTCTTCTCAGTTTGCCTATTATCGATGCAAATAATATTTATCGGCTTAAAGATGTTGTGAATGTGGGATTTTGGCAAGGGAACACCTATGTCAAAATCCACACTCCCGAGGTCGTCGCGTATCACGATAGCAACGAACAGTTGTACTTGGCTCCAAACCTAAAGATGTGTACGCTCACTAAAGACATTCACTTCCTCTGCCCGAGTAAACCTTTCGTACGCGATAATACAGAGGGCATCTGTGGCTTAGAAGCCATGAGACCCGACGCTAGCTGCCCCGCCGACGCAACACCACGTTCTCAGGTTGAGGTAACAGCATCGAAATTGTCGGAAACCGATGGCTGGTTAACACCCCAGCCCGAACGGCTACCCTCACATATGATCAACACGACACCGCCGCGCATTAGTCTGCCTAACCAAACTTTATGGATCACAGTCCCTAAGGGCTCGATCCTCCATATTGGCGAACTAGCATTGTATCACCTCACCGACGACGAGTATCAGGCGAAATCAATCTCACCCTTCTTCAAGCAGCATTCCTTTGTCCTCGATCCAGAATTGGAAGAAAGGATCAAGGAGGAAGGAACGCAGCTTATTGATCTGACACCGGTTGACACAGCTTTAGAAGCTATCGCCGCCTTCCACGCGCCGCCAATTATTCGGTCCTGGTCTGCCGCTGACACGGCGCTTTGTATCTCTACTATCGTAGGATATGTTGTGACTTTGACACTGGCCTTCCTCCTACACAAGCGAGTGAACGTCGTTCAAGAGTCTCTCAACAAATGCACGTCAGGCGTCCCTCGCCTTTTTCGACGTGGTAATCGACCTAGAATCCGAACCCGAGAATGTGACCAACCTGATTGAGATCATGCCTATACCGTCTCATCAAAACCCCGACAATTAAACCAGTCAAAATGACCCAATTGTCAACAATGCTAAACAAGTTAGCCCTATGTATTCTCAAGTTTCTAACCTGTTCCTTTCCAAATTACCCTGTACCAGGTTTCAGTCAGTGATAGAGATCTCGTTGGTGTCTTGTGTGTGTCCATTCTCTCTGCCTCTTGTTCCAGTGCCTGACGATGTTCCATCGGGAACATCACCAAGCAAAGGGGGATGTGTAGTGCCACGTCGGCGCGAAGACACACACAGAAAATTCAACCCAGCAACAGATATGAATTATTCCTCAAGTCCTCCTCTCTGCAAAGGGAGAAGGTCAACTGACCCCATCACTAACTTTCGTGCAAAGGTACGAGAACGTCTCCGAGAAAGCCAGAGACGCCTTTGGGTCTACATTCCTAGAGGGTATTTCAACCTCCCTCTCTTTCAGCACGGTTGCGCCTTTCTTCATCGGACAGACAAAGGAAAACCGAATTCTGACATTTATTCCAATTATGACTATTACAACTATCTACACAAATAAATGTATGGATATTAATGTGTACTCTTTCCCTCATAGGCGTGATGTGATGATTTCGAATGTGAATTACTTAGGACAATGTGGGTCTTAATCATGCTTTAAACGGCATAAACTGTAATGTGTGTGTTAAAATGCGGTGTTTGATCTCTAAAGAAAGCTGGCATCGTATGTGACAAACTGTGTTGATGACCGTAAAATTTTAGCACCCTGCATAATTATACATGTATAAAGATCGGTAAGCTTATCTTTCCCAAAAGTGAATTAAATATCACAGAACTTAAAATTCACCCCAGCAAGCCTGGACATGGGCGGGCTCCTCCATACGGACAATCGGATTCGACAAGCTGCCCGCGGGCAGGGCCAAGTTGGACTGTTTAAAACAACGCGCCAGTCGCAAAACTCTCTCTCTTGAACATCCCTCGAACATGGCTTGACGCTCTTGAACATCTCTTGAACAGCGCTCGTAACTTTCCTGGTGCTCGCGCTCTTACCTGAACTCTGGCCTCGACACCGACTAAACCAACCATCTAGTCGAATTCGAAGGATAGAAGGCATAACATCAAAGAACAACGAACTCAACGCCTGCAGACGATAGGAGAGCTTTTTCTGTGACGTCACGCAGCAGCATCCACATATCACGTGTTTCCACACGAGAGCACCCGAAGAAGCACGAACCAACTCATGTGGTCTCCGAGGACAAAAGACCAGAGCAACCCATTTGAAGAAAACGAAACCAACATCCAGAGGTGGAAAGAGTACAAAAATATTCTACTCAAGTAAAAGTACCATTACATTACTGAAATTTTACTTAAGTACAAGTAAAAGTACCAGTCTAAAAATATACTCAAGTAAAAGTAAAAAGTAGCTCATTTAAAATTTACTCAGAGTAAAAATTACTTAGTTACATTTGAACAATGAGAGGGAGGAAAAAATGGGATAGACCAAAGGTGTCAAACTCAGTACCTGGAGGGCCACAGCCCTACACAGTGTAGATATTATCCTAATTAAACACATCTGATACAGCTAAACTAATCATTTAGGCTTATTTGAAAACTACATGGTTTGTGTGTTGAAGCAGGGTTGGAACTAAACTCTTTAGGGCTGTGGCCCTCCAGGAACTGAGTTTGACACACCTGGGATATGGGCCTATAAATCTCAAACTAGGTGTTTTTAATTAAAGGAATCAGTTATTTAGAATAATAACACATTTGGGCTGTTACCAGGCAAATTAAATCAGTATCAACAAAATTAATCTTTGCAATGCAGAGGAAACGCAGAAGCTTCATCTGAAGTGGCGTAGATGTATTTACACTGACATGAATGCATTTAGCCTGCTGTTACAAATGCAGAAATAATGTTTTGATAAATAAGACATAAAATGTGACCCTGAACCACAAAACCATAAGGGTCCATTTTCCTAAATTGCGATTTATACATCATCTGAAAGCTGAATAAATCATATTTCCATTGATGTATGGTTTGTTATGATCGGACAATATTTGAGAATCTGGAATCTGAGGGTGCAAAAAATCTAAATATTGAGAAAATCTCCTTTAAAGTTGTTCAAATTAAGCTCTTAGTTTTGATATATTTACAGTAGGATATTTACAGAATATATTAATGGAACATGATCTTTACTGAATATGCTAATGATTTTTGGCATAAAAGAAAAATGTATAATTTTAACCCATACAATGTATTGTTGGCTATTGCTACAAATATACCCAGCGACTTAAGACTGGTTTTGTGCTCCAGGCCAGGGTCACAAATGTTAAATAGTCATTAGAAATAAAAAAATTATAATAATCAAAAGATACTTTAAATGTAATTAGAACCACCAGTAGGTGTCAGTAAGTCATCGATATGTTGAGCCCAGTGAGTCACGCGATTGAACAGAATCATTTAAACCGGTGTTAATTCATTCAGAACAAAACACCGCACATTGCTCAGAGTCAGAGACTTTAGCAAACTGTGTTTGGAATTATTTTTGTTCTAAAACAGAGCAAAACAGGCAATATGGTGTCTAAAACGTAAGTCTCTTAATTAACTTCTTGTTTTTGAACTGTGTAAAGAAAAACTACATGCCTATGTAATCATGGTGATTTTTGAGAAAACGGCATTCTTCGTGGTGATGTTGACTTACTATATTAAATTATATAAATATATAAATTTTCTGCATCTATATCTTCAATTTTGTGATCATTCTAAACGCATTTTAACAGACTGAATCATGCAGTGAAAGAAAGCACTCCCGTTAAAACAACAATTACTATATTATCTCAGATGATATTGCACACCCTGCACCACTGTCTTTTTGGCTCATTTGTGCAAAACCTTTTGCTAAACCGTCAAAGCTTCGTTTTAACCACCAATGCAATGATGTAAGTATTTACCTTACGTTACCTCTACATGTTTGCGAAGGGTTGATGTCGAGATGTTATAAGCTGCTAGTTCGGTCTCCCGAGGCAAACACAGCGTACATTGCATAATAGAGCATGAATATGGCCAGGGGTTCAATTCATTTCCTTCGAATTCAACTTCAGCAGAATATGACGGGGTTTGTTTTTCAGCTGGGTCTGCACCATTAGGGGCGTCACATATCGCGCGCCTAAAAAGCATGGAAAACGCTAGGCGATTACTTTCTCCTTTTTCCAAAGCGTTCGGGCCATTGCGCCCTGAGGCGCTTTGTCGCTAAGCAACCATCAGCCGCGCCTCCGTTACAAGAAGGAAATTTCGTCACATGACCTGCGGTGCGCTATGCGGCATTCTGAAAAGTTGAGATGTTTTTTATCTCGATGCGGCGCGGACACGCCTGGAAAAATGAGTAAGAACGCACCGCGACGCGCGCTTCCATTATGAGCGCCGCATACCGCTGCCTACATTTGAAATAACGAACTTAAGCGCCGCAAAAGACGCGATATGTGAGCTGCCCCTTAAAACGCCTGTCTTGTCCGTCTGCATCGTTTTGTTATTTTTAGCGCCAGTTTCTTCTTCTGCCCATTATTTGCTGCAGTTTTTCCACGGAGCGATTTTTTTTTTACTCAGTAACTAATGTGTTTTTAAAATGTAGCTAAGTACAATACTTCCCACAAAATATACTTAAGTAAAAGTAAAATTACAGATAAAAAAAAATTACTTAAAAAAGTACAAGTACACAAAAAAGCTACTCAATTACAGTAACGCGAGTAAATGTAATTCGTTACTTTCCACCTCTGCCAACATCCAACCTGCTTATCAACAAAGCAAGTACCATTAACTAAATCTATATTGCTGATTGAACTGGTAAAATCTGATCTGAGAGCAGTAACAGAGCAAAGGCATCTGTCGTGATCTTTTCCGGTTGAGTCAAGCGTTAAAATAGCTAAAAGGGCTAATTTTAACTTTAGGAGTTTACTTACCAAAATCCCTTATGCATGTGTATGTTTGTGTATTATCAGTTAATCCATTTATGTTAGAATAGCAGTATTACGAATAAACCTTGTTTCATTTTATAAAGAATTGTCTCTGGTCTCTGTGATTTTCAAGTTTTATCCTTATTGCCATAAAAGAGAAAGCTACCTAAGCTCGAATTTGATATGCTGAGGTTAGTGATCGGTGGACGATTACTTAATACAGTATAAATAAGTTAAATATTAATATTACTTTAACCAAGCAATATTGAATATTTAATGTATAATTCCCGGAGCTGAAACAATAGCTCTATATTAAACTGGTTTTACATGCTGTACACCCAAAGTGCTTTACAATCATGTGGGGGTTTCTCCTCAACCACCACCAGTGTGCAGCATTCACTTGGATGATGTGACGGCTGCCATAGGACAACAGCGCCAGTGCGCTCACCACACACCAGCTACAGGTGGAGAGGAGAGAGAGTCATAGAGCCAATCAAGTGGATGGGGTTTATTAGGACGCCATGATTGACAAGGGCCAGTGGAGGGAATTTGGCCAGGACACCGGGGTTACACCCCTACTCTTTACAAGAAGTGCCATGGGATTTTTTAATGACCACAGAGGGTCAGGACCACAGTTTAACGTCTCATACGAAAAACGTCCTGCAGCTGTACCATTTCCCCGTTGATAATGCATCGCAGTCTGATCTGACTATCTGAAAACAGATTTATTGCACTGTCTGGTATGACGTCATTCAGCCAGGTGCTCATGAAACACAGAGCAGTAGAGTTTGAACAATCCTTATTCGTCTGGAAGAGCAGGAGGAGTTTGTCCATTTTGTTGGTAGAGAGTGGAGATTCGCTAGATGGATGCAAGGCAACGGCGTTCTAAGTCCTTGCTTCCCCCGTCTGCGTGTCCTGTAGTGTTTGGCCAGCGCTACTACTCCCGGACTACAGTGTCCAGAAAAATGTCAGAATAATCGAAGTCCGGTAAAACATTTTTTTGGTGTGTTCTACCGAATGTTCAGCAGTTCATCCTTGGTAAAACTGATCGTGTTTGAGAAACAAAAAAACAGTACAAACTAACAAAGACAAAACAAACACTGAAGAGCCAAGCACTGTAGCTGCCAGCTGCGGCGTCATCTTAGATCTTCGTTACTGCGGAAAATAAGTAATGGAACCGTGTCAGGTATTTCAGTATCGATAAAAAATATAGATATTTAGGATAACACTACCATGTCGAACCATGTATGAGTCCATATGTTACACTCAGAGGTGGAATGAGTACGAAAATATTCTACTCAAGTAAAAGTACCATTACATTAATTAAATTTTACTTAAATACAAGTAAAAGTACCAGTCTAAAAATCTACTAAAGTAAAAGTAAAAAGTAGCTTATTTAATAGCTACTTTTAACTTTAAAAGTTAAAAGTAGCTATTATTGCTCAGAGTTAAAATGACTTAATTACATTTTTAAAGTCGGAGAGGGGCAAAAATGGGATAGACCAAGGGTATCAAACTCAGTTCCTGGGGAACCACAGCCCTGCACTCTTTATAACCCTAATTAAACACATCTGATCCAGCTAATATAATCATTTAGGCTTATTTGAGAACTACAAGGTATGTGTGTTGGAGCAGGGATGGAACTAAACTCTGCAGGACTGGAGCCCTCTAGGAACTGAGTTTGACTCCGCTGGGATAGGCCTATAAATCTCAAAATATTTGTTTTTAATTAAAGGAATCAGTTATTTAGAATAATAACACATTTGGGTTGTTACCAGGCAAATTAAATCAGTATCAACTAAATTAATGTTTGCAATGCAGAGGATTCACAGAAGCTTCATCTGAAGTGGCACACTGTTTACTGCAGGACATGAATGCATTTAGCCTGCAGTGACAAATGAAGAAATAATGTTTTGATATATAAGACATAACATGTTGAAGACTTGTTTGAAATTATAAATTATAATAAAAAAATGAAAAGATACTTTACATGTGAAATTAAAACCGCCAGTAAGTGTCATCAAGTCACTGTTAATAAGTGAGTCATTGTGATTGAACTGAATCATTTAAACGGTTGAGGAACAAAACACCATCATGCGCTCAGAGACGCAAAACTGTGCTAGGGTGGCTGTGTTTGGAATTATTTTTGTTGTCGAAATAGACCAAAAACTGGCAATTTGGTGTCTATAACACAAGTCTCATAATTGATTTATTGTATATTGAACTGTTGTAAAAAAATATATATGTAATCATGCAGATTTTTTGAAAAATTTACTTTTATTGGCAGCATCATACTCAAGCAGACATCAGGACTGAACAAGAACAATAAGCAGTGAGGCATATAAATAAGGTTGACCATTAGGAGTGATTCAAAACAGGTGTGCTACAAGTCTCTAACAAGAAGGTGATCTGGGGCTGAAATTGTTCCATCTAGTGGTTAACACAGGGAATCTCAGGCAGAACATTACAGAACCCCTTATTTTAGGAACGGCTCCTGACGTTCCCAAAAGCTTTAGTTGAGTGGAGATGATTAAAGTCCCTAATAAGACTCTTGTCCAGGATGTGGCGAGCAGGGACCCAAGTCCGCTCCTCCAGCCCAAATCCCTCCCAGTCCACAAGGAATTGTCGTTTTCCCTGAACCAGACGAGTGTCCAGTAGCCGCCAGACTGTGTATGCTGGCTGACCATCAATTATTCGTGGTGCTGGGGGTGGCCTGGTGGCAGGAGACAGAGGGCTGTATTTGACAGGCTTTAAGCGTGAGACATGAAAGGTGGGGTGAGTACGCAAAGACTTGGGTAGCAGAAGACGGTAGGAAACAGGATGTACTTTCCTTATAACCTTGAATGGTCCTATGAACGTGGGAGCCAATTTGTGTGACTCAACTTTGAGGGGAAGGTCCTTGCTTGAAAGCCAGACTTTCTGCCCTGGACGTAGAGTTGGTGCTGGTCTGCGCCGACGGTTGGCCCATTGCTGTTGTAGCTGTGAAGACTTGAGAAGCGCAGACCGGGCCTTCCTCCTGTAATGATAACATATAATATATATATTGTTATAAGGGAAACAGGTCAATTTAGCTCAAAGGGAATCATTAATGATTTTATAGGGAATTTGAACAGACTCACTGTTTCACGGCGATTCACTGAACAAGCCGTATAACAAACTCTGCACTGGATATTAAAATCCCAAACTATAGTGAAAACACTATTAAATAGCACAGTAACAAAATCGACAGATTAAGACATTAACTTATGAGCACAAAACACAAGATATTTCTCTTTTCAATATAAACAAGACTTTATTTATATAACTCTAAGACATGTAAACTAATCTACACAAGCATTCACACATTCACGCAGAGAGAAAGTGAGGAAAGGATTAGATTAAGAGAATGATAATTTGATATCCCACGTTTACAGCAATATGTGCAATTGCATAAACCTGAACAATCATCAATCACATATTTAACACTCGCATTGACTTTTTCAATGAGGCTAAAATCTATTTTCAATATTACACCAGTTGCAGCAAAAGTCTGGGGTTTGTACTTGCAGCTCTTGTGTTTAAAGATTCCCTTTGTCCTCCGTCTTTGCAGGAAAGGGTTTCTCCGAAGTCGCTGATTGGCTTAGAGTTCAGGAGTCGTTGAAGTGGGCGTTGGTTCTTGGCCGGTGTTGCAGAGTTTTTGGTCTGGTTAAGTTTGGCAAACGCAACTTAGCACACGAACTCAATGGAAAGAAAATAAACTAAAGTCAAAGAATAAAAGGATGTAAAGAGACTAGGTGGTTTTTCTTCTCATCATGGTATCAAGCTGGCTTGTGGTCCAGAGCACATGGCTGGAGAGAGAGAGAGAGAGTTCATTTTTCCAGAGAGAGAGGGCGTTCAAGGGAGAGAGAGAGAGGAATTCAAGAGGACGGAGCATTCAAGAGTGCGAGGAGAAGTTAAGAGAGGGAGGAGAAGTGTGTCCTGGGTATTTAATCTCGGCCTTTTAGGGACCTCCCAATGGTTGTCTTGACCAATTAGGTCCTATGCTGGGCTCTGGCTGCTGCTTTGTTGCTCCACCCAAATCAATAAATCAACGTCATGGTCAGTCACATTGCCCGAATTTTACATTCTCTTGCAAAGTATCCTTTTGAATGTGATTTCTATAACCAGAATATGATGCATTTGACCGGAAATCAATCAAAAGAAATGATTACAGCTAGACTTATGACACTCATACATACCAAACATGACATTAACCCTTAAGGCTTACGCTATTCAATACTAATTAAAAGCACAACAAACACAATGATTAAAACAAGGATATTCAAATTTGTGGGTCACATACATAATATGCAGTTATGCATAGAAATGATTAGTTTCATTAACCATGAGAATGAAAGTATTTTAAGACGATTCTCAGGTCTTTTCAGCCGGATTCTTTGTCCTGTTGCAGGCTGTATTCAGACGGGCTGGGGGTCTGATTTATGTCTTCCTGCTGTTGTCTTGTGGAATTCGGCTCCTCATGTTTCAACCATGCTTCGATCGAATCTTGATTTGTCTGATTCGGTCCTTGATATGCTACACTCCATACCCTGCGGCACCGTTGTACCAGATATTGGGCAGCTGGGACTCCCACCTCAGACTCCTGCTCAGAAAACAAAGGAGGTTGAAACCCATATTGACACTCAAAAAGTGACATACCTATTGAGGAATGGCGAAGAGTATTGTGCACAAACTCTGCCCAAATCAGGTGTTTGCTCCAGTGTGTTGGGTTGGATGAGACCAGGCATCTCAAGGTCGTCTCAATCTCTTGGTTAGTTCGTTCCGTCTGTCCATTAGACTGGCGATGAAACCCAGATGATAGACTGGCTGTAGCCCCAATCAGCTGGCAGAAGGCCTTCTAGAACCTGGATGCAAACTGAGAGCCACGGTCGGACACAATATCTTGGGGAAAACCATGCAACCTAAAGACATGCTGCAGTACAATCTCAGCGGTTTGTGGAGCTGAAGGAAGTTTTGGCAAAGGTATTAGGTGGCAAGCCTTTGAAAATCTATCCACCACTACCAAAATCACCTTGTTACATTGGGAAGTTGGTAGGCCAGTTACAAAGTCCATAGAATATGTGACCACGGCCAAGCAGGAACAGGGAGGGGTAGCAGTAGACCTTGTGGGCGGGATCTGGAATCCTTATGCTGAGCACAAATGGAGCAGGCTGCAACATAGGCTCTGATGTCTTCAGCCATCTTAGGCCACCAGAAACGTCTGCCAAGAAACTCCAGGGTCCTACTAGCTCCTGGGTGGCATGCGATTGATGAGGAATGTCCCCACTGCAAAACATCAGAACACACTGCTTTAGGTACAAAGAGACGACCTGGAGGCCCATTACCTGGGTCAGCCTCCTGCTGCTGTGCCTTTCTAACCATGGTCTCTATTCCCCATCTGACTGGTGCCACAATCCTGGAGGGGGGAATGATCCTCACCGGGGTTGAAATCATGTTGGGTGGATCAAACTGCCTGGAGAGAGCATCAGGCTTTTGATTCTTTGAACCTGGTCGATAGGAGAGAACAAAATCAAAGCGGTTAAAGAATAAAGCCCATCGGGCCTGGCGAGAGTTCAGTCTCTTGGCCTCTTGGATATAGGCTAGATTCTTGTGATCTGTCCATACAACAAAGGAGTGTTTGGCTCCCTCCAAGCAGTGCCTCCATTCTTCCAATGCTAGTTTGACAGCTAATAACTCCCTGTTACCAATTTCATAGTTTCTTTCCGCAGGTGAGAGCTTATGTGAAAAGAAAGCACATGGATGCACTTTGTTGTCTTTTATGACACGCTGGGAAAGTATAGCTCCCACTCCTACCTCAGAAGCATCCACCTCCACTATGAAGGGCAACTCAGGATCTGGGATAGTAAGTACTGGTGCTGAGGTGAATCTGTCTTTCAGTTTGCAGAGAGCCTTTTCAGCCTCTTCTGTCCACTGGAAACCCTTAACATTCTTCCTAGTGAGAGCCGTGAGTGGAGCAGCAATTGCACTGAAATTTCGAATGAACCTTCGATAGAAATTGGAAAAGCCAAGAAAACGTTGTACCTGCTTGGCGGAGGTGGGCCGAGGCCAGTCTCTAACTGTCATGTCTCTTAGCACATCATTAATCAAAGCCTGAAATACTGCAGGAGCATTTACCAAACCAAAAGGCATGACTTGATACTCATAATGGCCAGTGGGTGTATTAAAGGCGGTCTTCCGTTCATCACGAGCACTGATGCGAACTAGATGATATGCATTGCGAAGGTCCAGTTTAGTAAATATAGTAGCCCCCTGAAGCAACTCGAAGGCAGTAGACATCAATGGAAGAGGATAACGATATCTTTATGGTGATCTCATTGAGAGCCCTGTAATCTATACAAGGTCGGAGCCCACCGTCTTTCTTAGTAACAAAGAAGAAACCAGCTCCAGCTGGTGATGTTGAGGGGCGTATAAAGCCAGATGCCTGGGACTCCTGTATATAATCCTCCATAGCCTTTCTCTCTGGTGCTGAAAGGGAAAACAATCTCCCTCTTGGAGGACACATTCCAGGCAACAAGTCGATGGCACAATCATAAGGTCTGTGCGGTGGCAAGGATGCGGCATTCTTTTTACTGAACACCTCTAACAGGTCTGCATAGTCTAGGGGAACACGAGAAAACTCTGGATAAGTCCTCGGTAGCTGTAGTAGTCATTAACCCTTTGACGCGTACGATCACACCGGTATGATCAGTCTTAGCTGGTCCCAGAAGCGTACGATCACACTGGTGTGATTAGAATAATCAGTGCATCACGTCATCAACTGCCAAATTCAAATCTGCTTTTTTGGCGCTGAGCCAGATCGGACGCGCTGAGCGCTTGTCATATTATCACAACCATTCAGTGTTTTCAACAATATAATGCTTATTTTAGGCTTCAGACATTTAAACATGCATAAGTACAAGCAAAACCATACATTTATAGTTTGTAAAATACATCCTGATTTCTATGGAAACGTCAATAATGATCATTACAAATATAATCTGACGACATGTTTTATTGATATCATATACAGATTGTGTATGTAACTATAAAGTTTACTCTGCTCTTCTTCCAGTTTACCCGAGACTTACTTTAACCTGTTTCGAGAGGAGAGGATTCATTTACGTGTTGTTTATCCCACAACTAGGATTCAGCGCAAACTAACATGGCGGCGCCCATCAGCCGGTATAGATCAACTAACACGGTCATTATAAAAGTGTTTAAACTACCAAATACATTTACTTGCACATATTTCAGAATCGGAATATCAGATATTTCATAATATAGTGAGCATGTTTGTGAATATTTTAAATAAAAAGATAATGAAATAAAAAAGTGATCCACATGTCATACAGAGCTATGTGGCTGCGTGCGTTGTGTCACATGACAAGCATGACGCGTCGCCATGGAAACAATAAGGCGATACGTTCTAAAATAACGGTCGCCTAAAAAAACTCACGCTGGGGGCTCAGCTAGAATATTTTAAACTCACGTGCGAAAGGGTTAACAGCCCTGGGGTAGCCTGAAGTAACTCGGGAGAAACAGAAATTCCAAGAGGTGAAGCAGAGAAACACTTATCACAGTCAGGCCCCCATTTGAGAATGTTACTAGAGAGCCAGTCTATCTGGGGATTATGAAGGACTAGCCAAGGGAAACCCAGGATTAAAGGGAATTCTGGTGACTTGATTGCATAAAATTGTATAGTTTCTAGGTGACTCCCAACCCGGAGATATAAAGGAATAGTGCGTAGACTCACCTCTCCAGACCCCAGAGGTCTCCCATCTAGTGCAGTAATAGTCAGGGGGTCATCAAGGTTGGTGAGTGGCACCCTGAGATGTCTGGCGACTTCCAAATCCATAAAGTTACCAGCTGCCCCAGAGTCTATGAAGGCCTTTAGGGGATGTGACTGATCATTCCATAAAATATAAGTATTCAAGAGAGCCTCAGAAGGGGCCGAGTGGGAAGAGGTTGCTTCTCTCGTCACAGTCCTCCCTTCCCTGGACGAGAGTTAGCTTTTCTCGAAAGAATTTGGCAGGAGGCCCGAAAGTGGCCAGATTCACCACAATACAGGCAGCATCTCTCTTTCATCCTGTGGTCTCGCTCAGATCGGGAGAGCCGTGACCAACCCAGCTGCATGGGTTCCTCAGTGCATGTTACATATGGGGCAGGGAGATCAGGAGACAGGGGGAGTGCCAAGGAATGTTGAATAGGAGCCTTTCTTGAAGTTTCTGTGCGCTCTCTACGTCTCTCTTGAAGGCGATTATCTAGTCGAATGGCCATATCAATCAGGGATTCTAGGTCTGTCGCAGGGTCCCGGGCTGCCAACTCATCCTTGATTTCATCAGACAGTGCCCGATTAAAAGCAACAGTCAGTGCCTCCTGATTCCAGCCACTCTCCATAGCTAGGGTTCGAAAATCCACAGCTAATTCTGCTACACTTGGAGAAGCCTGAGTCAACTGAAGTAAACGGCTAGCTGCCTCACGTCCGCTCACTGGATGATCAAATACTCGCCTCATCTCCTCAATAAAGCAACTGTAATCCGAACAAATTGCTGGTTGTGGAGACTGCTCCCACAAGGCAGTTGCCCAGGCAAGGGCTTTTCCAGATAAGAGAGTAATAACATAAGCCACTTTGCTACGAGCTGTTGTGAATTTACTCGGCTGCAATTCAAAGTCCAATGAGCACTGGGTGAGGAAGCCATTACATCTACCAGGGCTTCCATCATACCTTTTAGGATGAGGCAGGTGGATCTCAGAGCTTTGCACTGCAGGGATGGGATGTACTGGTGGAGCATGGGGTTGAGACTCAGCTTCCCACTGTGGATTTGAAAGAGACTGAAGATGTTGTAGGATCTCTGTAATTGCCTTACTCAGTTTTGATACCGCCACCTCTTGTTGTGCAAGGACTTGTTCATGTCGTTCCATGGTGGCTGCTTGGCTTGAAACAGCAGCTAGGATGCGCTCTGCATTTGATAAAGGTTGAGTTTCCTCTGCTGGGCTTGTATCCATGGTTCAGTCCTACTGTTACGATCCAGATGGGGATCAAACTCGGGTCTGCGGTGTGTATATCCTTGGTACTTACTGCTGCTCCACTGGAGCAGGTCAAACCCAGTTGCAGAGGAAATAACCAAGAGGCTCAGAGTCTGACTGTAGCGAAACCCCAGCCAGACAATGGTAAAGCGTACTGATATTTCAAAAAGCCTTTATTTTCTTAAGCCTTTTTCTTGAAACAACGTGAAGAGCTACAGGACAGACAAATAACATAAAATTAGCTCATAAACACAAACATTAATACTAAATTAAATAATATATTGTATATATAAAACAATATTACAAATAGCCATACGTAAAAATCCTTTTATGACGTTACCTCAGTCAGTATTAACAATGCTGAAAGGCTTATGCTAACGTAACTTCACATGACATAAGTGATAGACATTTAAACACTTCTTAAAGTCGAATAAATTAACCTACATGTCAATGCACATAAACATTTACACAATACCAAACACAATACCTTGTTCCCGTTCCAGCTAGGTGCTTAAATAATCCCCTCCTTTTCTTTAGAATGACATCGGAGCGATAGAGTGACATGAGATTTCTCTTCCCTTTTCCATGTGTGCGCCTCACTAACAAGTCCCACCTTTCTAGATGCGAAATTAACGTTCCACTATGGAGGCGGAAATAAAAGACTCATTACATTAACAGAGAAACTAATAAAATAAAGCTCAGGAGTAATTACCTTATATACTCTCAACTGAGAGTTAGTTACACTCCCACCAATCATGAGTGAATAATGATACAGTACACACAGACTACATTAAGCACGAATGATTTTAACTGAAATTACCTTCCCTAAACCCATATAAAAAACAAAGACAACTTAAGCCAAAGTTGTTAACTTAACTATAACTATGTAATATTATGCACTGTAGAGGGAAGGAGCAGATTTAGTTAGTCTCCAACAGCAGAACAAGCTTCTGGACTGGGCGCTCAACTTCAGACACCTTGTGAAGACGCTCCCCTTTCTTGCTAAGCTTACTGTCACCAAGCTGGATCTTAACTCTCCGTACTCGTCCATCTTTATCAGTAGTGGTTTCTGAAACTCTACCCAATCTCCACTCGTTCCTGTGCACATCCTCTCCTCTTACGATTACAACATCTCCAACTTGTAAATTTCTTCTTGGAGCATGCCAGCGCTGCCTGAGAGCAATGTTGGCAAGGTATTCCTTTCGCCATCGACTCCAAAACTGTTCTGCAAGGTATTGAACATGTCTCCACCTTTTCTTGCCATACACATCTTCTCTGACGAATTCTACCAGAGGAAAGAGCAAGAGTGGACCTCAGAACGCTTCTCACTGTCCTTATTTGTCTTTCCCACACCCCTCCTGCATGGCTAGCATGGGTGCGTTCATGCATGCTGAAGTCGCACTGCTTCTCTGCAAGAAATACAGCCAGACGGTCTGCATCGACTTCCTTTAGAGCTTCTCTGAACTCATTTTTGGCTCCTACGAAGTTGCTTCCTTGATCAGACTTGATCTGACGAACAGCCCCACGTATAGCGATGAAACATCGAAGACCATTTATGAAGGCATCTGTCGACATGTCTTCAAGAATCTCAATATGAACAGCACGGGAGCTCAGACAAGTGAAGAGAAGACCGTACCTCTTGTTCTCTTTTCTTCCTTGTTTTGTAAGGAATGGCCCGAAGCAGTCCATGCCGCAGAAAGTGAAGGGAGGTGATGGCTCCAACCGTTCAGGGGGTAGATCGGCCATCCTTTGCTCTTCCATAGGTTTGCGTTGCCGTCTACAGGTGACACATTGACGAATGTAGGATGCAACTGCCCGGTTGATCCCTGTTATCCAGTAGCCGCTGCACCTTATTTCATTAATGGTAAGACCTTTACCTTGTCTCTCCAGCACATGATATCTCTATTTATTTTCAATACTCAATTCATTTTAATATGTGACTATGTACAGTGGTGGCCTGTGAGGAAATATTTCAAGGAGGCAAATAAATATTGATGAAACCAATCTTGATTGCAGCACGTTTATAGCTATATTATAACCATTCCATTCACCAGCACAACACTTGTTAATATATTAAACCTATGAAACAAATTATATAATGCCTTATACAGTCAGGTCCATGTATATGTGGACACTGGCACAATTTTAATAATTTCGGCTCTGTGCCAAAACATAATTAAAAAAGATGAAATTGAGTACAGACTTTAAGCTTTAATTCAAGGGGTTGAACAAAAAATATAACAAAATATGCTTAGAATACAGGTGCATCTCAATAAATCAGAATGTCGTGCAAAAGTTCATTTATTTCAGTAATTCAACTCAAATTGTAAAACTTGTGTATTAAATAAATGCAAGACTGAAGTAGTTTAAGTCTTTAGTTAATTTAATTGTGATGATTTTGACTCACATTTTAACAAAAAACCCACCAATTCACTATCTCAACACATTAGAATATGGTGACATGCCAATCAGCTAATCAACTCAAAACACCTGCAAAGGTTTACTGAGCCTTCAAAATGGTCTCTAAGTTTGGTTCACTAGGCTACACAATCATGGGGAAGACTGCTGATCTGACAGTTGTTCAGAAAACAATCATTGACACCCTTCACAAGGAGGGTAAGCCACAAACATTCATTGCCAAAGAAGCTGGCTGTTCACAGAGTGCTGCATCCAAGCATGTTAACAGAAAGTTGAGTGGAAGGGAAAAGTGTGGAAGAAAAATATGCACAACCAACCGAGAGAACCGCAGCCTTATGAGGATTGTCAAGCAAAATCGATTCAAGAATTTGGGTGAACTTCACAAGGAATGGACTGAGGCTGGGGTCAAGGCATCAAGAGCCACCACACACAGACATGTCAAGGAATTTGGCTACAGTTGTCATCAGAGGCGTCTTACCTGGGCCAAGGAGAAGAAGAACTGGACTGTTGCCCAAAGTCCTCTTTTCAGATGAGAGCAAGTTTTGTATTTAATTAGGAAACCAAGGTCCTAGAGTTTGGAGGAAGGGTGGAGAAGCCCAAGTTGCTTGAAGTCCAGTGTTAAGTTTCCACAGTCTGTAATGATTTGGGTGTGCAATGTCATCTGCTGGTGTTGGTCAATTGTGTTTTTTGAAATCCAAGGCCACTGCACCCATTTACCAATACATTTTGGAGCACTTCACATGCTTCCTTCTGCTGACCAGCTTTTTAAAGATGCTGATTTCATTTTCCAGCAGGATTTGGCACCTGCCCACACTGCCAAAGGTTGGTTAAATGACCATGGTGTTGGTGTGCGTGACTGGCCAGCAAACTCACCAGACCTGAACATAGAGAATCTATGAGGTATTGTCAAGAGGAAAATGAGAAACAAGAGACCAAAAAAATGCAGATGAGCTGAAGGCCACTGTCAAAGAAACCTGGGCTTCCATACCACCTCAGCAGTGCCACAAACTGATCACCTCCATGCCACGCCGAATTGAGGCAGTAATTAAAGCAAAAGGAGCCCATACCAAGTATTGAGTACATATACAGTAGATTAACATACTTTCCAGAAGGCCAACAATTCACTAAAACGTTTTTTTTATTGGTCTTATGAAGTATTCTAATTTGTTGATATAATGAATTGGTGGGTTTTTGTTAAATGTGAGCCAAAATCATCACAATTAAAAGAACCAAAGACTTAAACTACTTCAGTCTGTGTGCATTGAATTTATGTAATACACGAGTTTCACAATTTGAGTTTAATTACTGCAATAAATGAACTTTTCCACGACATTCTAATTTATTGAGAAGCACCTGCATTACATTACTCTTTATTACTGTTTACTATTTATATTACTAAAATAAAAAATAAAAAATTACATACAGTCTGCCCATTTTCAGGGGTTTAAATATAATTGGATGAATAAATAAAATCATAAATAAAAATAAAATAGATTTGTATTATTTTGTTGAGAATGATGCAGGCAATAACTGCCTTAAGTCTGGAACTCATGAACATCAGCAGAGACTGGTTTCTTCTTTGTGATGCTTTGCCAGGCTTTACTGCAGCTGACTTCAGTTATTGTTTGTTTGTGGGTCTTTCTGTCTTTAGTATTGGCCTCAGCAAGTGAAATGCATGCTCAATAGGATTACAATCAGGAGATTGACTTGGCTATTGCAGAATATTCCACTTTTTTGCCTTCAAAAACTCCTGGGTTGCTTTTGCTGTATGTTTTGGGTAATCGTCCATTTGTACTATGAAGCGCTGTCCAATCAGCTTTGCTCCATTTGACTGAATATGGACAGACAGTATCTCTATACACTTCAGAATTCATCTGGCTGCTCTGTCTTCTGTCTCATCATTACTAAACACCAGTAACCCAGTGCCACTGGAAGCCATGCATGCTCATGCATCACACTGCTCCACCATGTTTCACAGATGATGTTGTATGCTTTGGATCAGGGGTCACCAAACTTGATCCTGGAGGGCCTGTGTCCTTGTTATTTTTTTTATTTATTTTTTTTGTGTCCTGCACAGTTTAGATCCAACTTGGCACAACACACCTGCCTGGAATTTTCAAGCATCCCTGCAAACATGTCCTTGCGGGGCCAATGCTGGCTTTTTGCAGGCACAGTATACTAGGGCCAGCCCACACCAAACCTAAACAGGCGCAGTGCGGGCTTTTCCAGACGAGGCCCACAGCTTTGGGCTCACCGCAGGCTCTCTGGGAGCAGCCCACACTATGGGACTGCCCACATTAATCCAGTGATGGCCCAGCATGGGCCAGCCCGTTCGGGCCCAGAGCAACTTTTGTATCCTTTGGGCCCATGCAGTATTTGTGTAGGCAGCCCTGTAATGCAAGTTGGAGAATACAAACAACACTAACTGGCCATACTTTAGTTGAACTGAAGTTAAACTGGAATGGCTCAGACCAAAAGAGACCTTTTCAGAACCTATTGTTTCATATAGGCCTTGGATCCTCAAATCTGGCTCAAGAGATTGACTTTCCTGTAGAGTTTATATCTAACCTTAATCAAACACACCTGAGTCTTCTTGTCTTCATTAGAGGATCATTAGAAAATCACAGGGGCGTGAGTTTGATCAAAGTTTGAGCTGAACTCCACAGGAAAGTGGATCTCAAGAGTCGTATTTGAGGTGTTACACACATGAGCCTGTTAATAGGAATTTTGTGGGCAGTTTTCTTCCTTACACCACTGCATTTTCATCCACACAACTGCCGCTCGCTGGATATTTCCTCTTTTTCGGACCAGTCTCTGTAAACCCTAGAGATGGTTGTGCATGAAAATCCCAGTAGATCAGCAGTTTTTGAAATACTCAGACCAGCCCGTCTGGCACCAACAACCATTCCACGTTCAAAGTCACTTAAATCCCCTTTCTTCCCCATTCTGATGCTCGGTTTGAACTTAAGCAAGTCGTCTTCACCACATCTAGATGCCTAAATGCATTGAGTTGCTGCCATGTGATTGGCTGATTAACTATTGTGTTACTAACCAATTGAACAGGTGTGCCTAATAAAGTAGCCGGTGAGTGTATATACATATTATATTATTATATAACTTTAACTTAAAGATCAAGTTCAAGTTGAGTTTATTGTCATTCCGCTACATGTGTGGACATACAGCGGAACTAAATGTAGTGTCTCACAGGACCATGGTGCTACATGAATACAGACGTACAACAATGGAGTAAAACAGTATAAACCTATACACAACTAACCTACTGACAGATTTTGACTATACATATGCTATATATAAAAATAGTTACCTATACATAAACTACTCCAACTATGAAGCAAGATGGCGCCGAGGATGGCAGCCGTGTTGCGTGCTCCGGGAAAACTTTGCAGTTTTTCGTATGTTTTATTTGTTTTTTTGTTGTTTTACGTGTTAGATGTTGTTAGTGTAACTGTCTACGATAGAGACACGCTTTTGAACATTGGTTCCTCCGTCGCGCAACGCAAACCGGACTTTGAGTTTCTGAATGCCGGTGGTGTGTTCACAGACACGGTATCGGAGCCCTTTGTGTGGGTTGCGAAATCGAGGAAACGCCGCCGCCGAAAACGAGGAAAAAGAGCTGGCGTTCTCATCAGATTGAGACGCCGTGCTTTCCGAACTCCTCTTCCAACCATTTTACTGGCCAACGTTCAGTCACTGGATAACAAACTCTGTGAACTGCGCGCATCTCATACCAACGAGAAACAAGGGACTGCTGTGTTATTTGCCTCACAGAAACCTGGATGTCTGCTATGGTTCCAGACTCAGCCATCGAGCTCACGGGCTTCTCCGCACCGCTCGGATAGAACAAAGGAGCTCACAGGGAAAAGCAGAGGTGGAGGTGTGTGTTTCTATATTAACAACTCGTGGTGTGATGAAAGGAACATACACGCTATTAAATCCTTCTGCTCCCCTGATCTGGAATTTCATACGCTTCTGTGTCGACCGTTCTGGCTACCGAGGGAATTTACAGCGATCATAATCACGGCTGTTTATATCCCCCCCCAAGCCAACACAGACCAGGCACTCAAGGAACTGTACAGGAATATAAGTGAGCAGGAAACCGCGCACCCAGATGCAGCTTTTATTATCACGGGAGACTTTAATAAAGCCAACTTCAGAACAATGGCTCCAAAATACTTTCAACACGTCACCATCAACACGCGTGGAGATCGCACACTCGACCACTGTTACTCCCCCTTCCGGGACGCATACAAGTCCCTCCCCCGTCAACCTTTCGGCAAATCGGATCACTCTTCCGTTCTGCTCCTGCCTGCTTATAGGCAGAAACTGAAGCGTGAAGCACCCGCCCTCAGGACAGTTCATTGCTGGTCTGACCAATCGGACGCTATACTACAGGACTGTTTTGATCACGTGGACTGGGACATGTTCCGGGCAGCGTCTGAAGACGACATAGAGGCGTATTCAGATACGGTCACGTGTTTCATCAGGAAGTGTATAGACGATGTAGTTCCGACCAAAACAATCCGGATCTACCCCAACCAAAAACCGTGGATTAACAGCGATGTTCGATCAGCCTTGTCAGCGCGGACATCTGCCTTTAAATCCGGAGACACTGACGATCGGAAACAAGCCAGTTACGATCTCAGGAGATCCATCAAAGCAGCCAAACGAACTTATAAAAACAAAGTTGAAGAACACTTCAACAACAATAACCCAAGAAGCATGTGGCAGGGCATCAACAACATCACAGGCTTTAAAGGGAATAAACCGGCTACTGTGAACATTGCCGCCTCTCTACCGGACGAGCTCAACACCTTTTATGCTCGGTTCGAGGCAGATAACACCGCACACACAGAGAGCGCTGCCGCGGCTGCCGCAGAAGAGGTCAGTCCACTCACCCTTTCTGTCGCGGATGTAACCCGATCCTTCAAACGGGTGAACATCCGTAAAGCCGTCAGGGCCCAGATGGGATACCAGGCCGTGTGCTCAAAGCATGCGCTTTCCAGCTAGCCGGGTTTTACAGATATTTTCAATATGTCCCTCTCTCTGTCTGTGGTTCCCTCATGCTTCAAAAATCCATCATTGTGCCCATACCAAAGAAAACAAAATCACATGCTTGAATGACTGGAGGCCCGTTGCTCTGACCCCATCTTCAGCAAGTGTTTTGAGAAGCTGGTCAGAGACTACATCTGCTCTGTGCTGCCTGCTTCACTGGACCCACTACAATTTGCATACCGCAGTAACCGTTCCACAGACGATGCTATTGCCTTCACCCTGCACACTGCTCTCTCCCACCTGGAAAATAAGAACACCTATGTGAGGATGCTGTTCGTGGATTATAGTTCAGCATTTAACACCATAGTGCCTGCCACACTGGTTGCGAAGCTCCAGACTCTAGGACTGAACAGATCTCTGTGCAGCTGGATCCTGGACTTCCTGACAGGCAGAAGTCAGGTGGTCAGAATGGGCAACAACATCATCTCCCTGATCCTCAACACTGGTGCACCGCAGGGTTGCGTCCTCAGCCCACTCCTGTACTCCCTGTACACACGACTGTACAGCTACACAGCTCCAATGTCATCGTCCAAATTTGCTGATGACACAACGGTGATAGGCCTGATCACCGACAACGATGAGACGGCCTACAGAGAGGAGGTGAGTACCCTGACTAAATGGTGTCAGGAGAACCACCTCTCACTCAACATCGACAAGACCAAGGAGCTGGTGGTGGACTACAGGAGACAGAGCAGAGAACACACACCCATCACCATCGACAAGACACCTGTGGAGCGGGTGAGCAGCTTTAAGTTCCTCGGCGTTCACATCACCGAGGATCTCACATGGTCTGCTCACACAGATGCAGTGCTGAAGAAGGCACATCAGCGCCTCTTCTTCCTGAGATGGCTGAGGAAGTTTGGATCAAGCCCCAGAATCCTCAGGTCCTTCTACACCTGCACTGTGGAGAGCATCCTGACCGGCTGTATCACCGCCTGGTTTGGAAACAGCACCGCTGGCAACCGCAGGGCTCTGCAAATGGTCGTGTGAACTGCCCGCCACATTGTTGGAGGTGAGCTTCCCTCCCTCCAGGATATATACACCAGGTGGTGTACAAGGAAAGCCCGGAGGATTATCAAAGACTCCAGCCACCCGTCCCACAGACTGCTCTCTGCTGCCCTCAGGGCGGCGTTTCCGCAGCATCCGATCCAGCTAGCCGACTGAGGACAGCTTTTTCCCTCAGGCTATCAGGCTAATGAACAGTCACAAATAACTCACCTACATCACACTCCCACTCACACAACATGCCATGCACTGCACTTTAACACCGTTCAACTGGACTACACGCACACACTGCACTAATCACAACCTATCTGCTATCACTGGACACCATACAATGCACATCCACGACACTGCATATGCATAATCTGTTGCACCTTTGCACATCTATCTGCTGCTCAACCAACCAATCTGCTGTTAATTTATAATCTGTTGCACCTCACATTATTACTATGCATAGTAATAGACTACATTATGTATAGATACTGTACATATGATGTATAATGTGTCGTTGATAATTAAGTATGTCTTTATAGTACACTATGTGTACTGAGTATATGTATGTGTATTTTGCACATTGTCTTCTGTACAGTCTGTAAATATGTACTGTCCATATGTAAATTGCTGTTGCTTTTTTGCACTGTCTGTCCATATGTAAATTGTCTGTTGTTTTTTTTTTGCACTGTCTGTCCATAGGTAAATTGTTTGTTGTTTTTTTTGCACTGTGTCCATATGTAAATTGTTTGTTGTTTTTTTGCACTGTCTGTCCATAGGTAAATTGTCTGTTGTTTTTCTGCACTGTCTGGAGCACGCTCATAAGAATTTCACTCACCAAGGCACTTGTGCTGTGGTGATGTGACAATAAAAGTGATTTGATTTGATTTGACAAAAAAATACAAACTGTACAACTGTACAAATGCTTCACAAATACTGTACATGTGCAAAGAGAACATCGTGAATGAGCAGCTGGCTGAGGAAGAGTGTAAGATAGTTTTTAGTGCGTAAACATACATACAGGTGTTGGTCATATAATTAGAATATCATCAAAAAGTTTATTTATTTCACTAATTCCATTCAAAAAGTGAAACTTGTATAATGTATACATTCATTCCACACAGACTGATATATTTCAAGTGTTTATTTCTTTTAATTTTGATGATTATAACTGACAACTAATGAAAACCCCAAATTCAGTATCAGAATATCAGAATTAGAATATTATTTAAGACCAATACAAAGAAAGGATTTTTAGAAATCTTGGCCAACTGAAAAGTATGAACATGAAAAGTATGAGCATGTACAGCACTCAATACTTAGTTGGGGCTCCTTTTGCCTGAATTACTGCAGCAAGCGGCATGTCATGGAGTCGATCAGTCTGTGGCACTGCTCAGGTGTTATGAGAGCCCATGTTGCTCTAAAAGTGGCCTTCAGCTCTTCTGCATTGTTGGGTCTAGCATATCGCATCTTCCTCTTCACAATACCCCATAGATTTTCTAAGAAATGAAATCTGCATCTCCATAAAGTTGGTCAGCAGCAGGAAGCATGAAGTGCTCTAAAACTTCCTGGTATACGGCTGTGTTGACCTTGGACCTCAGAAAACACAGTGGACCAACACCAGCAGATGACATGGCACCCCAAACCATCACTGACTGTGGAAACTGGACCTCAAGCAACGTGGATTATGTGCCTCTCCTCTCTTCCTCCAGACTCTAGGTCCCTGATTTCCAAAGGAAATGCTAAATTTACTTTCATCAGAGAACATAACTTTGGACCACTCAGCAGCAGTCCAGTCCTTTTTGCCTTTAGCCCAGGCGAGACGCTTCTGATGCTGTCTGTTGTTCAAGAGTGGCTTGACACAAGGAATGCGACAGCTGAAACCCATGTCTTGCATATGTCTGTGCGTAGTGGTTCTTGAAGCACTGACTCCAGCTGCAGTCCACTCTTTGTGAATCTCCCCACATTTTTGAATGGGTTTTGTTTCACAATCCTCTCAGGGTGCGGTTATCCCTATTGCTTGTACACTTTTTCTACCACATCTTTTCCTTCCCTTCGCCTCTCTATTAATGTGCTTGGACACAGAGCTCTGTGAACAGCCAGCCTCTTTTGCAATGACCTTTGTGTCTTGCCCTCCTTGTGCAAGGTGTCAATGGTCGTCTTTTGACAACTGTCAAGTCAGCAGTCTTCCCCATGATTGTGTAGCCTACAGAACTAGACTGAGAGACCATTTAAAGGCCTTTGCTGGTGTTTTGAGTTAATTAGCTGATTAGAGTGTGGCACCAGGTGTCTTCAATATTGAACCTTTTCACAATATTCTAATTTTATGAGATACTGAATTTGGGGTTTTCATTAGTTGTCAGTTATAATCATCAAAACTAAAATAAATAAACACTTTAAATATATCAGTCTGAGTGGAATGAATGTATACATTATACAAGTTTCACTTTTTGATGATATTCTAATTATATGACCAGCACCTGTATATCCTCTATTATTATATATACATCATAAAAAAAGAATAATTAAATGTTTAAATAAATTACAAACAATCTCATATCATTATGAAATTGAAAGTGCAGTGTAAATGCATTAATTCCACATCAGAGCTTCAATAAAAAGTATGTGCTGTATGTATAATGTATCTAAATACAACTTAAGATGCAGCTTCTGTGCCGCTTCTGCAGTGGAAAGATTTCCATCAAACCCATAAAAATTATTTTGACACTTAAGTCCAAAGTAAAGATCAGTTTTGACTTGCATGTTTAGTGTACAGATAGAACACAAAGGGACAACGTTTCTAAACTGGGCAAAAAGAGTTTGTGCTTTAGTTGATTCTGGTTTACTGACTTATATACTAAATATACTACATTTTAAAGCATGCACAAAAACATGCTTTGAAAAAGTTACAAATGAATATAAGGTGCTTATGAGCTGTGAAAGATTACAAATTCTATTTAAATGGTTTAATTTAGATTCTTATTATCCACGTCCTGACTCAATGTATAACTGTGCTTTGTCTCAATCAAGTCATGTTGACTGCCAGACGTTGATTTGTGTGAACCCCTGCCAGACGTGGATTCGTTTTAGGTTGATTGAATTAGTGTCTATGCATTTGATTATGTTGATGAGATTAGAACCACGGGAAGTCTGGTAACAGATGTTGATTCAAAGAACCCTTGCCAGACATGGATTCGTTAGGTTTATTGCCCTCAGAGGCTTGCTTTGTTTGATGTTTGTCTCCACCTCAAAAAAGTCCCTCCTCCAAAAATACCTATAAGACAACCTGTAAATTACTTAAGAATGAGATTTTCGATGACTTCAGATAACAAGACATGTCATAGAATAAAGAAATTCTGCTGACAATCCAATCCGAAGTCTCTTGGTCTTCTCTTCTGAGTTTTTCTACACTTTAGAAGAACAGAGATTTCAACAGATGCTGCCGTGAACCCGGATAGAGTTCCAGCTTCCTCACCTGAAAAACTTCAAGCTCAAACAAAGATCTGCATCTTTTGGAATCCAGCGAAACTTCAAGCTGAACAAGGATTCCCAGACTGAATTTTTCTCTCAACCAAGTGTGGTGAGTGGCTGTCTCTAATCCAAAAGAACCTAAGACCAGTGTATCCTCTGTGCCGTCAGAGAAGAGTTAACATACATCTGTAGGGTTTGTTTAACTAAAGTTTATCCTCTAAAGTTTTTTTATTTTAGAGAAGAAAGTATCCTCTGTTCTTGTAGGCAGGGAAGTTTATCCTCTGTTTTCAGGCAGGGAAGAGTTTATCCTCTAAAGTTTTTTTATTTTAGAGATGAGTTTAACCTCTAAAGTTTTTTATTTTAGAGATGAAAGTATCCTCTGTTCTTGTAGGCAGGGACGTTTATCCTCTGTTTCAGGCAGGGAAGAGTTTATCCTCTAAAGTTTTTATTTTAGAGATGAAAATATATCCTCTGTTCTTTCAGGCAGGGAAGATTTTTGGGCATTGCGTGCTAAAAATGAGTTATCCTCTGTTTCAGGCAGGGAAGGTTAGCATTACGTGCTAATTTTTGGTTATCCTCTGTTGTTTCAGGCAGGGAAGTTTTTTTGGCATTTACGTGCTAAAAAACAAGTGTACCCTCTGTTGATCAGAGAAGTGTTTGTTTTGTTTGTGTGGTACCGAAGAAACTTACAAAATGGTTAGAATGAATGCTAGGCTGATTCCAACCACAGAAAAGATGGGTCTTGCGACTCCGTTGTGGTCAGATAGTGAATTCAAAACACTGTTAGGGGAACAAATGGACCTAATAGTCACTGAAAAAGTTAGACAAGAACTAACGCTGAAATATGAGATTCATCCAGACAAGACTTGGTCAGTAGATGAGTGTAAAAAGGTACTAGGAGCAAGCATTCGTAAGAACAATGTGAAAGGCATTATCTGTTGTCACAGAGAATTCAGTGTAATGCTAGCCACAAAACAGTCTCAGCGTAACTCAGAGCTAGAGAAACAGAACGATGAACTCCGTGCTAGAATATCCACTTTGACCAAGAAATTGAACCTCAAGAAAGAGGCAAAAACTGATGTGGAAGTAAGTCAGCCTGATAACATTTACCCTGATTTACAAGCATTCTCTGAAACAGATGTAGCTCTCCAATCAGTAACTGATGTGCCTGTAAATTCAGTCAATGTTGAGGAAACTGATAGTGTTCCTCCCAATTCTTCTGTTGTGCAAATACAAACTGTTGCCAACGCTTTATGTCCTAAAGATATAGAGAGACTATCTCAGAGTTTACCGCAGCACACACACATTTAACTGAATTTAGAAGAACATTGATCTCAAGATGGGTAGAAGCTTATCCAACAGGGCGTGCTACAGCTGCACATACTGCTAAATGTCTTGTCACTGATTTCATTCCCAGATGGGGATTTCAGATTGCATTGACTCAGATCAAGGTACCCACTTCACAGGACAGGTAGTCAAGGTAGTGTCTAGAATGTTGAAGATTAAGTGGAACCTTCACTGTCCCTATAGGCCACAAGCATCAGGACAGGTTGATCTTAGAAATGCTGATGTGCACATTGTTTCAGATGCCCTGATCGCTTACTGTGAAAACCTCACAAAGGCAGTGCAGAGTGCCAAAGAGAGAGTTGAGTCGTGTTGGCAGACTCCACCAGAAGGTGGACACACAATCATCCCAGGTCAATGGGTCATGATAAAGGCATCCAGAAACAAGCCATTAGAGCCTAAGTGGTACGGACCACATCAAGTGATGTTGATTACAGCAGCTGCAGTAATGTGTCAGGGAAGGAAAACATGGGCTCATGTGTCACACGGTAAGGTTGTTCCTCCCCCTGCAGGGATAGGATAGGGCAGACACAAGAACCAGTGAGGAGCCCAGGGAAGAACCGAAAGCAACAGGCTTCGGGGGCCAACCCTGAGGTGAAGATTTCCTCATAGGCCTTTCCCCTCCATTAGTCCATCCTTTCCTCACTGTTCTTTAGGTGTCGCAGGAATTAAGAAATAGGGAAAGAAGGAACAACCATAGCAGACTATATTTTGAACAGAGGATACAACCCTAATGTTTGCAGACTCTACAAATACTGCTCTGTGCCGTTGGTCTCTCTTGTTTGTGTTTCTTTCTTCCTCTGTGCAGATACCACCTGATGGCTGTCCTGAGATCCATATGCACCACCCTTCTCACCTGCGGATGAAGCCACAACCTCTAGAAAACAACCAGACCCACTGCCGAGCCAACTATCACACAAGAAAGAAGAAAGAAGAAAAACAAAAAAATACACAACGCAGAGACTCACATACGGGAACTTCAGTCATCCATCAACATGATCAAGATTTTCGTACTCTTGATTTTTCAGCAAAATTACACCAGATGACTGAAGATAATTCTTCATGGTTCGGAAACTTGTTAGTATCAAGTGTTTTTTTTTCAGCAAATGACGCCTGCCTCTCACGAGGAAATGACAGTTCCAACCAGAAAAGATTATTACCCGTAAGAACTTCACGGACCCTAATTGCATGTTTTGTTTCTGTGTCAGCATGCAATTACATATAAGCAACACAGAACATGTACTATGTGCCTGTAACAGATTACAAGTTACAATAATTAACTTTTAAGTGTCTAAATTTGTATTTTGTGAGAGTTATTAGAACTCTCAAAGGGGGAATTGAAAGATTACAAATTCTATTTAAATGGTTTAATTTAGATTCTTATTATCCACGTCCTGACTCAATGTATAACTGTGCTTTGTCTCAATCAAGTCATGTTGACTGCCAGACGTTGATTTGTGTGAACCCCTGCCAGGCGTGGATTCGTTTTAGGTTGATTGAATTAGTGTCTATGCATTTGATTATGTTGATGAGATTAGAACCACGGGAAGTCTGGTAACAGATGTTGATTCAAAGAACCCTTGCCAGACGTGGATTCGTTAGGTTTATTGCCCTCAGAGGCTTGCTTTGTTTGATGTTTGTCTCCACCTCAAAAAAGTCCCTCCTCCAAAAATACCTATAAGACAACCTGTAAATTACTTAAGAATGAGATTTTCGATGACTACAGATAACAAGACATGTCATAGAATAAAGAAATTCTGCTGACAATCCAATCCGAAGTCTCCTGGTCTTCTCTTCTGAGTTTTCTACTTTAGAAGAACAGAGTTTTCAACAGCTGACTATAGTGAACACATGCTGATAATAAAATCTGACTGAAATGTAGATCAGGCTTTATTGAACAAATAGAATAACATATTGACTGAGAATAATTGCTAAAAATACAAAAAATCTGCCAATATATCGATCTTAGTATTTTCAGAATTGACTGTGTTTCTAAACAGTGATTTATGGGATTCTCTCCTGCATTTAAATGTGATTTTAACTTCAGAAAGTTTGCAGTGTGAATGTGACTTTAGTAATTTAAGTCCTTGACAAGGGCGTGATAGTATAATTCATTAAATATTATGCCTGTCAAATTATTATTATTATTATTTTAAAATTGTGATATGATTCATCAGTATTATCCTAATTACATTATTATATTGTACTTAATAATGTAGGGTAATTATCATAATATGTCTGAGTATTCAGACTTTTTAACAAACACGGCAGCAATTATCACAACTGAAAAATATCAGAATGAAGCAGAGGAACAATGAACACTGATACACGCAATGGAAACCACAGACAAGATTTCACAAAGAAAAAAGAGAACTATAAATAGATCTAATGTGTGTGATATTTAATTGATGTGATGTGAAATCTGGTGACAGTGACCTCTGGTGGTAAACAGCTGACTGATCTCATTGCTGTTGTGAATCTGACACAAATGCATGCCACAGATGGAATGGTTCTTGAATGCACAGATTTATCAGGGTTGTGACTGTGACAGTTTGGTGGCCTGTTAGATATCAAGACTATTTCAGTATTGTGGACAACATTTTGCCTGGATTAAGGTTCAGTTAATGGTTCCAGGACTGGGCTTTGTTAGGTTTTTTTATGTTATTCTGTCTGTTGCATGTGGCTGTTCATGATAAACTGCAACAATTAACTGCTAATCACTGAAACCTCATCAGTAACATTTTATGGCCATTCATTTCCCTTCTCAAGAGGTCAGACAGGTCTTTCTCATCAACTCACAGCATAATGAATCAAATTAAGCAGCTGAATGCAAAGATCATCAAGCCTTTTCACTTTGCACTGGTTGCAGTGCTGTTTATCATAACAGCATTTGAGCTTTTACTGCTACCACAAGTAGAAACCTATACATTAGTGTCTTATTTTTTTTCCCTTTCCCATTTTATTTCATTATAATGGCATTTATTTTAGGGCCCTATGTAATTTGTTTTATTTCTCACAAATTCCATATTTTTACCCGCTTTAATTTAGCTGGATACTGTTTTAGTAGCTAAATACATTTTAATAATAAAAAATCATGTCTGAAAATTTTTAATAATTTATAAAAAAAATTATAGGGTCCTATGAATTGTTTTATATTTTCAGGTGTTGTCTGTTTTAATTGTTCTGCTTGTGATGTAATAACATTTAATCAAAATCAGTATTAAATGAAATCTTAAAAAATTAACAATTTAATCAATAATTTAAAATATTATCAACATAACAGAGGTTTACTATTAAAATAAAAAAAATTGCATTCTTCTTCTTCTTGTATTATTAATACATTGTCAGAAGTATACATTCTACATTACAATAGTAATATATTTCTGTCAAAGTTTATTCTAGTTAAACTTTTATTTTGATGGGTTATAGTGAAGACCTTTGAGATTCTGTGAAGTCAGATGATAGTTTTTCTAAAATGAAATGGCAAAAGGACTTTCAGAGCAGGGGCCTTTTCAGAGAAAACTCTGAGTATGTTAACCCTTAAATGAGGGACACTCTGCATTTCTTTCTGTGTCCTCCCCCTTTTTAATGTAAGCAATGTTTAAGTACCTTGTTCACTCATTTACACTGCACAATTGCTTTGTGTCTTCAAAGACAAATATCTAAAAATTCTAAAAATATTCAAAATATCTAAAAATATTTCAAATATATAGAAATATTTCAAGTACAAATATCTAAAAATTCTTAAAGGGGTCACCGGATGCAAAATTCACTTACATTTACAAGTTGTTTGAACACAATTGTGTGTTGGCAGTGTGTGGATACATCCACCCTATAATGATAAAAATCCACAAATTGTTTTTTATTTAATCCCCAAAAATAATGTCCCCTTTTTCAAATCAAGCCATTCTCAGCTTCTTGTCGAGGTGCACGCTGCCTCTCCCAGAGAAATCACTAAGAAACTCAGCATACTGAGGTAAAAATTCAAAATGGAAAGTTTTTATACTTCAAATACAGTTAGTTAGGCAACATCATTCACCATTACGACTGTTTACTAGTTCTATAAACAGTTAAATGAGCAAATACAATAATATACATACATGTTTGGCAGAACCTGGCGCATCTCAAAGCAACCATCCGATTCATTGCTGAATGATTCAGTGTTTTGAACGAATCGGTTGAGTCAAAGTTGAATTATCCCATGCATAAACATCTGATGAATCTGCCGTTTGAACAAATCGTTTGACTCAATGACTCACTCATTAAACTCTCACTACTGGCACCTACTGGCGTTTTAATTTAGTTGAAAAGTATAATTTCCACCATGATTTCTTAATTTAATGTTAGTTGTATTTTTCGGTGTAAATTATTTAATTTGATAACTTATAGATGCAGATAAAAAAACATGTATATTTATAGCCTATGTCACTGTTGATAGAAAACCGATAAGAATACTGCATTAGAATAAATCATATTTGCCAAAAAAAAAAAAAAAACACACACATAATACATATACATTTCCATTGTCCTCGTTTGTATGTTGCTTTCGATAAATGTGTCTGCTGAATTACTAAATGTATATGTATATATATATATATATATAAATATAACCTCGATACCATAGAGCCCCTCCACATAACAAATCCCAATTTAACCCCTAACAAGGCCATCTTACCTTAGACCCGCCCTGAGTGAGCTGAGAGCTGTCCACCATTGTGTCAGCTTCAGTGCAGGGGAAGACAAGATGTCTCCGATTAAGCGATTGAGGTTTTTTGTTGTTGGATGTAATAATGAACATAGTTGTCGTCATTTACTCCCGACATCTGAGCCGCTGAAGATGCAGAGGATTACTTTTATTTTTGAAGTGAATGCACTGACCGATCTATAGATCTTCCAAAGCACTGAAACTCTTCGCCTACAGTCAGAACCTGACTGACTGAGTATTAAAGGCTATGTGACATTAATCCCTTAGACACTACACTCATATGTCTAATGAGGACCACTGAGGTCTGGCTCGTCTGCATGGACACTCAAATGTGGAGTCTGGGAACTTTTAGCCTCCTTCCACTTTTAATTACCACATTTCCTGTTTCTGATATAAATAAATACCCCTATCTCTTGAAAATAAGCACCAGAATCAAAATAATCTGTGAAAGGTATACCTAAATGCATCTATGTTTGCAAAAATCATTTGAGATCCAGTTTCACCTACAGAAGAAGTGAATATAAGGTTTTTAATGTATCTTTACAAATCGCCTTTCCTAATTATGAGCTAGATAGCAAGTTTAGCAACTTAGCGGCTAAAGTAAACGGTCTCATGAGAGCGGCTCATCACCCCACAGAAGAGAGGAGCGGGGTAAGCAGAGCTCGATTTAAGGCCAAAGTATACTTGTTTGTTTACGCGCACGTTAGCGTATGTGCACAGTCGTACACGTAGCCTTGCAAAGTATACTTCTCAGACGCTCAGACGACTGTGCTTGCTGCGTAAATTACAATACCTCTCCTGGCCTAGCGGGGCCCGTAGGGAGCAGTTATGAAGATTACAGTGTGACGACGGACACGGAAGAAAAACTCATAGAAGTCTGGTAAGCACAGCAGAAAGGCTAGCCATGACCAAGCATTGCTGCAAGCTACCGGTTGGGAAGCCGGACAGTGTCTAAGCTTATTCTGGAGGTGTGTGAAGCCATATGTTTATGCAGTTTTTCTTCGGCTACCTTCTGAATCGATACCCCCACGGCACCACCTTGCGGATAAACTAATTACTGCAAGAGAGTTTAATACGCATGTGCGACCTGCGTGTTCAAAGTATGCTGTCCCTCGCGTACGCGTACAAAGTGAAGTATACTTTGGCCTTTAAAAAGACATACAACAAAACAGTTTGCAGCTGAACAGAGCTGATTTTAACAGGGTAAAAGTTTTTGTTTTTTACACTACCCTTGATACATTTTAACCAAAGCATGTTATATACTTTTCATTAAGACCCTAAAGAATCATATCAGCAGCTGCAGATAATCCGCAGGTCGGATAATACAAAATTGCATTCTGATTATTTGCGGGTGGGTCGCAGGTGGATAAGATAAAGCAATAATGATGCAAATCTTAACTACATTTTACAAATAGGCAACATAAATTGAACAAACTGTAAATTAACTAGTGGTGGGCCATTATCGGCGTTAACGTGCTGCGTTAACGTGAGACTCTTATCGGGCGATAAAAAAAATATCGCCGTTAATCTATTCTCAAAGTTGGGTTGGGAGCTGGGTCTATACTACGCAAGCTATGATGACTTTCACCCTGATTATTTAGCACGGATGTATACCTAGGCGAATTGCACTATAGGGTCGAGAACGAGTCTTCGAACTAGAGGCTCGCAGTCCGTGATGGACAGATTGTTAACGGCTGGTCTGTGTGGTAATACAATCGGGCAGGACATCCAAACGCTCACCTATCATTCATCAACCTCAAATATGGCTTTTCATCTGAAAGATGTATGTAGTAACAACTTTACATGGCTCAATATGATGTTAACCTAGAGAAATGTGCGCTATTGAAGTGTTTGTGTGGAAGCTTGTTTGCTGCAGGACAGGCTCGTGCGCTCACTTGCTCTTAAAATCTCCGTCATTTTTGTCATACAGATAAAAGTAACCTAATACATCTTTTGAATCTGTAAAGACTCTACGTTATTTGTGTGCACTCAGAATAACAACGAAACGTTGCTTTTAAGCAAACAGGATGCGCTTTAGGTCTCATGTGAACTTGAGCGAGAAACTTGAAACTCCGTCTTTGAAAAAATATATTCATAGAGAGGAAATGTCTAAAAATAAAAATAGAAGACGTGTGTGTTAGCATGGATGATTTACATGAAATTTAATCTGTGCAACACTGTGCATAAGATGGCTTTCAGTTCAATATAATAACAAAAAACGACATTTTGGGTTTTTATTAGGGATGAGCGAGTACAGCATTATCTGTATCTGTTAACCATATTAATTATCTGTATCTGTACTCGGACTGGGCGGGGCCTAACCCGGAAGTGGGCGGGATTTAACCTGGAAGTGGGTCGGGTTGTCTTGAAATGGGCGGGGCTTTAACCGGTATGTTATTTTAAGCATGCAATTGATATGGGTTGATCAGAAATTGTTGTATTTATTGCTGATTAGAAAACTATTTACATGACAGCATCAGCATTGAGCTTCAGATCAATGGTTTTGATCACGATAACAAACGAACTATATACAGAACAAGTTTTGCAACAATGAATACAACACATGCGGTTGCAATTATGAAGTAAAATGTAATGAACAAGAGTTTTCATCTCAACATAACTTTCTTTCTTTAACTTTTAATTTTTTTATGATCAGTGATATTTTTTTTTAATTTCCACACCAGGTATGTGTGTGTGTGTGTAGCTAATTAATTTGTAATATAGTTTTATACCACTACTTCCTTTTTTTTATGAAATACAGCAAGAAAGTGTCAGACACTCAGTGCGTGAAGTAAAAAAAAACTGGTTAGAGCCAGCCGACGGTTTAAAAAAGGAAAAAAAAAATCTCCGACAGGCAGAGACGCGAGTCGCATTCTACCAAGCACCACGTCTGAACAAACCCCACGTTTACCAAAACTCTACTGGTTAATAAGTAAGTACTACAAACCAAAGTAAAAAACAAACCTGAAGCTGAAGAAACCCTAAACGTTAACGGAAAAACCCGCGAACCTGAGTGACTGAGGGAGACAGAGAGAGCGCTGTTCTCTTCTCAGTGTTCTGTGTGTGAGTGAGCAGAGCGGGACACAGCAACACAATAAGGGGCCGTTCACATATCGCGTCTTTGCACGCTCAAGTTCGTTATTTCAAATGTAGGCGCGGTATGCGCGCTCATAATGGGCGGCAGCGGTCGCGGTGCGACGCGCTCGTTTTTCCAGCGGCGTCCGCGCCGCATCGAGATAAAACATCTCAACTTTTCAGAATGCCGCAGCGCACACCACGGGTCATGTGACGAAATTTCCTTATTGTAACGGAGGCGCAGCTGATGGTTGCTTAGCAACGACAAATGCCTCCGGAGCGCAACCGCCCGAACGCTTTGGAAAAAAAGGAGAAAGCAGCGCGCCTAGCGTTTTCCACGCGTTTTTAGGCGCGATATGTGAACGGGCCCTAAATCTGTATGTGTGTAGGGGAGGGGCGCTGTGACTAGCCTATCACAGAACGCAGACACAGTCAGCTACCCAATGAGAATGTTTATTCAATCCGAGCACAGATATTGACTCGTATTACTCATATGATACTCGTACTCGGCAAAAGTGCTTTATCCGAGTATCCGGCTCAACTCTAGTTTTTATTCAACTAATAAGGTGGGCACGCTGTGATCTGTACTATATTTTTACTGTAATTGACAGCTATCGGCAAAAAAAACAAAAAAACAACAACACGGGAGTGGGAGGGAATGGGAGTCATTCTTCCGGGAGTGGAACGGGATTTTCCTCCAGTTTTTTCGTGGGATTGGGACGGGAAGAGATTTAAAGTTTGTGATGCATTTTGGAAACAGGAGATGAGCCCCTGGTCTAATGCGCCACCTGGCTTGAGAAACCCGTTCTCAAAGACTTACTTTTAGCCATTATTTGGGTAGCACACATATTCTGAATGCCTTCGGCAGAATTCAAATGAGCCATTTTAATCTAGATTAATTCCAAGATTAATCTAGATTAAAAAAATTAATCTATGCCCACCACTAAAATTAACATATTAAAGTTATTCAACAAAACATTATTTAGTCAAGAGAATTGAGGGATTTCCTCTTTCTTTTGTTATATGATTTACATTAATGACAGATGGCACAGCATTATTAGGCTGTCGTCACGAGAACTATTTCACGGATCCAATACTCATGCACATGCGCTTTCATTCGCAACTGTTTACATTAACTTCAGAGAAAACCCGAGGAACTTAAAATACAAATTTTCTTTAGGATACTTGCCAGGACAACCATTTTGACATAATTTTGTGTGTTTTTGGCTACTTAAGCGCAACAAGATTTGCTTGCAATATCAATTTGTTACTTGCTGAGCTTAAATTCAAATGGATTAAAAGACGTGAAAATAATACATTTGTGTGACGATGCAACAATGATGATTAGATAACTGACAATTCTGTCAACTGTACCGAAACGCGAGCCTAAGTCTCGTATCGCAGCGTTCAATTCTAGATGCGCTGATGTGAAGAGAATGTCAAAGAGAGAAGATGCAGTACAGCTGAATCACTGAATCACACGGTTTTCAAATGACTGATTTGATCTGATAGTTTGTGTGGATTCATTTACTCATCTAACCAATACGCTATATTGAATAAATGTTTTGCAGTAATGTCCCTCATTTTAAAGTTGAAAGCTGCAGGTATGAGTAATGTGATAATGAGTAATGCGCAATCCCGTAACGAAATTCAGGACATAATTAAACATAATTCTATTATACAGAGAATTGTGAAATAGATTTCCATGACTTTTCCAAAACTATCTGGGTTTATTTATTTTTCCAACACTTTTCAGGCTTGGAAATTGCTGTTTTAAAATTTCATGACTGTTCCTGTTTTTTCATGACCATACGAACCCTGACTGTTACGATCGGGTGCTTGTAGTCTAAATCAGACAAAATATAATGTAGGTGCGAGCGGTTGGTGGGTGGATCATTTATTTGAAGCTGCGGATTTGGGTGAAGTTTTTGCTCATCCGTTGATCACTAATATCCGATGACCCCTTTAAGTTAAGATGCATTTTCTATGGATGGAAAATTACATAAGATATTTAGTGCTAAACAAGTGCATTTTACCTAAAAAATGTAAAATTGTTTAAAATTGAGAGCACATCAGTAAGGCTGCTGTATTCATAGCGATAAGGGAAGTGTGCATTGCTCTCATACGCTTTCTGAGAATTGTTTCCTGGGCTTAAATCCATCAAACAGGAGTTTCACTGGACTGTAGGTCAGTGGTGTAGAAATCGTTTTAAATGCTGCAAATATGATATATGAGTTCATATTTGATAACATATTGCTGCGACTTCTGTAACCCATTCATTTTAATATCCTTCAGGATTTGCAATGTGGTTGGATGCATTGATGACACGCATATTCCCACCATCACAACTTCTGAAAATGAATCAGAATGAATCAAATGACTGGATGAATTGAGCCTGTGATTCTACAACATTGAAATCATATGCCACAAAAGTTGATGAAATGAGAACACTTACCAGCCATAAACATTCTAGCCAATGTATTTTGTTCAAATTCTCCTTTAGTCGAAGCTCTCGGAATAAGTATTACAATGGATAAAGTAGTTAGCTTTGGTCTTGGGCTACACTAGATCCGCTAACACTGCTAATGCAAAGCAAGTCTGAAGATTTGCTGCCACTAAGAACTTACACAGAGACATGCTGTTGTGGCTGCGCAAATACGCATACAAAAGAGCCTGACAACTAAGCGGGCAAGCTGCATGAACGCAAAATGCAAACCCTCCCAACTAATGCAGATCTTCCCAACAAAACCTAGACATTTACTGCTGCTTCTGCTCCCATGTATGTTTTACACATGTGGATGGTCAAATACACAAGTTATAGTGAGCTTTATCATAATTTCAAAAATAATTACTGATTGCTTATTAATATGATAATGTTCTTGAACGGTGCTTTTGTTCATTGATTTTACGATTATTCCAAAAATTTTAAATTAGATAAAATATAAATATTTAGGTGCATTTATTGAGCTTCCATTATATGTGATGCTTAGTTATAATTTAATGGAATACTTGACTGTTTTCTTAATTGTTTAATGTAAGGTTACATGTATACGCCACCTTTTATGCTCTGTAATGTTATTTCAAGTAGTTGTGTTTACTGATATAGTGCATAAACAATAAAATGCATTTCACCACAAAACAAAACAAAAACTCTCCTCTGTATGTGCATTAATTATTAATAAATAAATGATTAATTAAACTTTCCTTTGATGTTCACTTTCACCGGTTATTGATGTTCATAACTCATTGGCTTAGTTCACACTGCAGCTCTTAATGCTCAGATCGGATTTTTTGCTGAAATGCGCTCACATTGTCATTTAAATGCGACTGCCAACATTCTCATGTGTGAACCGTATACGGCCCTGATGTAGAGGTATTCACGGGTCCAAAAATTCACACCTGAACCCAAAGGGACCCGTAAATATGCTGCACGGAACCGACCCTGACCCGTATTTTATTTGAAAGATGGATCCGAACCCGCGCAGACCTGAGAAATGCCTTAAATGTACTATCTGGACCCGACCATTATTCAAAAGTTGGACTCGAACCCGGCTGGGAAGACACAGACCTGACTGCACCCGTCCCGATCGGCACATATTGCACAGCAAAAGTTGTTAAGTCAATAAACAAGTTGCGAAAAAAAACACGTTTTGCCTTATCTACTGTTAGTAGCCCTCTCCCTGACTGCGATGCATACAATCCTCTTTGCCAATACATTTCCAACCACGAAAGGCCCTTTCTTGCCGACTGAAAGACCCTTCTTAATCCACTCTTTAGTCCAGCTTTAAAAGTCTACTTGCTGTCACGGAGACGGATGACCAATGCAACTTCGCAGGTTTTTTTCCATCTCGAGTTAACTTCGACTGTTACGTTTACCCTTTTTAACTACAATAACGATACTTTTTGTTGGTTGTAATAAAGAGTTAGAAGTTCGTTACACTTTACTGTGTGTGTTCAATAACAGGTGTGTCTCTTCAGTTTTGTTTCAGCTTTTTTTTTCACATCACTCATGAAGCAATCCATGAGCATCATCCGCTTGCAGGCTGCTACATTAACACCGCCCGCACTCTGTTTCTGGTGGCTGAGGTAACGCGTAACGCGTGCTTTTTTTCTTTCTTCCACTTTATTTGCCACTCACAATTTTATCATCCTAATTTTACAAACTGCAAGTTACACACACGCATGCTGACTGACGCTGATCTCTGGCGGGTGCGGTTTTCTCAGATCGACTCAGGTATTACACATAAAGTTAAAACCGGGTCCTCCGTGAAGACCTCTACCCTGAAGTGACCTGCATGCACAGAAGAAGACGTGATGTTAGACACAGCGCAATGAGTTTGGAGAGCGGAAATATAAATGGATGCCGCTTGTCCTTCATCCTTTCGCTTCGGAGCCGAGCGGTGGTGCTTCACTACTGCTCTTCATGTCGCTGCGAGTGAGAAGCTTGAGCGAGTGCGGGCGTTACGGCACAGCAGCGGTGGTCGCGGTCTCACGGGAGAACAACGGTCCGTGAAGACAGTCACACCAGGAGTGTGCGGTGGCCAGCTCCCCTGCGTGCTTCAGCACTAAAGAGCAAATTTCTCTATTAACACGGGTGATCGTGTCTTTATAAAGATGTCTTATCACCCGTGCGTTTCTGGGTGCGGTCGATCTCTGGCGCCTCAGGACGGTCACGATCACTGCCTCACGTGTCTGGGCATTCAGCACACTGAGGAAGCTTTCGTGGATGGTTCATGTTCTTCTTGTGGGGACATGACCATCTCGGAGTTGCGCAATAGACTCCGCTGTGTCAAACATGGCGGGGTCCCTCTGCCTCGATCTGGCGTTCGTCCTGGCACAAAACGGGGCGGCACAGCATCCGGTGGAGTCAGAGGTGATCTGAGGATTACGGTGAGGGCTTCCCCAAGTGGAGTTCCTCACCCCTCAGGCACTCCGCAGCCGGCGGGGGTACCGTTGGTTCGGACTGGGGCCTCTGCTGAGTGGGGTACCCCACCCGTTTCCTTCGGTGCCTCCCCTGATGACCAGATGTCGGTCACTGCATCGGAGGGCGAGCCCTCTCTCCGGGGATGACGACTCGGCTCGTTGCCCCTTCGGGTGTGGTAGCGTTGTCGAGCCAGACCCAGAGATGACGGCTATGCTTTCCGGGCCGCCCGAGAACGTCGGGCTCGTGTGGAATCCTCCACCGTGTCCCGACCCTTCTAGGTTGGACGAGTGGTTTCTCGGGGGGGGTCGCGCTGATTTTCAGAGCCCCCCTCCGGTGCCTTCCTTTTCGGAAGTGCATGAGGAGCTTACAAGGTCATGGAAGGCACCTTTTACTGCCTGAAATAAACCTTGTGGCTCCTCCCCCCTCACCACCCTCGATGGTGGAGCCGCTTTGGGGTACACGGGCATCCCCTCTGTGGAGCGGTCTGTGGCCATGCAATTGTGTCCAACAGTCGCTTCCACTCTGCGGGGTGAACCGTGTCTCCCCTCACGGGCCTGTAAGTACTTGTCATAGAGCCTGTGGGGAGGCGGCTTCTGCCCTACACGCCATGGCGTTACTGCAGGTCCATCAGGCCAAAGCACTGAGAGACCTGCACGAGGGTGGGCACAACCTGGCGGTTCTAAATGAGCTGCGTGCTGCGACGGTCCTCACGCTCCGAGCGACGAAGGTGACCACACAGTCTCTGGGTCGTGCGATGTCCATGCTTGTGGTCCAGCAGCGCCATCTCTGGCTGTGTCTCACTGACATGAAGGAGCAGGAGAAGGTACAGTTCCTGAATGCTCCCGTGTCACAGACCGGCCTTTTCGGCGACGCTGTTGAGAGCTGTGCCCAGCAGTTTTCGGCAGCACAGAAGCAGACTGAGGCGATCAAGCACATCATGCGCCGGAGGAAACCCGCTGCTGCTTCCACTCCGGCTGCAGCCCCTCAGCCTGCTCGTCGCCGTGGGCGCCCCCCTGTGGCCGCCCCCGCTCCCACGCCGCGGCAGCAGCCTTCCACCGTGCGGCGTCGTGGAGCCGGTCACAGACAGGACGCCCAGCCCGTCAGGCCCCGCCAGACCCGGCGGCAAGCGCAAGTGCAAGAGGCCCTGAGGCAGGCGACCCAGAGATGGAGGAACTGCTCGTCGGGAGATGGTGACCGCACCACTCCCTCCCCCGGAGGAGGGCCGGGTGGAGAATCCTTTGTTTCGTTTTGTTTTTGTTCCGCCGCTGGCCCAGCAGCCAAGAGCAGTTTCCTCAGTCTCTGGGTCTCAAGAGGAGGAGAGTGGTGTACCGTGCATCACGGGATCACTTCCCTCCTCCTCTCTCGCCAGGCAGGGGGGGGTTGCCCAAGAGCACCCCTCCTGCCCATTTGTGGAACCGGGTAAGGGCAGTAGCACTCAAGCCCCCGCTACAAGTCGTCACACGCAAGCCGGGCTCCTGCGTTTCCTCCCACACGAGGAGGAATCAGGTGAGTGTTACACTACACACCCAGACCCCGCCCCCGCCCCCTGCCATCACAGGCCAGGCCTTCACAGGCCCCGGGCAGGGTCCCTGTGTTCCACATCGCTGCCCCACCACGGGTACGTCGGTGACTCCGTTGGTGCCGCTGGCACGGTCTCTCGGAGCCTGGCTAGCGCTCCCCAGTCCGTCTCGGTGGCTCCTACGGACCATCAGACTCGGCTATGCGATTCAGTTCGCCCGGCGTCCCCCAAGTTCAGGGGCATCCGGTTCACTTCAGTCAAACCCGCCGATGCTCTTGTCTTGCATGCGAAAATCGCAGTCCTACTGGCGAAGGACGCGATAGAGCCGGTCCCTCCAGCCGATATGAGGTCGGGGTTGTTCAGCCCCTACTTCATTGTGCCCAAGAAAGGTTGTGGGTTACGACCGATCTTGGATCTGCGAGTTTTGAACCGTGCACTTCACAAGCTGCCGTTCAAGATGTTGGCGCGAAAGCGCATTTTTGGATGCGTCCGTCCCTAGATTGGTTTGCAGCGATCGACCTGAAGGACGCGTACTTTCATGTCTCGATCCTCCCGCGACACAGGCCATTCCTGTGTTTCGCGTTCGAGGGACAGGCGTATCAGTACAAGGTCCTGCCCTTCGGGCTGTCCCTGTCGCCTCGCGTCTTCACCAAAGTTGTGGAGGCGGCCCTTGTCCCCCTGAGAGAACAAGGTGTGCGCATTCTCAACTACCTTGACGACTGGCTCATACTCGCACAGTCTCGCAGGCAGTTGTCTGCACACAGGGACCTGGTGCTCAAGCACCTCAGCCTGCTGGGTCTTCGGGTCAACTGGGAAAAGAGAAAACTCGTGCCAACGCAGAGGATCTCTTTTCTCGGCATGGAGTTCGATTCGGTCAACCAAACAGCACGCCTCACCCAGGAACGTGCTCAGTCAGTGCTGAACTGCTTCAAGACCTTATCAGGCAGGACGGCGGTTCCACTGAAACTCTTTCAGAGGCTCCTGCGGCATATGGCTGCAGCTGCGGTGACAGTCCCGCTCGGTCTGCTCCATATGAGACCGCTTCAGCACTGGCTCTATGGCCGAATCCCGAGGTGGGCGTGGAAACGCGGCACTTACCGGATTCAGATTACACCGGCCTGCCGCAAGACCTTCAGGCCGTGGTCAGATCCCTCGTTCCTTCGGGCAGGAGTGCCCCTGGAGCAGGTATCCAGACATGCTGTGGTATTCACAGATGCCTCGACCACAGGCTGGGGAGCCACGTACAACGGGCACGCAGTATCAGGGGTTTGGACGGGTCCCCAACTGCATTGGCATATCAATTGCCTCGAGTTGCTAGCAGTACGCCTTGCCCTGAGCCGTCTCAGAGGGCGCCTTCAGCGCAAGGACGTTCTGGTCCGTACGGACAACACTGCGACCGTTGCGTATATCAACCGGCAAGGCGGTTTGCGCTCCCGTCGCATGTCGCAACTCTCGTCCGCCACCTCCTCCTCTGGAGTCAGAAGCATCTGAGGTCGCCGTGCCATCCACATCCCAGGAGTGTTCAATCGGGCAGCCGACGAGCTGTCTCGAGCAGCACTTCCAGGCGGTGGAGACTCCATCCCAGGCGGTTCAGCTGATTTGGGACGGTTCGGAGCTGCTCAGGTCGACCTGTTTGCATCTCCAGAAACCACCCACTGCCAAGAGTTCTACTCCTAACCGAGGCAACGCCGGCACGGATGCACTGGCACACAGCTGGCCCGGGGCCTGCGCAAATATGCGTTCCCCCCAGTGAGCCTACTAGCACAGACACTGTGCAAGATCAGGGAGGACGAGGAGCAGGTCTTGTTAGTGGCTCCATATTGGCCCAACAGGACCTGGTTCCCGGAACTCATGCTCCTCGCGACAGCCCCTCCCTGGCCAATTCCTCTGAGGAAGGATCTGCTTTCTCAGAGACGGGGCACCCTATGGCACTCCGGTGTCCAGACGTGGCGGAACGTACGGCGCCAGGCCTTTCAGCCAATGAATTCTTGAAATCTGGTGTGAGGCTAGTGCCCATATGAGTGACCCTGTTGGGATCCCATATGTGTTTTCCACGGTATGCTTATTAGAACCGGGTTCCCCAGGTAGACCATGTTCTGCCGTCTCTAATGATGCAGCCTGAGCCATCACAGAGACTTCCATGTGCATTTGGGCCCTACGGGGTTACTTCACGTGAGTAATGTCACTTAACCCCCTCTGGGAGGAGGTGACTCCGCAGTGTGCCTCTTCCAAGTGGAAGGGCACACTTTCCCAGTGTTATTCAAGTCCTACTGTTTGGGTTGCTCTAGGGACAGCAGTAGTCGATCTTCTCTGTGTAGCCCGGTCCTATCGTCTGCCTTATAGGAAGGATCAGGAGGTCTACACAGGGCGCTGGAAGGGGCAGCTCCTGTGGCGCTTTGGTAGGGATCCCAATTCGTCAGTCATCCGACGTGACTCGGAGTGACCGACTGAAAGGGAACGTCTCGGTTACGTATGTAACCCTCGTTCCCTGAAGGAGGGAACGGAGACGTCACGTCCCGTCGCCACAGTTGCTGTACCACCGCAGGGCGGCCGGGTCTCCGGCTTGGCTCCTCAGCAAAAACATGATTAATGCGGTGCACCGGCTGCCTCTTATACTCACGCTGTGATCAGCGGCATCTGGATGCAATGATCGCATGCCAATGTCCATTGGCTCGTTTAGTTACACTCCAAGTGGATAGGTCTCTCTGGCGAGATCCCAATTCGTCGGTCATCCTACGTGACGTCTCCGTTCCCTCCTTCAGGGAACGAGGGTTACATACGTAACCGAGACGGTCACGTCCCAAAACCATTTAAGCTGGCGGTTATTAAGCCTCTTATTAAGAAACCAAAATTAGATCCTTGTGAACTGGCAAATTACAGACCCATTTCACATCTTCCGTTTATGTCAAAAATATTAGAAAAAGTAGTGTCTGCTCAATTGTGCTCCTTTTTGCAAAAAAATGATATCTATGAAGAATTTCAGTCAGGTTTTAGGCCCCATCATAGCACAGAAACTGCACTTGTTAAAATTACAAATTACTTACTTCTTGCGTCAGACAAAGGCTGCATCTCGTTGCTAGTTTTACTTGATCTTAGTTCTGCACTATAGATCATGACCCCTGTGGAGAGGGTGAGCAGCTTCAAGTACCTCGGTGTAAACATCTCCGAGGACCTGACATGGACTACACACATTCAAACTCAGGTTAAGAAAGCCAGGCAAAGACTGTACCATCTGCGACAGCTGAGGAAATTCAGGGTCTCTCCAGCTATCCTGAAAACTTTCTATTCAGGGGCCATAGAAAGTGTTCTGACTCAGTGCATCTCAGTGTGGTATGGTAATTCCTCAAACCAGGACTGCAAAGCTCTACAGAGAGTAGTGCGCTTAGCTGAGCGCATCTCGGGATCTACACTCTCTGCAGGGCATCTACCTCAAACGCTGCAGAAGCAGAGCTGCTAAAATCACCAAAGACTCAAACCACCCGGTAACCATCTTTTCCGTTTACTGCCATCTGGCAGGCGCTACAGGAGCTTGATGGCAAAGACAGAGAGACTGAGGAAGAGCTTCTTCCCTCAGGCCATCAGGCTCCTTAACACAAACTCTGTTCCATAAACTTTCACAAGACTCATTATTATCTGTAAAAAATAACAAAACATTCATATTCTCATCATCCATATTGCCGCTATGTGTGCATACCCAGTACAACCCGTTGCACATCCCTCTCATCCCTCCTGTTTATACTAATATTTATTAAGTCCCATATAATGTTTTTGCACATCCAATTTGTTTTGCACATCTTACTGTTTTACTGTTTTGCACTTTTCTTTATTCTATTGCACATTTTACTTCTTATTTCTTTTTTACCTATATATATATATATATATATATACTCTTGTGTGGTGTTACTTTTATATAATTTAATTTTGACTTTATTTTTATTTTTATTTTTTTTTATTCTTTGCACTGTCCACTGAGCGGACCTGATTTGACCTACATTTCACTTTTGATTATACCCTGTATAATTTATCATGTGACAAATAAAGAAACCTTGAACCTTGACATACTGATAGATCGATTACAAAACTATACAGGTATTCAAGGGCAGGCTCTAAGATGGTTTAGATCCTACCTGTCAGATCGCTATCACTTTGTTTATTTAAACGGGGAGGCATCTCAATTATCACCAGTAAAGTATGGAGTACCACAAGGATCTGTCCTAGGTCCTCTGCTATTTTCATTATACATGTTGCCCCTTGGTAATATTATTAGAAAATACAGGATTAGTTTCCATTGTTATGCTGATGACACTCAACTATATATCTCAACAAGACCAGATGAAACTTCTAAACTATCTAAGCTAACGGAGTGTGAAAAATATAAAAGATTGGATGACCAATAATTGTCTCCTATTAAATTCAGATAAGACAGAGATATTACTTATTGGACCTAAAAACAGTACACATAATCTCTTGGATTACAATTTGCAACTAGACGGATGTACTGTTACTTCCTCTACAGTCAAAAATCTAGGTGTTATATTAGACAGCAACCTATCTTTTGGAAATCATATTTCCAATGTTACAAAAAGAGCATTCTTCCATTGCCAAGCTACGGAACATTTTTGATGAAAAGTTAGTTCATGCATTCATGACCTCTAGACTGGACTATTGCAATGCACTGCTAGGTGGTTGTCCTGCATCCTTAATAAACAAGCTACAGATAGTACAAAATGCTGCGGCTAGAGTCCTTACCATGTCAAGAAAATATGATCATATTACTCCAATTTTACAGTCTCTGCACTGGCTACCTATTAAGTTTCGTATCAGTTACAAAATATTATTACTTGCCTATAAGGCCCTAAATGATTTAGCTCCTGTGTACCTAACTAATCTTCTATCACGCTACAATTCAACCCGCTCCCTAAGGTCGCAAAACTCTGGACTCTTGGTAGTACCTAGGATAGCAAAGTCCACTAAAGGAGGTAGAACTTTTTCATACTTGGCTCCAAAACTCTGGAATAGCCTTCCTGATAATGTTTGGGGTTTAGACACACTCTCTCTGTTTAAATCTAGATTAAAGACACATCTCTTTAGCCAAGCATTCATATAATGCATCTCACAATCTTGTACTGCCAGTCTAGCTGAACAAATGCACATTATTATGCTTTAGCTTGGGTTATACTGATAATTTCATCCAGGGTTATTCCTGGATGGAACAACTGCTACGCTAATTGTCTTATTATTTCTATGTTTCTGCTATGAATTAGAATCAGTAGCTAGGAATTACACAAACTTCAGTCTGGATCCAACCCTTAAACGATCTGAGATGACCGAACACCTGAGAAGAGACGATGACAACCCTTCGGAGGACCTCAGAGGAAGCCAATCATCAGCCAACCATCATTTTGACTTAACCAAATGGTGGATCAGCACCTAGAGACAACCTCTACAGCCCTGAACGTCAGCAGAGTCTAGGACACATAGATGAGCCCCAGAGACAGATCTCCAGTGAGGAACTCGTCACCTAGACAGCCATTGGGAAAAGACCCCTGCAACCAGTGGACCACTTACACTCTGACTTTGCTGCAGTTGGAACAAACTACTGTTTCATCTGGCCAGAGGGGAACTGGCCCCCCGACTAAGCCTGGTTTCTCCCAAGGTTTTTTCTCCATTCTGTCACCGATGGAGTTTTGGTTCCTTGCCGATGTCGCCTCTGGCTTGCTTAGTTGGGGAATCATCATTTCCAGCAAAATCATCGACTTGATTGCACAGATATTATTTAAACTGAACTGAGCTGGACAATGCCATTATTAAATTCAATAATGAAATGCATTCAGCTGAAAATTGAGTGTTAAATCCTGTCATTTTACATTATTGACACAATTTGCCTATTTTGATAATGTGCAGTGCTTTTTTACAATTTGTATTGTTAAAAGCGCTATATAAATAAAGGTGACTTGACTTGACTTGACATTAGTTTGACGGCTTGGGTATAAGCATGACATCCTTAACCACGCCCCTCTCAACTTCATTATTGAATGAAACGTCTACTTGACTACATCCAATCAATTCACAGTAGAAAAAAACAAGCTATGCCCTCTATTTTCCTCATTCAATATTCTGAAGTAATACGGAATATTCGACAAAACGGGAATATTCAGAATACGGAAGTAAAAGCAGTCGCAAACTTTCAGTTCACGCGGACTTTAAACTAATAACAAAACATACAGTCGCTGATTCTGAAGCGCCAGATTGTCAGAGCAAAGCCAGAATGAACTCCTCTCCTAGGTTCATGAAACTGTCATCCATAAAATGCGTTGCTGTTCTGTTACAGGTAATCTTGATGATTCCTAAATGCATCTAATTTCGGACCAAATAAGGCCAAATAAGGTGCTTTTGTTTTCACCTAGAAATACACAGCGTATCCCTGACGGGCTGCTTCAACAGTACTGCGGTTACTGAAACCACGGCTTATTTCTTTGCATGAACATTTGGATGGCATTATGCAAATATTTCCACATCGTGACATAGACACGTGGGGGTGTGTTTAAATGAGACGTTTTAGTGGAGCGTGGCAGAATCTTAACTTTGATAAAAATATCTCTTTGGTTTTGAGACTTTAGTCTTTGTAACGTCAGGGATCTTATCTATGTATGAACAGCTTGTAACATTCCAAAGAGAAATCAAAACTTGAAATCGCATCATATGACCCCTTCAAGGTTAACTTTTACAGGTTATTAACATGTATAACTCATTACTAAAGGATTCACAGTTGTTTACTTTATATTAAGGTTCTCTTTCCCAGGTTATTAATGTTTATAACTCATTAATAAATGGTTTCATCAAAAGTGTTCATCGTGAACTTTTGTGGAGAATCATGGGATATAAATGATGAAAAAAATACAACACCCTTCAGTCTTGCTATAACAATCAACTTTTGCTGCATCATGAAATAAATAAGTAATCTGGTTTTGAGTGGAAAAGTATTAATACATATATTTATTAGGCATTTATAACACATTCATGCATTTATAACTGCTTATCAGAGATTTATAATGCATTTGTAAATTAGTTATTAGCAGTGTGGGGGGAAAGTTACTTTTAAAAGTAATGCATTACAATATTGCGTTACTCTCTAAAAAAGTAACTAATTACATTACTTAGTTACTTTTTATGGATAGTAATGCATTACGTTACTTTTGCGTTACTTTCACGCTACTTTTTAAATATGAGCAGGGCTTGATTGTTTGTTTTTAATACAAGTTCTATTTATAGAAAATGTAAAAGCCCTTTCACACCAAAAAGTGTAATGAATAAACTTGATGCGGAAGGAAGAGTAAATTCATATCTGAACAGCAGAACACCGGAGAAGAAGGTTCAACACTCTTCAGCAATAAAAAAGCAATCAAGCACAATTGTTAAAGTAAAGTCATCTTTGCTTATGTTGAACTGGATCATCAAAGGTCAGCAGCAAACACATTGTTTAATAAAATGAGATTAGATATATTTGTGTTGTTTAACATATTTAACTATTGCATGTTTGCATCATATTCTGAGTTTGCATTTCACTGTTTTAATTCATTTTGATGAATTCTGAATCAGTTTTTTGCGAGTGTGATGAATTAATACACATTCACATTTAGTCTAGATTAGATCTACAGTGAGATCATGTTCACACAGCGCAGTCAGTCAATAAATGGGGAAAAAGTAACTCAGATATTTTCTTGTAAATTAAAAAGTAATGTGTTACTTTACTAGTTACTTGAAAAAAGTAATATTATTACGTAACTCACGTTACTTGTAATGCGTTATTAGTGATTTATGATTTTTTTAAAAACCTTTATGAAGGGGAACCTTAATGTAAATTATTACCGTTTTATTTTGCATTCTCTAACAGCTATGCTCAATTGGTATTTGGCTGATGCTTTAGCTCCAAACATGCTTTATGTGTGCCATGGCTGAAGGCCAAGTCTTCCCGTTGCTACACCACAACCTGACAGAGAGAGAGAAAATAGAAATACTAATAAAAAAGAGGGTTTGTGGAAAGACTGGCATAAAAAAATAAACTGAGGTTGAGGTAGTATGGCTAATTGCAGCTGACAGATACCGAATACTGAAAAAAAAATGTATAGATAAACTTCTGGCATTGGCAACTGAAGTAATATTATTTACTTGTCAAAGACAGATTTTTTCTTGATTTTGGTGTTTGACAAGTGTTAATTCTCAGCCTTGGTTTGCTTGGTATATATGGTTCACATGCAATGTAGTTTATCTAATGAAACTAAATTGATTAAATTCATATATTCAAATTTTACTAACAACAACAACAATAATAATAATAATAATAAAGTTATATTTATACTCTCTAGCAGTGATAAATCAATTTAGTCTCTGGCTTCTGCCTTTGCTAAACAAACCATGTGCTGTTGATGAGTGGTGTTTTGTGTAGATACGGTATAAAATAATTTTAAAATGCAAATTCTTACTGAAGGATCTCCCCGGAGTCTTTTCCTTTTACAGGAAGCTGAGGCGCATTAAGTCTGAGTCATTTATGACCATTCCTGCCAATTATACAGAATTTATGTTCTTGCCAGCGAGTACAATTTTGGTTCCAAAAATATTTTCTAACATTCATTGGCCACAGCAATCTGTTCTTCATTCTGATGCTCACAGACTGTAGCTGTGAAGCTGATTTGACTGTTATTGAAGCAGTAAGTCACGAGAGACTCTTTGTACTGTACCTAAAAACACCTCTTACCTATGGTAAAATATGTCATTGAGTGGCTTATGAATTAATGAATGAATGATGCATTTATATAGCACTTTATTGTGTATTGTTGTACACCCAAAGCACTTTACAATCATTTTTATAAACATGGGGTCTCTCCTCAACCACCACCAGTGTGCAGAATCCACTTGGATGATGCGACGGCAGCCAGTGCGCTAACCACACACAAGCTACAGGTGAAGAGGAGAGAGAGTAATAGAGCCAATCAAGTGGATGGGGATTATTAGGAGGCCATGATTGACAAGGGCCAGTGGTGGGAATTTGGCCAGGACACCGGGGTTAAACCCTTACTCTTTACGAGAAGTGCCATGGGATTTTTAATGACCACAGAGAGTCAGGACCTAGGTTTAATGTCTCATCCGAAAGACGGTGCTTGTTGACAGAATGGTGTTGCCGTGGGTGACCCCGGGGCGTTGGGACCCACACAGACTGCAGGGTGAGCACCCCCTGCTGGTCTCATTAACACCTCTTCCAGCAGCAACCTAGTTTTCCCAGGAGGTCTCCCATCCAGGTACTGACCAGCTCAACCCTGTTTAGCTTCAGTGGGCAACCGACTTATCACTTTTATAAAAAAAGAGAAACCAATATGCAATAAAGAGTGACATTTTTTTATGATTTTTTTCATTAGCTCTCCTGTTGCCAAAGTAGCAGCTTGGTACATAACCATAGAATATGTGTCAAAGTTGTGTGTTTATAATAATTGTACAATGGCTTTCAACATGGCTAATCCAATCAACATTGACTCTTTAATTAAAATTCCATTCAATAGTCCTGGAAAACAAAACAGAACTTTTTTTTATGCTGTTAAAAAAATCAATAATTATATTTTTTTGTGATCATATAATTTACATTTATTTATGCATTTAACAGACGCTTTTATCCAAAGGGACTTACAGTGCATTCAGGCTATACATTTTTTGTCAGTATGTGTGTTCCCTGGGAATTGAACCCATAACCTTTGCGCTGCTAACGCAATGCTCTAACCACTGAGCCACAGGAACACAGGAACATATGTTGCTTGGAAATACGGTGGTTTTTTTTGCATACATGCTACTTTTGACTGCCAGTCAAAAAAAAAGAAGATGCTATTTGTCCAGAGAATGGTGTAATTATGGCATCTACCAGCAGAGGCTCACTGCTAAAACTTGATTTCCTGATTCCCTCGTTGATTTGAATAAGATTATTTTATGTAGACTGAGCAAAGAAAAACATTGGGACATTTTTATTTTTAACAATACAATTTTAGGTGCATTTGAAATAAGATTCACATTGGATTTTTCTGAGATATGCTTTAGTCAGAAAGCTGTGTGATTTCAGCACAGTAACTTTATGCCACAGTGTTGATAAACAGTGTGCAAATGTCTTGTTTTCTGTCACCTCTCCCCATACTGCCAACTATCTGCACTCACAGTTGTAGCAGATAAGAGAAAGTGACAAGAACTGGGTCAGCGTGTTGACGCCTACGTTATTACTATAGCAACCAATGTAGATACACCACATAATAACCACAAACAAAATGAACAGTGAGTCTTAAAGTTCAGATTGGAAAAAAATATTATAATTACAATGCAAATGCAAATTTAATGGTGTCTAGATTTATAGTGTGAAGGGCGTTTGGACACAATACTCTTAAGATTGTTGGACTTAAACATAAATAATCTGCTAAGAAATTGTAAAAATATGATACTTAATCAATTGAATTGATGAGTCATTTATTACACCTGTGGCTTTCCTTTTTGCTGATTTTCCAAAAGTTGGAATGTCTGTTACTCTCTGAATGATTCACCCAGAGTCATCATACTTATGTTCTTCCAAACAAGTACTGTATGATTTTTCTTACTTGGACAATATTTCAGAATGTATATTTTTGGAACAATGAAAGTCAATCCTTTTGTTTTGTTCATTCGGGAACTCAATAGCCACAGATCTCATTTACAATGATACAAGTGGTGACCAAATTTTTTATCAATTCTAGACACACTAATTGTGTGTTAAACAATTAGTTGTGTAATAGTTTGAATTAAGGTTTGATATTTTTCTAAAACTGATAATAGTTTAGCCAAACCTGTTGGAACCAGGACAGATTACAGTCGAACAGAGTTTATATATATATATATATATATATATATATATATATATATATATAGTACTTGTTACATATACAGTACTTGTTTATATATATATATATATATATATATATGTGTATGTATGTATGTATGTGTGTATGTGTGTGTGCACAATGCATGAATGTACAATTGTAAGGTTCATGGATGTTAAAAGTTCTTCATCAAGCTACAGATGCCAATAAAACACAGCTCTGTTTGTACATTTTATAGTCAACTCCAGTGTACTATACTGCATAAAAATATGGTCACTTATCATATCATGACAACTATCAAATAAACTGTAAAATATATTTCAAAATATTAACAAAAACTATCTTATCACTGATACCACAGTAACACTCACATCACTGTGATGCTTATCATAGAAGACTTATTCCTTGTAGTTAATCCTAGATAAAACACCTGAAATAACATTTCCATAGCTTGTAGACCTATAGATTTCACAAGAGTCTCTCTCTGTAAAATAATGCAGTTCCAGTCATCCTGATTCAGGAATGCAGATGTGAAATATATATCCTGAAAGGGCATGTCCAGGCATGCGGAGCAAGAGTATTTGAGCTGTGCCCTGTGTGGTCACTTCCCTCAGGTTTAGGGCTCTGTTTATGGATATGGAACCCAGTCGGACCAGCCGTCCAGTTCTCATCTCTTGGAGGCTACAGATGGCGCTCAGGAAGAGGGCCGTTGGATGAGGTTGGTAGGCCTGGTGCCAGAGTGATTTCATGCTTGGTTTCTCTCACAGCAGTGAAGCACAGTGTCTGCTGTCCTGCTCCTCTCCAGCAGGGGGCACTCCGACCCCAGATTTACACTCCTGACCAGGCTAAATGATGATAACAGGAAGGGGAGTTGTTTATGTGTGCATAGATATGCATTACAGAAAGAGCAAAACAAAGAGAGAGAAAAGAAAAAGACAGAAATGGGTTTAAAACAAAGCTGTTTGCAGTTTTAGAGCACGGAGGGAAGTAGAAAGCTCAGAAGTCTAGTGCTGAGGAACGCTTTACATGCACAAACCCTCAGAGACCGAGCTATTTTAACAGGACAGCATGCTGTGATGGGAAGTTGTGGAGGAGACGGCACTGATCTGATCCGTTGAGGAAGCTTGGATGGATTAGTCCAATTTTTCAGACTGCTAACCCAACCATCCTCCTCCTCTGCTCATCAATCTTTCAGAATTCCCCCATATTCGGCAACGGCTCGCTCCCTTCACTCAAGCGCTGCTCAGCCCGGTGTATCTGCGCTCCCTCTTCTGTTCACACTGTCAGCCCCAACCCAGACATTAAAGATAAATGGGCTCTTGGCCACCAATGGCATCAACCTTCTCAGAGCAGGTTTGAACTTTTGCAGTTTCGTTGTTGACTTTTTTGTAGCCTGACACATTTTGAAGTTCACATATTGAACTTAAAGGAGGAATGTGTAATATTTGTAATGCTGGGATACGTTCTCCTATCCCTCTTTTGTTTGTTTGAGTCTCCTGATCATAGAAGTCCATAATATCTGGAGAAAGCTGACCATTGGCGATCCTCTCATTGCCTCAATAGCAGTTCTGCTGTCTCATGACCCCTCACCTATGTGACCTGCTTAATGGGAATTCACTTCACTGAGCACACTTTTTGAGTCAATCATCTGAGCCGTAAATGCATGCTGATTGGTAGATGGCATCAGAAGAATGTGCACAGCCCCACAATAGAGCTTATCATGAGCTGTAATGCCGGCAGACATGAAAAAAGTCTATTTCATGCTTTCAGAGCCCCTCATGCTTAAAGTTACCTGTAAGACAAATTCTAGGATATGTATCTACTTTTGAATAAATGCCAGAGGAAAATGTCAACCAGCCCAACATATCGATGTTAGGTGAGTTTGGGCTGTTGGAGTGTTTGAGAGAGAAATCGGTTTGAAAACAGTTGTTTTTGCAATTCGATTTTGTAACACCACCTTTAATTCAACGATGCCACCTCAAAAATCTGATCTGAGCATGGTTTATGTCACTTTTCTGAGCCATAAATGCATGCTGATTGGCAGATGACAACACAAAAACGTGCATAGCCCCACAATAGAGACTATACTGAGCTGTGACATCAGCAAAACCCAGAAAAAATGTCAATTTTGCTTTTTGAGTCCTTTTTGCTTTGAGAGTCCTCCAGAGCTACAAGCTACTTTTGAATAAATGCCAAAGGAAAACATCAGCCAGCACAATATGTTGAATTTATGTGAGTTGGGCAGTTGGAGTGTTTGTTAAGGAAACCTGTTTGAAAACAGCCATCGTTCTTGCAATTCAGTTTGGTAATTTCACATTAAATTCACCTTCGCTGCCTTGAAATTTAGTGCTGAGGATGGGTTTTGTGTCAATCTTCAGAGTCGTAAATGCATACTGATTGGTAGATGGTATGAAAATAATTAATACATAATCAACACAGTCCATCAATTAATGTCTTGTGAAGTGAAAAGCTATGTGTTTGTGAGAAACAAATCCATCACACCCCGTTCTCCTCTCACAACACCTTAACCGATATTTGTTTAGAACTTTTCTGTACTGTTTTGGTTTGTAAATGGCTCTTGATTTACACTAATGTCTGTTTTATCACTGGATAAATCAACAGTGCTCAGCATAAATGAGTTCACCCCCTTTGAAAAGTAAAACTTTAAACAATATCTCAATGAACACAAAAAACATTTCCAAAATGTTGACAAGACTAAGTTTAATATAACATCTGTTTAACTTATAACATGAAAGTAAGGTTAATAATATAACTTAGATTACAAATTTTTCAGTTTTACTCAAATTAGGGTGATGCAAAAATGAGTACACCCCACAACAAAAACTACTAAATCTAGTACTTTGTATGGCCTCCATGATTTTTAATGACAGCACCAAGTCTTCTAGGCATGGAATAAACAAGTTGGCGACATTTTGCCAGATCTATCTTTTTCCATTCTTCAAGAATGACCTCTTTTAGAGATTGGATGCTGGATGGAGAGTGATGCTCAACTTGTCTTTTCAGAATTCCCCATAGGTGTTAGATTGGGTTCAGATCAGGAGACATACTTGGCCACTGAATCACTTTCAACCTGTTCTTCTTCAGAAATCCAACAGTGGCCTTAGATGTGTGTTTAGGATCATTGTCATGTTGGAAAAGTGCACGCGACGACCAAAGTGCGGAGTGATGGTAACAGCTCTTTCAGTATAGAGCAGTACATTTGTGAATTCATGATGCCATCAATGAAATGCAGCTCCCGACACCAGCAGCACTCATGCAGCCCCACATAAGGACACTGCCACCACCATGTTTCACTGTAGGCACCATGCATTTTCTTTGTATTCCTCACCTTATGGAGCCATACAGTTTGAAGCCATCAGTTTCAAAAACATTTATCTTGGTTTCATCACTCCAGAGTATAGAGTCCCAGTAGTCTTCATCTTTGTCAGCTTGGGCCCTGGCAAACTCTAGGTGGGATTTTTTGTGCCTGGGCTTTAGTAGAGGCTTCTTTCGTGGACGGCACCCATGCATGCCATTCCTCTGCAGTGTACGCCGTATTGAGTCACGGGAAATAGTCACCCCAGTTTGGCTTTCTACTTCTTTAGATAACTGCAGTGAACTTACATGTCGATTTTCTTCAACCCTTCTCATCAGAAGACGCTCCTGACGAGGTGTTAACTTCCATGGACGACCTGGACGTCTCTGTGAGATGGTTGCAGTTCCATCTTTTTTAAATGTTTGTACCACTTTTGCTACAGCATTCTGACTGATAAATAAACTTTGCTGATCTTCTTGTAGCCTTCACCTTTATTGTATAAAGAAATAATTTTCTTTCTCAGGTCTTGTGACATTTCTCTTCCATGTGGTGCCATTGCTGACAGCATGAAATGGGAAGGAGTTTTCTTTAAGTAACACCCTTTGATGGTCAACTGTCACCTGTGTAATGAATAATTAAACTCACCTGTGGTTGAATTCTTGTTAAATTAGACATTTGTAGTCTAAAATTTAGCTTTGCTCCAGAGACTTTCAGTGGGGTGTACTCATTTTTGCATCACCCTAATTTGAGTAAAACTGAAAATGTTGTTCTCTAAGTTATATTATTAACCTTACTTTCATGTTATAAGTTAAACAGATGTTATATAAAACTTAGTCTTGTCAACATTTTGGAAAATGTTTTTGTGTTCATTGAGATATTGTTTAAAATGTTACTTTTCAAAGGGGGTGTACTCATTTACGCTGAGCACTCTACATTATAGAGAACTTGTATGTTAGGCTGAAGCAATGGTTTAAAGTGTTAAAACTGATTAGCCTTTAGTGATGGTTTTGTTTAGAAACAAATGCAGCTTGTGGATTACTTCAATTACTTGTGGATTATTGTTATGTGAAGAGCAAATTATGTAATACTTATGATGTAATATTCCCCGAAATCTGTTACGATGAAAAAATATACTCTACCTCAGATGGCCTGAGGGTGAGCAAATTTTAATTTCTAGGTCAACTAATCCTTTGACTAATAATAGTTCTGCCTCTACCACCTTAAAATCAAAATTTGGCATCACTGGCATTTTTTTACATTGACAGTTTTGGACTGAGGACAAGAGTGATATGTCATGTACAGACATTTGAATTTTGCACATTGACTAAAATTCCTGCATGTGTCTTGCTGGAGATACTCCTCTTTGATGCTTACCCATCAGTGTCAGGGATAATCTTCATCACACATATCCCCAAACAGCACAAAGGGATTTTGATCTCTGTAAATCGGTTTGTCTGACACACTGGTGATGAAATACAGCAGTGATAGTATGAGCTGCCATTTACTTTGATCTGGAGCATATAAAATGACTCTTCTGTCTATAATATCATCCTTGAAACTAATTAGAGGTGCAAGTGCATGTCTGTGTAAATTTGGAAGCATAATTGGTTCATAATAATTACCCAGAGAAAATTGTATTATTCGGGTTTCAAGGCCCAGGATGTATATAATTAATGGATTATCTCAATAATATTCAATTTAAAGTCAACATAAAATTGATCCGATTAACTTTTTATTTTAATATGTCCGGTGGTCTGATTGTGCATGTAAGTTATACAGTTAATAAAAGCAAAACAAAATCTTTCTAATATTTTACTAGATTTTAGAGATGCATGATTTGAGGGAAAAAATGATCTGATTAAGTGTAATTTAAAATGTGTTTTTTTAACCTCCAGGTTTGCTGCACTTGTTTTTTTGGAATGCACAGTTTCTGCAAAATATTTAGTTTGAATAATTATTATTATTATTTATACAATTATTAATTTTATTTACTAAATATAAATCTGAAATAAAATGATAAATATTTATAAATAAAATATTAACTGCAAAAAATGTAAAATAATTGTAATATTATAATATTACAACTAAAATACATTAATCATAATCATGAGCTGCTCATGTGTAAAATAATCCAAACCTCGCTCTGAAGCACTAAGTGCATATATTTTGCGATTTGATAATGACAGTATTGCATTTTTATTTTGATGAATTGTGCAGCCCTTAAACTTGTACTGCCTCTGAAATGACTCCTTTTGACTCCATTCTAATTTATATAATCGGCAATTTCATGATCCAGTCAATTCCTGACAGATCAAATCCATCCTGCCCCACATTTTGTTTTTTTGCTGAATATCCTGTTTAACACAGAAATATGACAGAGTACAGAAGTTTGCCTCAGATGCTTCTCAGAATTTCTTGGGAGGAATAAATTATAGACACAAATGAGACAATAGCTGATGCACATTAAGAGTACAGAGCCATGAACGGAATGTGGATGGCGTTATTTAGTCTTATTGCTGTCTAGGAGAAACATATATTAAAGATGCTTTTCTTTTCTTTGCATGCTGTTTTTTACTGAGATGTAATGGCTTCTGAATGTCTCTTACTTATTGCAAACAAATCTTCATGTTGGCATCCAAATCAGAATTAAAGCCCAAAATCTGTATCCATTCCAGATATTAAAGTGATTTTGTCACCAGAAACAGAGCAAATACATTTTTCCTTGGCACGCTGCTATCTCTTCCTCTGAATGCAATCCTCAGTCTGTGTTCGTTGGTGGGTGATTAACCTCAACATCATGATTCTAAATTTAGATGCTCCAGATTTTTCATGTTTTAACTCCAAAGAGTTCTGTTCTCACAGAAATAACATCAAGGACAAAGGATGAAGCACAATGGTTTTCACTGACAGCTACTGTGTACCAGACACTTTTGCAGCCCGTGACCATCAGCTTAATTCTTACACCACACTTAGTATTTCAAAGACATAATCCCTGGAAGTACTATCTATTTGTTTTCTTTGTGGTTTGATATTCAGCTGTTTCTGACATGCATTATTTGCGTGCGCACACAGCCGTACATTAGTAAGGGCAGTGGCGCTCCGTGGAGCCGCTACATAAGTGAGGGTGGTGGTGTTTTATTGCCTGCCTGCCAGAGCAGTCAGCCTCATAACTCCTCATAAGTAGAGAGCTTAGCCGAGGTGAGTGGATAGAAATGCACACTGTCCTGCCAGTGTTGATAGCTGTGTTTACATTCGTCTGGAGCCAATGATGTTTGTTTAATTCGGAAATGACTGACAGTTAATCTCTCCGCATGTCCCTTTTAATATTCCTGGAATATCACCCACCTAATTAACAAACTGCTATGCTAGATGGCGTTGTATGAGTTGTAATTAGCCAAACATAGTGGAAATGATTAGCTATTAGAAGTTGCCCTGCTGATAAAGCAAAGATGATTTGGGATTGAATTGTTGTGAGCTTGAATAAACATGGAAACAGGCTGGCGTCTTGTGGCTGTGCTTCATTGGTTAAGAAGGATTAAAACGTCAACATTAGCTGGTGTGTCCAGATTTCAGCATTGGCAAATCATACTAAAGTGCTTGAATGCAATGATTTACTAGGATAAAACTACATTTAAGCATTTTATGTATGTATGTAAATAATAAATATCTAAAAATGTGTCAAATAAATACCCGATTTCATCAATATTGTACAGTATACATTAATTTACTAACACTAAATTGTATTCTACACTAGCATTCAAAAGTATGGTATGTTTTGAAAGAAGTTGCAAAAGGCCCATTCATACCAAGAATGATAAGCTAACTATAAAATTAATGAGAACTATATTAGGGTCCACACCATTGATCATAGAGAACAGTTGTGCTGCTTCATATTGTTTGTGGAAACTGTGATACCGGATTCTATGAATAGAAAGTTCAATTAATAGCACAACATTTTGAAATCGAAATCTTTTCGAATCTTTTATAATCTATTATAAATGTATTTACAGTCAATTTTGAATAACTGAAAGCATCCTTACTGAATAAAAAAGGACCCTGAACTTCTGTCATATATATATATATATATATATATATATGAAGAGCTCTTTTCCAAAATGCTATAAATCCATTTTAATAGTTTTCATGAAAATTACATTTTTTTTACCTAGACCCATACATTTTGTTAATATTCAATTTATCCTGTTAAAATGGTATGTTGGCTCAGTCTGAACATGTTAAACAATGATTGTTAAATGAAACAACAATATTGTCGATTATAAATGCAAAGGTTTTTTTTTAGTTTTTTTTTTAAATGCTACAAATCCATCCTTTTTTTTATGTTGGTTTATGTCTAAAAAAAAATAAAATAAACGAGAACATGCAACATATGATATCAGGGACTCATACTATAAACCGGTCGCACCAGCCTTGTGTTGATGTAACCCCCCCGGGTCCGCACCATCACACCGAGCGGGTCTCGAACCCGGGTTTCCGTCGCAGGAGGCGGGCGCTCTAACAAGGAACGCCAAAGGCTACAGCCTCTAGTGTCAGTCGCTAGAGCGCCTCTTTTTGAGGTCAGGAGAGTGAGGTTTACACACCACCTTTACTGGCATACACATCTGTTACATTGACATCCCACAGTGGGTATTAACGTGCCACCTGAGTGACGAACCACCTGAGTGAGTGCATATCGCATTTAGGCTAAAAACAGGTTCGGCGCTTATAGCGGTATCGAAAGGAACTGCATCTTGCAGTACATTTTAAACAAGGAAATATAGCGATTTGGCATGAAACATTGAATAGGTTCAGTACACAGCAAAATGGCATGACAAACTCGTTTTTTTTTTATTTGGCATTTATCACGTTTTGGAAAAGAGGTCTTCATATATATATATATATATATATTTTAGATGTAATATTGGTCTTGGGTGTCCCCAGAATGTGTCTGTGAAGTTTCAGCTCAAAATACCCCACAGATAATTTATTATAACATCTGGAAAATGTAATTTTTGGGGCATGTCTAAAAAAGAGCTGCTTTGGCGTGTTATCACTTTAAATGCAAATGAACTGCATATTCCACCCCGTCTCCAGAAGAGGGCATACATTATACATCTCTGCTTTGCATAGCAACAGCAATAAACAGAAGCAACATGACTGAGAGCGAGAGAACCGGTGTTCACCCATTTATACGAGAAGCCAAACCCACCGTAAGTGGGATGCGATGTTACAGAACTTGTTACAGAGGACATCTTTGCTAGCACCACTAAACTATCAATTATCATTGACCAATTAAAATACTTAGAAAACGTACGCAGACAAATATGGTTAAAACATTAGCTAAGCACTATAACGATTTTCAGGTGCATTACCTTGAAAGATAAAAGTAATCCATTGCATCCTCAGTGGCTCAGATATTGAGAGAAAATGAAGAATCAACCAAACATCAGGATTGCTTACGAGACATTGTTGATGTAACAGTTGCTTGACTGCAGAGAAAATGGAGAACAGTAAACAACCAACACAACTTGCTGAGGGCAGAAACTATGGCATTGCATAGTTAAGTACAGGAAACTTAATTTCCTGTAACGCTGCTTTGCAACTATTTGTATCGTGAAAAACGCAAAAAAAATCAACTGTCAGTCATCGGCCATGGGCGGGGCCTAAAAAATGTGATGTCACATTGCGTAGAAAATCATAATGAGACTGATTTGATTTCATGGAGATTAAACTATAAGGAGTGGGTACATTTTTATCATTGTAGGGTTGTTGTGTTCACACACTGCAAACATTTATGTCTAAACACCATATGTGGCCTTTAATGTATATATTTACAGTATTTGGTACAGTTTCCACCTGCTTTTCAGATATCGCAATCTGCATTAGTTCTTGAAAAACAAATGCTAATAAATGCTTGTCTTTAATTTGGACGCAGTGTTTATCCTCAATACCAATGAAAAGATTTTGAGTTTAAAAACCATCTTCATGAATTTTCAGAGGCATCCTAGTGAAAAATACTGACCACAAGTCAGGAAACTCTCTGAACATATTACATTAATAAGCTGTTATTTTATTTGTCTACTTCGAAGAGTGCTCAGTTGGATACTTTATTTGAATTCAAAGAAATCCAATGGAGCACACCAGGAAGTTAAAGAACTCCTTATTTTTATGTTTGTATGAGGCCACATCCATTTCCTTCTTAATTAATTTGCCGTCGGGAAGAGTATCTGTGGCCACTTCAGCATGTGCCGCTCGGACTTATTGTATTGAGAGCCCAAACACATTCATTTCCCCCAATCAATGTGGCTGCTCTATTGCAGGCTGGTCCTCCAGGAAGCTCATTTCCTTTCGCCTGAGATCTCTTCCCCCATCCGATGAAAAATAACCTTATATGAAATGACAGAATCTGGGTGCCATGACAACAGGCAGCATCAAAATCCAATTAAATGAAACTTCTTCCCACTTCAACAGAGCATTGAAGAACTTCCTCTACCCCTGCACTTCCTCAACTTCAAAAGAACTTTGGCACACTTAAGTCATTCATTCTGACACTTACAAGGCACCTCATAATATCGTACTTATGTTTCCAAATGAGGCAAATTGCTACATTAAAGTTTGGTAATGAACCAGTCCAACAAATCAGATGTTACTTGAAGATCTGTGGGTTTTGAGCCACTGAGACATGTTGCTGGTCACGTCCTGACTCTGCATTTCTACACAAAACAGACATGCTATTATGTATAATTGTCTTATGATTTAATAAATAAAACAAGAACAGAAGAAAACACACACTGACCAAAAAACTCCGAAAACACAAGGGTTAACAAGTTAATGAGAACTAAACTACAACTAGGTGAGCTGAATAAAAAAAAAAAACATAGCAACCAAGGACATAAGAAATGAACAGGAACTGTGAATAATGGAACAAGGATAATCTTCAAAATAAGAGTCCAAAACAAGAGACAAAAGGACATTGTGATTTGAACAATTTATATATATATATATATATATATATATATATACACATATATACGGTATTATGATAACACTTATTATCTCTAATAATATCATTTATTATTTCATAGCTGCATAGATATCCAGAAAAGATAAAATACACACAATATGTAACAATACAATAATAATATATATTGACCAGGGTTGTTTTCATTAACTATAATTAAGACCATAAATGAACAAACATAAAAAAACAAAATAACAAACAAACAAAAAAGACATGGAAATGAGAAAAACTCACACAATAAATACAACTTTCCAGCTAAATATATATGATATAATTATTAATACAATTAAACATCGTTATAATAGTACATTAATGATGATACTAAAAGAACACTGGTCCAAATAACTGACTTGTAATCTTTCACAAACCTCAATAAAAAAAAACTAAAAAAACAACCAAAAACATTTTGTGTTTCACAGAAGAAAAGATTACAAAAAACAAACAAAAAAACAACAACATAGGTTTGGATCAAGAAAATTACGTTCATTTTTCTTTTCTTTTCTATTTACAGTTTTTTTTAGGTTTTGTTTTTGGTGTGAACTATTCTTTTATGTTTCTGCAGTTTAGCTTACAGATTTTAATATGCCTCATTCACATTTGTCCACAAAAATAATTGAAATGACCATGACTAAAAAATAAATAAATAAACTCATCAATCTGCAGGCTGTTTTCTCAATGTTCTAAACCTATATGCAGGCAAAATAAATGCCTTTGCACATTTAATCAAATACTTAATTATCATTGCAATTTAAACTTGTTTTTTGTCTTCTTTTTTGGGGGGGCACTAATTTGTTACTTTTCAACACTTTAATGAACTATTCGGATGAAAGGTTACTGCATTTGTTTTGCCCGAATGTGAATTTATGAATGTCATAATATTTGGTATGTTTTCATGACAGCAGCTATTGAGCTGGCATGGACAAAACCTGATGATCCATGTTAACCCAGCGTGATTTGAGATGGTTCCAGAGAGCATCATGTGCTTCAGTGGAGGCAAGAAAATCTAACCCTTTGTTCAGAGGAACTAACAGTTTTTTCTTACATTTTGTTCAGAGGAGGAAAGAAAAAATTTACTTACATTTGATTGTGACCTAAAAATGCAGAATCTTCCATATGTGTCTTCCTTATATGCCATAACATTCCTTTCTTCTATTATCTAAATCCTAAACTGTTTACTTTGTTTATTTTGGTGGTTAAATAAAAAAAAAAGTCTCAGATTTGATGTGAGCTCAGCGTTTTGGACCCCACGATAATATGGTGTTCTCTGTAAATCTTCATGCAAAGTGGATATGTTTGTTCATTTCGGCATGGTCATTTTACAATTCCACAATTGTCATTGTGACAAAACGTCTCCATGCATGCAGCACTGCTAAACAATATTTTTTATTTGTGACGCTGTAAGGCTCCAGCTTGTAATGACTCTCCTAACCACTAGGTGGCCCCATATTCTGTAGAATTAATTTTATTGCTACTCGTTTAGTACTTGATTTCGTCCACCTGTGGGTCATTATCTAATTTGTGTTTGCCTATTTAAGCATGCTGCTTTCTTTCAGTCGTGTTCAGTCTTGAGCCTATGTATGTGTTATCCTCACCAACAAAGCTAAGTCTGTTGTGTTTTGGAGATTTGCCTTTTGCTCATCTTTTGTTTCTTGTAATTTCACTGTGGAAGCACGGCTTCCTTTTGTTGTACTTTTGAACTTGAACTCCTCAGTAAAGCACCCTTTATTCAATCATCTATCTGCCCTTGGGTCCATCTGTAATTGGTCATCTACCATAGCTCAGTGGTAAAGAGGCCGCTCTGTCGACTAGAAGACCCGAGTTCGATTCCAGCCTCAGACACCCATCACAGCAAGACTGAACCATGGAAATGGACCCAACCATGCTCCGTCAAGGAGGTCCAACGCTTTCTGGGATTTGCCAACTTTTATAGGAGGTTCATTAGGAACTTTAGTGCTATAGCAGAACCCCTGACCGCTCTTACCAAGAAGGCATCAAGCCCAATTAAGTGGACTGAGAGTGCTAGTCGTGCATTCGACCGACTCAAGCAGCTCTTCACTTCCACACCCATTCTGACTCTCCCAGATCCCGAGTAGCCCTTTGTAGTCGAGGTGGATGCTTCGGGCATTGGGGTAGGAGCAGTTTTGTCACAGAGAGCAAGAAATGACCACAAGCTTCATCCTTGTGCTTACTTCTCACGTCGACTTTCCCCAGCCGAGAGGAATTATGATATTGGTAACCGGGAACTGTTGGCAGTGAAGTTGGCTCTTGAGGAGTGGAGACAGTGGCTGGAGGGGGCCAAACACCCATTCCTTATCTGGACAGACCACAGGAACCTCACCTACATCCGTGAGGCCAAGAGATTGAGCTCACGTCAGGCTCGTTGGGCCCTCTTCTTTAACCGCTTTGACTTTACTCTCTCTTACTGGCCAGGTTCTAAGAATTCAAAGCCTGATGCCCTCTCAAGGCAGTTTAATCCACCAGAAGTGGAGGGCAAACCTGAATCAATCTTACCCAGCTCCAGAGTGGTGGCATCAATCCAGTGGGGAATCGAAACAGCAGTGAAGAAGGCCCAACAGCAGCATCCCGACCCAGGTAACGGCCCTCCGGGTTGCCTTTTTGTGCCTAAATCCATGCGTTCTGATGTGTTACAGTGGGGCCATGCTTCCATTTCTTCGGGCCATCCTGGGAGCACAAGAACATTGAAACTCATCCAGAGAAGGTTTTGGTGGCCCAACATGCAACGAGACGTTCGGGTTTTTGTGGCTGCCTGCGCGGTGTGTGCCCAGAACAAGGAACCTAGAACCCACCCTCATGGCCTACTGCACTCACTACCCATCCCTTCACGCCCCTGGTCCCACATATCTTTGGACTTCGTGACGGGTCTACCAAGATCTCAAGGTAACACTGCAATTCTGGTGGTGGTAGACCGGTTTTCTAAGGCTTGTCATCTTATACCATTGCCCAAGATTCCCACAGCAGGTCAGACAGCGGACTTGTTGATGCAACATGTCTTCAGAATTCATGGCTTTCCCCAAGATATGGTGTCCGACCGGGGCTCACAATTTACCTCCCGGTTCTGGAAGTCATTCGGACTACTAATTGGGACATCCATTAGCCTGTCCTCTGGATTTCACCCCCAATCAAATGGACAGACCGAGAGAGTCAACCAGGAGATTGAGAAGACTCTCAGATGCCTGGTCTCTAACAATCAGACTGCTTGGAGCTCTCAGTTGGTCTGGGCTGAATTTGCACATAACACTCTACACCACTCTTCTTTAGGCATGTCCCCCTTTGAATGCCAGTTTGGTTCCCCCCTCTGTTCTCTGAACAGGATCCCGAGGTCGGTGTACCAGCTGCTGCTCAACTTGTTCAGAGGTGTCGACGGGCGTGGCGGAGAGCACGAGTAGCCCTACTAAGAGCCACTCAACAACAGCAGAGGCATGCAAACCGGCACCGCAGAATTGGACCATCACTTAGACCAGGTCAGAGAGTGTGGCTGTCTACAAGGGACCTCCCTCTGCACGTTGAGTCACGGAAACTAGCACCTCGCTTTATCGGCCCCTTCAAAGTCATCAGAAGGATCAACCCAGTGTCCTACCGACTTCTTCTACCAAGGTCCATGCGTATCCATCCTACCTTTCACATCTCCCGTTTGAAACCCGTTGTCTATTCTCCTTTGTCCCCAGCCAGGAAACCCCCTCCAGTTCCTCGCATCATCGGTGGTCAGCCAGCCTACACCGTGCGCCGACTGCTGGACTCTCGCCAGGTCCGTGGGAGAACCCAGTATCTTGTGGATTGGGAGGGTTATGGCCCAGAGGAGCGGTCTTGGCTACCAGTTCGAGATATTCTAGACCAAGATCTCATCAGGGAGTTCCACCGCCGCAGACAACAGCACAGCTAGGGGAACGTCAGGAGCCGTCCCTGGAGGAGGGGCTCCTGTAAGGCTCCAGCTTGTAATGACTCTCCTAACCACTAGGTGGCCCCATATTCTGTAGAATTAATTTTATTGCTACTCGTTTAGTACTTGATTTCGTCCACCTGTGGGTCATTATCTAATTTGTGTTTGCCTATTTAAGCATGCTGCTTTCTTTCAGTCGTGTTCAGTCTTGAGCCTATGTATGTGTTATCCTCACCAACAAAGCTAAGTCTGTTGTGTTTTGGAGATTTGCCTTTTGCTCATCTTTTGTTTCTTGTAATTTCACTGTGGAAGCACGGCTTCCTTTTGTTGTACTTTTGAACTTGAACTCCTAAGTAAAGCACCCTTTATTCAATCATCTATCTGCCCTTGGGTCCATCTGTAATTGGTCATCTACCATAGCTCAATGGTAAAGAGGCCGCTCTGTCGACTAGAAGACCCGATTTCGATTCCAGCCTCAGACACCCATCACAGACGCTAAAATATGGCAAAGAAAGACCCATAATTTTCAATAGCAAGTAACCGCCCATTTATAGGGGTGTAACACATTGTCGACCTGAAAACACACACAGAGAATTCCAACCCAGCAACAGAAATGAATTATTACCCAAAAGTCCTCCCTTCCATGCAAAAGTGGAGAGGGTCAACTGATCCCATCACTAAACGCTCTGCAAAGGTACGGACGGCTCGGGAATGGTTCTGGACACCGTCAAGCCTACATTCCAGAGCATAGTTCAAAACCCCCCCATTTAAAACAAAGCAGGACTTTTTCTCCGTCGGACGGACCAAGGAAAACCAAACTCCTTGCCTTTTTTGACACGTATAACTATTGCAACTACACAAAATAAATATATGGATATTTAATGTGTACTTGTTCCCTCATAGGCATGATGTGATGATTTCGAGTGCCAATTATTTAGGACAATGTGGGAATTTTTAATCATGCTTTAAACGGTATAAACTGTAATGTGTGTATTAGTATGCGGTGTTTGATCTCTAAAGAAAGCTAGACTCAGATGTGATAGACTGTGTTGATGACCGTTAAAATTTTAATGCCCTGCATAATTATACATGTATAAAGATCGATAAAATTTATCCTTCCCAAAAGTGATGAGATATCCCAGAACTGTTGGTCCACCCAGCAAGCCTGGACATGGGCGGGGCTCCGCCCCATACGGACGATCGGATTCGACAAGCCGCCCGTGGGGAGGGGCAAGTTGGACTGTTGAAAAACAACGCGCCAGTTGCAAATCGCTCTCTCTGAAACATGGCGTGACGCTCTTGGACTCGCTCTTGAACTCTCTCGGCTCTTGGCTCTCTGGAACATCTCTCTTTAAACATCGCTGGAGCTGCGCTCGTAACTTCTCTGCCTGCTCGCGCTCTTACCTGAACTTTGTCTCGACACCGACTAAACCAACCATCTATTCGAAGGCTAGAAGGCACAACATCAAAGAACAACGAGCTGAACGCCTACGGACGAAAGGAAAGCTTTCTGTGACGTCACGCGGCAGCAGCCACATCTCTCGTGTTTCCACCCGAGAGCACCCGGAGACGCACGAACCAACCCACGTGGTTCCCGAGGACAAAGACCAGAGCAACGCATTTGAAGGAAACGAAACAACTTCCAGCCTGCTTATTTTCAACAACAAGCAAGTACCTCTAACTAAATCTATATTGCTGATTGAACTGGTAGAATCTGATCTGAATGCAGTAACAGAGCAATAAGGCATCTGTCGTGATCTTTCCGGTCAAGTCAAGCGTTTAAATAGCTAAAAGGGCTAACTTTAATTTTAGGAATTACTTACCAAAATCCCTTATGCATGTCTTTGTGTGTATGTATGTTTTGTGTCTTATCAGTTAATCCATTTATGTTAGAATAGCAGTATTACGAATAAACCATTTTTCATTTCATAAAGAATTGTCTCTGGCATGTGATTTGAAGTTTGTTCCTTATTTGCCATAAAGAGAAAGCTACCTAAGCTCGATTTCGACAGGATATGCTGAGATTAGTGTTCGGTGGACGTTCACTTAATACAGTATAAATAAGTTAAATATTAATATTACTGTTAACCAAGCAATATTGAATATTTAATAACTAATTCCCGGAGCTGAAATAATAGCTCTATATTAAACTGGTATTTTTACTACAGGGGTCAATGCCAGGGTCCCGCTGGCTGTCACAGATCTACAGCAGAGAGGGAAACACGCTTTCAAGCGTCTGAGAGAAAGCTCACGCTGGGCCTGAGGAGACTGTTCCTGTGGTGCAGACAGGGCCAGCGCTTCCTGCTGACTGGATGTGACACCAAGCAGCACATTAACACCGCAGCACAGATTTGGCAGGCCGTGGATGCAGCACATGACTCCAGAAAGCAGCTCTGCAATGCACAGAGACCGCAACGCTCATTACAACTGGGAAATGAAAATCTCCTTGTTTGTTCAGTGAATATCAATGTAAATGGAAAATGTCCCAACTAATGCTGTAAACTTGCAGGGAAGCCTCTCATTTGGTATGTCACTATAATATTAAAGATTAAAATTAACAACAGTGCTCAAACTCTTACAACCCAAATTACTGTGATACTACATTATGTGCATTTGATTTTTACACAAACACTTCATATACAAATGTTTTTTATTGTGTGTGATTATTATATCTGCAAATAAATAGCAGTTATACAACCCGAATTCCGTAAATTTTGGGACATTTTTTAAAATTTTCAAATCATATGAGCCAATATTTTATTCACAATAGAACATAGATAACATAACAAATGTTTAAACTGAGAATTTTTACAATTTTATGCACAAAATTAGCTAATTTCACATTTGTTTTCTGCTACAGGTCTCAAAATAGTTGGGAAGGAGGCATGTTTATCATGGTGTAGCATCTCTTCTTTTCAAAACAGTTTGAAGACGTCTGGGCATCGAAGTTGTGAGTTTCTCACAACTTCAAATATAACAGTGTTTTGCTATTTCAGCCTTTTGTTGCCCCCGTGTCAACTTTTTTTGAGACCTGTAGCAGGCTTCAAATTTGAAATGAGCTGATTTAGTGGATAACAGTGTAACATTTCTCAATTTAAACATTTGTTATGTTCTCTATGTTTTATAATTCGTGTTGTATAACTACTATTTATTTTCAGATATAATAATCACTCACAATAAAAACATTTTTGTATATGAAATATGAAGTATTTGTATAAAACTCAAATGCACATAAGGTAGTATCAAACTTGTCTTCATGACAGATTTATTCAAACATACATACATAATTAACAATACATTAGCTACTCTCTAATGTTTTTATAGCTAACTACCCAGTTATGAACACTGAACAACTTTCCTGAGGTAAATGTGATGTTGTGTGTTCACAAGCTGATTTATTGACTTCTTTCTGTGGTTAAAACATTGATTGACCATAAATGACATTTATTGTTTGAATTTTATGATACAATGGACAACATTTGAAAGCTGATACTTTTTTTAGCCCTTTGCTAAAAATAAAGCACACAATTTGTGTGATTATTTGGTGAAAATATACATATTTAGAGAAGGATCAAATATGTGTTTAAAATGTTTAGAATATGTTTAAAACATATTGTAGTGAGTTTATGTTAATCCGATGTGTAATTGCTACATTATACATTAACACTGCCAATAATTGCTTTTATCATATCGTTATTGGCCAAAATTTTGATGCATCATAATTTTACTCTTTCTTTTGTGAGTAATATAAATGGCAATATTACAATTACTCAAACTTACAATATGTCAGTCTGATTACCATATCCAAACGATTTTATGAGCATTATGTAGCAGAATTAGGTAGGTGTTGATTGACATTTCAGCAATATACGAAATTAGTGAATTACAAGAAATGCTAAAAAAGCAACAACAGTTACATCTGCATACCCAAAATATGGCTCAACTGTATACAATCGTTTATATAATCGTTCTGGCCAAACCCGATAATTTGTAGATGGTGTCAGCAGCCTGGCTATTTTGCTTTTGTGATGGGGTGCGGAGACCTTCCCGGTTCCCATTAGCGTGGGCAGATTTAGCTTTTAGTGTGAAGTCATCGTCCAGGCAACTGACGGAAAACTAGTACTCACCGAGCTGCAGGGCTACAGCTCGGTTGGGGAAAGGACAGGTTATGTGTATGGGTGGGGTCAAGTTACCTTGTCTGGTGTTTTCAAACTAATTTTGAATCTTGGGGTCGAGAACAGCTTAGGTTGTGTCATTAGTATCGGCTAGGGTTATGTCACTAGTATCGGCTAGGGTAACTATACTTACTGTACAGGAACCTATAGAGGCAATTAATTTGTCTGTGTTATCTGTGTTTTATATTTAGAAAAGGTTAATGTAATGCATTTCCAGGAAGCATGCATTTCCTCTACCTGTATTGAGGAGACATTGGACTTGCTGGTGGGGACATCTTAGTTTTCTATTAAGGAACTTGCCAGCGGCTACAATCAGGATACTATTACGGAGGCAGATAAACCTACAGTACGATTGCTTTTTGTACCTCCAGCAACTTCAAACGATTAATGGAACGGTTGTTTTGGGACCAACATTGAAGAGTAACCACAATGCTGATGCCCTGATGTCATTACAAAACCTTCTGGTGGTGGAAGCCTCCCAGGTGCAGCTATTCCAGTTGTGTTGCAGCAAGTCACACAACGTGGACTGGTGACTCAGGTAAATCAAATTACATTGTTTCTCTTTTTTTCCATAAGTGATATGGGTGCTCAGCAGAAAGCAAATTCAGTCATTGGTGAGTTGTTGGTATTCTGGGCGGAAATCCCGATAGCAAAGACACTCTCCAGGTTGGATGTGATTCAGCAACGGCAGTCGGATCGCCTGGTGGTGAGGGAGGGAGTGCATTATCATCGGGCGTTTCACCTAGATGGTGGAAAAGAGGTCATTCAAGTTTTATTGGCAGTGGCTATTGAGTCTCAAGTATTGACCCAACTTCACCAACAGCCACACTCCTCCCAGTTCTCCCGATTAGCCAATCCGGGCTTGCATCAGACTGCAGTCAAGACTGAACTGATCATCACACCCTTTTCCCTGCAGAACTCCATGTGGCAATGTATGAGGAATGTTCCTTACCAAGACGAAAATGAGGACCAAAATTATGTCTACATATTTTATACATATTCAGGTGCCTGTTCATTTAGAGATGATATATTCAACATTAATAATTTAATGTATGTATGTAAATATGCATTTGTTTATTTATTTCCTGTAATTCAATATCTGCTTCAGATATTTTACAGATGTGGGTTTCTACAGTCATCCATTAAAATCTGGCAGGCAATAACATTTCATTTACATCAAAATATTATGCAAAAGTTTTTTAGCATTCTTTACCAGACTTTATGCTGATGGTCAAATATAGCTACATAAAAAAAGCTAATTCAACTGTTCAAAAAAGCTAATGAGGTTTAATTTTTCACAGGTCTTCTTGTACTCCGATTGCAAATAGTAGATCGTATTTTATTGCAAATAAAGGATCTGTTACAATGCTATAACCATATTCTGGTTTTATAGTGTACGATATTTTGGATAAATAAATAACAGCTAGTTGCACAGGGATGGACGATAGGAGAGAAACAGGAGACAACATATGATGGGTGGAGCAGATCTCTGCTACCACACCAAAGTATGCTGAGATAAAATCTTCTGTCTTCATATCTGTGCATCACTAATTGAGTAATATCTCCTTAAGTATTTCAGAAACTGCATTACGTTTGCAGTAGAACGTCCATAATTTACTAAACACACTTATATTTCAAAAAAGGCAGAGCTAGTGGTCAAAATAGTGTGTGAGGAACACCAGATTTAAAAAGTCCCTTGTATGGTGCTCTAGTGAATGATCCTTCTGCTCCAGGTAGAGCAGCAGAATGGTCTAAGGCAAGTCTTGCAGCGAATAGTCCTAGAGAGGACTTTACTGCTTTTGTGGAGTGGGTGCTGGTAAATAACAATTAGGTGTTCACCATTTGCCACACGGAAGCATTTTCACCAGCCCCACTCCAAGTCCAGAGCCCAGCCAGCCACCCTCCCTTCTATTCATGGAGCTGTTATCTGAATGTCTTGCAGACTTGGAGCCTGAACCTGCTGCAATGTCAGCGCCAGAGCCAACACCAATAGCCCATCATCGTGACTAGGAGCATGAGCCAGTAACATTGCCTGAGGGAGTCCAAGTGGAATATGCGAGTATGAAATGGAGATCCGCCCACACTCCTGTCACTGCAGGTTAACTACCTCTGTAATATTTGATGTTTTTAAAAAGGATGTGTCCATATTTCTCCAATCTCTCTTGGTTCTATCCAGTTCTCAGTCTCCTACGTCTCCTGAATCTCCACTGACTCCACCCAGCTAAGAATCTCCTGTACCCCCACTGACCCAGCCTTGAATCTACTGCATCTCCTGCATCTACGCTGGTTCTGCCCAGCCCCTGTTCTCATTTGTTTCTCCCAGCCTCCCTCTCCCACACCCAGGCAGTTCCTCAGGACCTCGGTCATCCGACCCATCACCATACTCCCTCGTCTCCACCGTGGCCCATCCTCGCATTGTCCATTTTGACCAGTTGGCACCGCCTTGGTTAGTTGTCGACCTGCCTCCTCCAAGGGATTAGACAAATTTTCTTTCATCTCATCCCTACATCACTCTGGCAGGTTCCTCCTCCCTCCAGATCTGCCTTTGGCCTCTGTTGATCTTTCTCTGCCACGATCACATGAGCTGTTAGCTCCACAGAGGCCCTCCAGGCCTGTGGTGTTACCTTGGCTCCCTTTCTGCTCGGCTCCACCTGGCTCTCCGCATCCAGTGGCTCCTCCCGCCTCCCGCCCTTTGACTCCGCCCTGGGGCCTTGTCCCGGATGGCCTCTGGTTCAACATCTGGCTCCTCCTGCTCCTGTCTTTCCCCTGGATCTTCACACACTCCACTTCCCCATGGACTTATTTTTTGGACTCCGTAGTAATGTATTATTACTAAAAAATATAATATATATATATATATATATATATATAAATAAGAAGTTAAATAGTCAATTTTAGCCTAGTTTTACTACCTACCATAAACTGACAAACCAGCCATTTGTGTGAGCATGTTTTTATGTGATTTTCTTGTTTGTCATTTTTTTTAAGGAAGCTAACTGAAAGGGCACACAATTGACAAAACATTGCATATCAAACTGAGTTAAGTTTGAGACATTTCACAAAACACAGTGACTCAAAATGTGAGCAGAACTTTAAAGGGTTAAAATCACACCACTGCTTGTGTCAATGTTGCTGTGTTGGTCTGGTCAGGATGCTCAAGAGCAAATCAAACCACCTATGTTTGCTGCATTTTTACCTGCTTGAGTAGGATGCAGCCATTATTATTCCCCAGGCATGAGAGAAAAGCATCTGTTTGTGTGTTTGCATGCTTTACTTTAACCTGTTATCCACTGAGGAGCCATGACACTGGCCACACACACACACAGACACAGATCAGGAATAATAAATTGTAAAATAAATCAAAGGTGCACTGGAAGGCCTAGTTGATAAAATCCTCAGACAATTGAATGATAAATTTGTGATCCCATGCCTCGTTGTGCTGCAGGTTGCCTGGAGGTTATTACTGTGTACTTTATCCAGTTCTGCCCATTCATCACCTGGGCACGCTGGCGGTCATGCTTACAGACAGAAAACAGAGAGAGAGAGAGAGAGACTGTAGTCCTCACTGACTTGTTGAGCACTGGAGTGTATTTATATACAGTGGTAATGCCCTAGCTCATTTTTTTAACATAATCATGGCAATATCTTAAAACTATAAAAAAATATTAATGGTCAGAATGCATCTTATAAGCCCGTAATGCTGTAACTCTGTCAATTTCAAAACATTCATTGCTCAGTCTGTTTAAGCAAACAGGCTGACTCAGCAACACTGACTCAACCAATAGTGTGTGCTTTTGTGTGACCAATGGCAGAAGTTCAATTCAGGAAACTTGTTGGAAAACAGCCAACTCCAGCAAATCCATTTGGCAATGCTGGTGGTCTGGAAATCACACATTTCACCCTGTAAGTCATCTGCACTGTAAGAAAGTTAACAGGATATTTCTGCCAGGACATTATCCGTGAAGTTGACAGACATTTCCTTACCCTAAAACACAACACAATGCAGTGTCTAATTCAAAGAACAGGTGAGAAGTTATTTCAGGATTCTCGCCTCAATGTCAGCCCAAACTTGAAAAAAGCTCCATTCAACAATGAAGGGCGCATGGAATAACTCAAAATGGTCTGATTCTTGATTACTGATGCAATTTATTGGAAGATCCTTTAAACAGTAACTTGAACTTCTTTGCATAAATTCAGTGCTTCAATCGGTTTAGCTTAAAAACCTATAAAGGAAAAACAAACCTATATATCTATATAAATATTTATGAGCAAAGGCAATACACAGCAATGACATAATCAAGTAAGTTTAAGGATATTGACTACAAACTTGCTAGTATACTCACAAATCCACTTATCAAAGAACATATAACTCTGCACATGGCTAATTAGCACATTAGATACTAAACTGCTTACTATACAAACATCTTGCAAGTTAACATAGTGTTCTCAAAAACAGTCAGTCTGCTTCCATGTTGCCCTACGTGTTCACAACCAATAGTTTTTCTGTTTATAATATCAAGGTTAAATTAATTTTATCAGATAGACATTTCCTTACTTTAATAATGACGTATTTCACTCAATTTCAAAATGAACTTAAAAACAGGTAAAACACCTGTGGAAAATCAATACTGAAAATTCCTGCATTATAACATAATATACTGGCCCCTATTTTTACAAAATTTTCTTAGAATATATAGAATGTCATGTCTAATAATGTCACTTGAGTGCCATTTTTCAGTAAGTTCAGTAAGTTAATTTGCGCGATGTGCAGCATATGGGCTGAATTAATTTCTTTGTGGGTAGATATACTTCTGTGTCTCCTTTCTACTGCACATGATAGAAGAGCATAGCTGATCACATGTATGGGGCCCAAACCACAAAACCCTCATTTATTTATGACCCACAGTAGGTTTCCAGAGAAACAGAACCATACAGCTTATCATTTAAATTAAAATAAAACAAATTTAAAGCACATATCTCACAATTCACTTGCTACAAAAAAATGTAGTAGAAAATGTGTAGAAAAAATAAACTAATTCACTAACAATAACAAAAGGAACAACTAGTGACAAACTGAAAATATCGGGTGGTGTGTACTTCCAAATGTCCAGCAATTTGTCTCTGGTGAAACTGATTGCAGGGATATAACTAAAGAAAGGACAAACTAACAAAAAGATAACAACAATGCAGACGACGCCACAAAGGCTGCCATCAGCGGCACCATCTTGACTATTATAATAACATAATAACCCATAGTAGGGCAATAACCATTTCAAGCATTTAGTATGGTTTAAACACAGCAAACCAGCATGTATTTAATTAAAAATGCAGAATCACAAACAAGCTAAATATAGCACTGTGAATGATGATATAGTTGTCAACAAATGGGATGCTACATTTTATTCAAAATTAAATATCTTAAATATCTACGGTTTTGACTTTAATAAAATTTTCCCAGGAAAAGCATAAAAGTGGCATGTTTGAACTAGTTGATACAGGAAATCAGCAGTCTAATAAAGAGGTTGATTGGCAAATAGTATTTTGTATTTCAAATATGTAAATATTTGAAATACATGTATTTGAAATACTGCCCATCCCTGGATGCAAAATAGGGGCCAGTATATAATGTTATTATGCAGGAATTTTCAGTATTGATTTTCCAAAGGTGTTTTACCTGTTTTTAATGGCAAGACCTCTATAATATATTTTTTATTTACAAATTTGAAAATCAGTTTTTACAGTATCAAAACAATTATTGTACACATACAATAATAAAAAGTCATCAAAACTATGACATAAAATAAATGTAAGTATGTAAATTATAAACTGACCAAAAATGACCAAAAATTGATTCTAGCTCTGATCCTACTAATATTTTTCAACAGACAGAAGGAATTAAGCATTTTAAACGGTTTTAAGGTGTAAAATATTTTAAGTTTCAATTAATTGCTATTTCTCCGGAAATTTGTTTGCAAAGCATCACTAGGTTTTTATGAACAACAAAAATATTTGCAAATTTACAGTGCATGTTTAAATAATTAACTTTAAAGATGTGTGATATGGTTTGCATATAATTGTATTTATTCATTTAGTGCATACAGTTTCAATAATAACAATAAAACAACATGCAATACTAACACATACTCATCAAACACAGCAATATGTTAATACCTAATAACTGATTCCACCAATGATATCATAAGCTACTTTTAATGCTGGTAACAACTGCTGCATATACACATATAAATAGCAAAGACGTCTTTATCCATGTCAGCTTACTTCACTATATCCTGATAATGACAAAACAAAATACATCAAGTATCAATTAGCTCTAAATTTTCTCAGATGGCGGAAATGTTATGTGTTTGTACATATGAGACTAAAGTTAAACCCAACAGATCGGATAGGAAGCAAAGGCATTCAAACAGCATGTGCACGTCTTCATTCTCTCAATTTGAAATGTGAACAAGAAAATTTGTATAAATAGTATGCTAAATAAAAACAAAAACTTGTGGTATTGATACGCGAAAACTGACTTTGGCATGCATATGATACGCTCGTGTTTGGTGTGCATATGATATGCAGTTTTCACGTGTATATTATACCCATCTACCCCACAACCCTAATCCTACCCATTGCATAGCAAAGACCAAGGGAGAAAAGTGGTTCATATAGCCAGTTTATCTTAATTATTTTAATCAATTATGTCTATATTTTTCCTATTCCAAACTAAGTTTTGTTTCATGATATTTTAATTAAGAGTACATTTTAATTAGAAGAGTCGTTGTAATGTGTCAATTGTCTTAATTAGCATTTACGGAATAATAATTATTATTATTTAAAAAAAGTAATAAAACTTTAGCTTCAGAATTAATAAATTATAATTGTAGTTTTCCTTAAATCCAGTGTAGATATCACATAATCGCTAATATCGCTAATAAAGCCCATATTAGTGCCATTATAATAAATCTGGAAACTGACCACACTTCTTTCATTATAAAACAGGTCCTGGTAAAAGAGACTTATAGCAATTCACAAATGCATCTCTAGACTGAAATAAGTGAGGGAAACAGCATTACTAATTCACACTGGGGGACGCGGACTGCATTGAGAGAAGCTGAAGAACAGAATGTGAGTCTGTGAATAAATGAGTGAAGGAATATCTCTGATGCAGTATCATCTCAGCTGGAGGATTGGCTTGCCTAAGTTGCTTTTACTTATGTCTTACAATAGACTTCTTTAACAGGGTCGACAATTCATATGGGGATATTTTTAGACTAATCATTACAGGATCCAGCTGGTGGAGGCTTCCAGAGACACACAAAACAATTACAAACAGAAACCGTGATAAATAATTTAGGTGTGAATGTTGGTACATTCTATCTTGTTGGTACAAGGTATCGGCACTGTGAATGATATCGCATATACAACATGTACTGAATGTTAATGACAAAGACAATCAGGTTAAATTATGGTATGTTCAATTCACGCAGACTTACCTTAATGATAAAGGCTTCTTCATTGGTATATTGTTGGCTCCTCTGCTTTACTTATGATGGTGGCTCACACAGTATCAAAGTGTGAAAATCAAACTCTATACTGGCACAAAATCAATACATATGCAACATAATATTGGCTGTAGTCTGTAGACCTTGAAACTAGAAGTATTATGAAATACAACTGTGCTGTAGTAATATCACCGGCGGTATTCAAGGTTGAGTAAGACTATATTCTACCATGACTACAGCAAGATCACAAGCTTTTGACACAAGACAAATGACACAAGGTCACCATTGTAACATGGCAATATGTCTCATACTGTAAACACTTCCTGATTAAAGCTCAAATACATGTTTAAAAACCTCTGACTCTCATATTTCCATCTCACAACAGAGTGACCATGATTTTGCCAGTATATTATATTGAGGCTCGCCCATTTCTTTTTAGTGACATTGATTCTGGAAGTAACATTTCCATATTTTTTTTCCTCATAAAGGACTAAAAAAAAGTCTTCATTAAAGCATTTTAAAACTTGAACCAAGCCAACCACCTATGTGACACATCCACTGACATTTTGTTGTGTTTTTCATTTCCCCATGCCAACCTAGTTTTCATTTCCCCATGTGACCTAGTTTCTGTCTCCTGTTTGGTGTGTCATTTAGTTCAGGTGTGTGTCATTAATTACTGTCATTAGTTACCCTTTATTAGTTGTATTCAGTTCTCAGTTCATTTGTCCAGTCTTCCACGTCGACACTAAGTCTATTTGTATGGTTCCTACCTGTCTACCTCGTATTTGTCTTTATGTGGATTTATTAAAGACAGTTTAACCTCGGAACCGGGACAGAAAACTGGACCAAGAAAGTAAAGTGCGCGGCGCGCTTCTCCGCATTTTGTTTTTTGTCAGTTTTTTTGTCATTAATGACTCTGCCTGCCTCCTCCTCATGCTGGAACAGAGGAGCCTTTCCCTTGAGGACCATACAAGACTGTTCGCGGCAATCTCCAACTTTACCCACTACCTGGACTACTGCCTCTGCACATTCTACCAAACCAGCCTAAACGACAAGTGCAGAGCGCAGTTGTCCGGAGATGGTCCTTGGGGAGATTTTGCCACCTTTGTGGAGTGGGTACTGGTGTCCTGTGGATCCCCGCTGAACATGGACTTCGAGGACGACAACACCAGCCCCACTCCTGACCCAGAGCCCAGCCCACCATTACCCTGAGTCGCGGTGCGTCAGCCTGAGCCTACCGCAGACAGGGAGCTAGAGCCCATGGCAACCCACAAGCCATCACAAGTAGGAGCGACTGAGCTGGAGATTGCCCAGAGCCAGAGCCCCATCGATGTCCGATCAGGTGCGAGAGCCGGCTACATTGCACGCTACAGTGGAAGTCACAGTGGGAGCGTGAGGGTGCTGAGGAAAGCTACCGCTGAGGGTGAGCAGTTGCAGGACTCTGGGGACGTAACAAATTGGGATACTTATGCAAACAGGCCTGTTCTGATTCCGCCTTCATCTGAACACTCTAACTACCCTGAATTGCCTACCTACTCGGATTTCCCACCCACCCTCCCTCTCCTGCCTCCTCCTATCATCCCTGCCACTTCAGCTCCGCCACTGCTGCTTCCTGGAATCCCTTCTGCTTACCCTCAGCCCATCTGTGCAGTGGGATCGCCGCGGGTCGTCCCGTCTCCATCGGCGTCGTGGCTGGGGGATCCCTTGTCTCTGCATACAGCCTCTGAATTCTGGACTCCCCCTCAGCCCTCCGACCCAGCGGCTCCACCTCGGCTTCTAGCACCCTCATCTCCACCGTTGCCCATCGGCCCACCAGCTCCACCAGGCTCCTTTGTCCCTCCAGCTCTGCCTTGGTCGGTCATTGTCCCACCATCGGCTCTGTTGGGCTCCTCCCACCCTCCAGCTCCACCTGGGTCCTCAGTCACTCCGGCTCCACCGCGTATCTCTGGATCTCCGCCTCCACCTTGGTTGCCAGAGCCCTCGACCCCACCCTGGCCCTCCGGATCCTCCCCGTCGCCCTGGTTCACCGGCTCTCCATCTCCACCTCGGGCTCCACCACCACCTGCTCCACTGCTATCGGTCACCCCCCTGGAGTCGTCAACCCTTCCTCCTCCATGGCTCCTCCCTATGTCGGGTCCACCGTGGGCCTCCATCATGGTTGTGGCCTGGGTCTCGCCTAGCTCCTCCTGCTCCAAGTCCCTCCATTATCACCACCCTGGACTATTGGTCGTCCTCCTCCCGGTCATCCGACCACCTCCCGAATCTCCTCCAATCACCCTTTTCTATCCCACGTCTACTCCTTTGTCCGCCTTAGTCCCCCTCCGTCCCTCCATTTTTCTCTACAGTGCGAGGTCACACCTTCCGGGAGGGGGCGAACTGTCACACCCACAGACATTTTGTTGTGTTTTTCATTTCCCCATGTACTCAGTGTGACCTAGTTTCTGTCTCCTGTTTGGTGTGTCATTTGGTTCAGGTGTGTGTCATTAATTATTGTCATTAGTTACCCTTTATTAGTTGTATTCAGTTCTCAGTTCATTTGTCTGGTCTACTATGTCGACACTAAGTCTATGTGAATGGTTCCTACCTGTCTACCTCGTATTTGTCTTTATGTGGATTTATTAAAGACAGTTTACATCGCAACTGCTTCTTCTTTGTGCATTTATCCTCGGAACCGTGACACTATGCGATAAATAACAACATTACGGACTTTTAAAAATATACTCAACGGCTTTAGAGAAGTAAATATTTAAATCCCATAAAGCACTGTGAATGGCATAACCCTAATTTAATAAAAAATATGATGAAATATTGTATAAAGCTGTTGTCACGTTTTGTCCATATTGGTAATACTTATTATAACAACTTATTATATTATAGGCTTAAACTCAAAACTCAAAACACAAACAATACCAGACAATGACTACATTTTCATGCACATGAATAATGTGATAATTTCCAATAATCAGAGTAAGGACTTAATAAGGACATCTTAAATAAGGACAGTAAGGACATCTTTTTCGGCATCATATAAATGTGATGGGATTTGTTTGCTTATAGCTTACGCTGCCATCGCGTTCTACTCGTTCATTTCTGGAACAGAGATTGCTGGAAGCTAGTTGTGTTTTCCCCAGAATGTGAAGAAAATTCTTCTCCGCCATCACTCCTAATCTCCTTATTATTACAGGTCACCAAATGCGCACTTTGGTCAGAGTGGCAATACTTCGATTATGGTGTTTACATGACTGTATATTTCGATTCAAATTGGCGTACACCACCTATGTTAATACGATTATGCTTGCTTTGATTATGAGCTTAATCGCATTATTTAGATCTAAGTATTTCATTTTCATGAGGTAAAGATTCATCACAATATTGTCAAAATCTCATTGTAATCATATTAAGAGGGTGCAAGATTGAGTAGCACTGTACGATTACATTTGTTTGAATGCATTACTGAGAGAGCGACTGCGTGTGAATACGTGTTGTAGTTGTTTAAATCATGATTTCTGCTCAAAATAGTCAGTGCCTAAAAGGAACAAACACATTCCTTGAGAACTCTCATAGCCTTCACATTCTTTCTAATTTGAGTGATCCTTCTCTATCAAGCAAGCTAAATATGTTTAACATGTGAATTCTTGCTAAATATGCAGTTAGGCCTATATTACGGGCTGTTGGCATGAATTGTACTTGGGATGGAGCAGTGGTGGAGCAAGTGAAAACCACGATGCTCCGACTTTTAAAAAATCCAGTCAAAATTAGGGGTGTGAATCGGCACTGGTTTGACGATTAAATTCCATTACGATTATCATGTCAACGATTTGATTCAATTCGATATCACGATGCATCACAATGCATCACGATTATTTCACATTTATTTTGGTGCATTTTTATTAAATTATATAGGCAGGCTACTTTTTTATATAATAATGTTACATAATTAATTAATATATTAATTATTATACAATTAATTAATCATTGTTAAGAATTCAAAATTAATAGGCATATAGGTTCAAAACATACAAGCAAATATAAAGTAATAAAGGGGAAAAGCCAATTCCAAGTGATAAACAAAAATTACTTTCAGTATCTGGGAATGCTTTAAGTATTGAAAGTTTACAGATATTCATAGTTATGCTTTTTATCAGCATTATTGCCATTTGATTATTACTGATGAGATCATAGACACTGGCAGCTTTAATAGACTGCATTCACATTTATGATCTATTTCCACATATCAGATGTTTTGTCCTGTAGTGAAAACATAACTGTTTACATCAATTTCGTATCATAAAAGTAGATTGTAGCAATTGCATTTAACGCAGCCGTGAGCTTCAGGACAAACAAACACAGAACACACGTGAAAGTCTGTCAGTAGAGATGTGAGATTTGTGCATCTAATACGTACTGCATTCCAAATGGCAAAAAATGAAAGCATATCTAAAGTAAAAGATTAAAATACCAACGAGTGGAAGCACTGTCACGTAATTCACACGCGTCTCACAGCGCATATTCTGTGCAATGAAGCTCACCTCATTTGTCTCTAGCGCACACACACGTGCCATGCGCAGGAAAAAATCCAAACTTAGATTTTAAAATAGCACGTATGTGAAAGACGTCATATGCTATGATGGATTATAGTCTATTAATGCATCGATGCAAAATCGGCCACATCCGCATCGATGTAACGATTCATTCCGACATAGTACTGTATCGCGTCCCTTGTCAGTGTCGGGCGCTTGCTTGGCCATTTATTGTGATTAACAGGAAATTGTGTTTAAGCGCCAGCAGAAGATAGAAGTGTAAAGTAATATTCTTTGAGAGAAGCAGTCTATCAGCGGAAGTTAAAAACAACTAGTAAGTGTATTTACTTGACTCATTAGTGTTTAGCACAGTTGTTGTTGCTAGGAGATGCTTGTTTTGTTTATTGTGTGGAGATGTGCTGAAATCACATTTGGTCTCATACTGTATCGCGTCCCTTGTCAGTGTCGGGCGCTTGCTTGGCCATTTATTGGGATTAACAGGAAATTGTGTTCAGCTGAATTGGAGTAGTATTTTGTTAGATGGGTATAAAAAGCTTAGTTTACCGTGGCAGCCGTCTTGTGAAGCCCTCCTCATGAGAAGACCAAAGAGTGTAAAGACCATCGACTCTACCGTGCGACTTCACCGGCCAGGGACACCGGCAAGGGATATAAGTATCGCTTTTTATTTATCTTCTTTCTTACTGCTTGTTTCACTTCCTTTTTAGTTTTTATAACCAATTCTTACTATGTGTAAGTAAGTTGTTGCTTGTTAGCATGTGTGTTTGGCAGTGTTCTTTTTTTAAGATTACTGATAAACTACTGCCGTTTGATTTGTTATCTATTTTAATTTTAGATAAATTATGTATGAATTTAATATATCTTTATAGGTGTTTTCTTTAGTTTTAATAAATTGGAGTTATTTTAGTAACGTTACTTCAACATACTACATGGAAATGTAATAACACATATATGTGGGTGTTTGGCTTAGAATAATTTTTATACTCATACCATTTGTTGTTTTAATATTTTGAAATGTTTTTAGCTTTATTTTTTGTTTTCATTTAAATGTTTAGTTTTGAAATGTTGTTGTATGCATTTGTCATTTTATTTAATTTCTCCATTTTCTTAAATGTGTGTATATATAGTATTAATAGAGTTTTAACTTATAGTTGTAGTTACTTTTTCTTATTTGTAAGTCGCTTTGGATAAAAGCGTCTGCTAAATGACTAAAAAGTAAAAAGTAAAGTAGTCAAAATCACACCGCTCCACTTCGCTCACGTACTCTGATTGTGAGTAACTGTTGCTGTCATGACAGATCTATTTCAGAACAAGCTGCTATCAAAATAATCTGACTGCGGGCGCGGGCCAGATATTATTGCTGGCAGGCCAGTTTCGGCCGCTTGTTGCCGACCACTGGGCTACACAATGGTGATTAACTAAATCGAGGCTGCTCTACTGTTCATTGCCGCGTCCCAATGTGCCTACTTATACTACACCCTTAAAGTATGTACTCTTTTGGTGAAGAAAAAGTACACACTTTTGAGTGTGTAGAAGAGTAGGCAACCTTTGGGACATACTATCACATCACACAACTGCGTCTTTAACAGAGGGCTTTGTCGCATGTTACACGCAGCCTGTCACTGTAAACTGGCATATCAATCATATTGTCACTGTTAACATCCTCCACATTTAATTTAATTTAACTTCCTTCTGTAATGTAGAGAAAAGAAGTAGCTCGATGACCTGCCAGTCGCGGGTCTTTCATGTAGAGAACTCTGATCATATTTTCTGCATAATGATTCATTTAAAAGTTAACGACCAAATGGATGTTTATAAAAGTTCACATTGCTGTTGCAGATTAAATATAACATGGATAACAATAAATACATATTTTTTACCAGGTTAAATGTTGATTATTAGGAACTCAAACCCCTTTTTGCAAACCTCTCTACCTAACGGTCGATCGCTCGCATCCGCCACATTTGTAATTTTTTCTAACGCGTTTTATACATTTGCAATTCTGAATAGAATCCTTTGCCAAAGCGCAATGGATTGTGGGCAATTTTAGCCATTAGAGTGTGCATGGATCCACACTTCAAAAATCAACCTGAAATAGTACACTATCCGGGGACTTTTGGTATACTCTTTTCAACAGGATGATTTGGGACACACTTATTGTAATCTTACATACTATTTAGGATGGATAGTACGAACATTGAGACGCAGGGCATGTATGCACTCCAGTGCCTCCAGGGGTGGAGCCCTTGCAATGGGCTGAATTGGAACGTCCTAAGCCCTTGATATCTTACACTTGTTTCACACATACTCAGTTTGCAGTACATATTTTTTTCCGCACCCATGTTAATGGATTATAGCGTTCACACTGGTTCCAGTCCGGCAGTGCATTCCCGGAGCGGTGAGTCTGCAGCAGTCTATTTTTACAGTGCTACACACGCTGAATTAAAGTGACAGCACTTTGTTTACTGTAGTGATGGGCAGAGCGATACTTTGTGAAACACTGGAGCAGTCGAGGCAAATGTGTCGAGGCTTCGAAACATTTCGACACCCGTCTCTATGGTGACACCTATTGGTCATTTTCAAGTATTGATCTTAAACAGCTATGACAAAGAAACAGTTAAGAGAATTGACGAATTATGACGAACAGGTGCATCTCAATAAATTAGAATGTTGTGGAAAAGAAAGAAACCTGGGCTCCCATACCACCATACCAGCAGTGCCACAAACTGATCACCTCCATGCCACGCCAAATTGAGGCAGTAATTAAAGCAAAAGGAGCCCCTACCAAGTATTGAGTACATATACAGTAAATTAACATACTTTCCAGAAGGCCAACAATTCACAAAAAAAAATTTTATTGTTCTTATGAAGTATTCTAATTAGTTGAGATAATGAATTGGTTGGTTTTTGTTTAATGTGAGCCAAAATCATCACAATTCAAATAACCAAAGACGTAAACTACTTCAGTCTGTGTGCATTTAATTTATTTAAAACAGTTTCACAATTTGAGTTGAATTACTGAAATAAAGGAACTTTTCCATGACATTCTAATTCAATGAGATGGACCTGTATGTTGTGCTCACTGCTACACAAAATGATTTGGGGAATTGGTTAGTGTGCTCGACTGGAATGCTGTCTCCATGGGTTTGAATCCTGGCTGTTGCACTCATCTTAATATAATTATAATACACACTTAAAATGTCTATTTGTATTGTTCTGTTCTTGTAATGTGTTGAAACATCGGTCTGACATCTGAATAAACTCTTTGTAAATAAATATGTTATTTTGGTCATGAATAATGGACAATAAAATGCATCAAGCCACAATGTCTTTTTAATTTTTTTACATATAAAGCTTTTTATTTAAAAATATTAAATATTGCTGTTGATGGACTTAACCTACTTATTTTTTACATAGAACTTAAATGGATGTATATGTATGCCTATATGAATGTATCAGTATATTTATCCTAATTATCTGTCAATGTATAAAGCCTATCTGTTCATATCCTAATAATAACTTTTAATCTAGCCTAAATATAATTAACCAAATTACATTATAAATATCACTATATCGCAAAATATCTCTCCTCTCACAAAACCCATGAAGTGAAGATGCATTAACTCCACTTTTATACTTTGTGGGAGTTAGGTTGAGCTAGATGTGCAATTCTTTCCCGACCATGTCAATCAAACGCAGATTCGGCAGGTATGCCACGTCTCGAAACACTTGTGACATGCCCCGATGCTTCGAATCGCCTTAGTCACGTGATATTGGTGTTTAGAATCACATTTCGGAGCAGTGTTTAGAAACATCTGTGCTTTGGGATCTCGACACCGTGTCGAAACCTCAGTATCGCGTCGCCCATCCCTAGTTCACGGTGAAAAATAACATGGATTGACATGGAAATGTAGTAATTTCATAAAAAAAAAATTATAATTAAAGTCTGTGTTTCACAGGCTTTTTGGCAATGTTTATAACAAAGAAATGTGCACTTTTAGATAAACAAGTATTTGCAGCGCGTTTCTTAATTTGCATGTGTTGTTCGGATTTGCAGCACGTTTCTTAACTTGCATGTATTGTGAGGATTTGCAGCGCGTTTCTGAATTTGCATGTGTTGTGAGGATTTGCAGCATGTTTCTGAATTTGCATGTGTTGTGAAGATTTGCAGCGCGTTTCTTAACTTGCATGTGTTGTGAGGATTTGCAGCGCGATTCTTAATTTGCATGTGTTGTGAGGATTTGCAGCACGTTTCTTAACTTGCATGTGTTGTGAGGATTTGCAGCACAATTCTAAACTTGCATGTGTTGTGAGGATTTTCAGCGCGTTTCTTAATTTGCATGTGTTGTGAGGATTTGCAGCATGCTTCTTAACTTGCATGTGCTGTGAGGATTTGCAGCACGTTTCTTAACTTGCATGTGTTGTGAAGATTTGCAGCGCGTTTCTTAACTTGCATGTGCTGTGAGGATTTGTAGCGCATTTCTTAATTTGCATGTGTTGTGAGGATTTGCAGCACGTTTCTTAACTTGCATGTGTTGTGAGGATTTGCAGCGCGTTTCTTAATTTGCATGTGTTGTGAGGATTTGCATCGCATTTCTTAATTTGCATGTGTTGTGAGGATTTGCAGCGCTTCTTAACTTGCATGTGCTGTGAGGATTTGCAGCGCATTTCTTAATTTGCATGTGTTGTGAGGATTTCTAGCGTGTGTGCTGTCAACCCGATGAAGAGGTTTTCTTAATTTGCTGGTGCTTTTTTTATTTGCATGTGTTTTCTGAAGTTGCAGCGCGTTGAGCTCTCTCGGCCACCGTAGTGTTGGAGAGTATCGTGATGTCAAAATTTCAAATCCAGCCATTTCAGAAGAATATAAAAGAATAGTTCAGGTCCAAATTGGGTTATGGCATCTTTTTTTTGGCCATTTAATAATTGTGCAAATATAACTGCAAAACGTAGTAAGTCTCCGTGAATGATCTAATAAATGCTCTCCTCTCCTCTTGCATCTAAAAGGGAAACTCCCACAAGTACATGCAATAAGATCAGTCACAAAAATAACTGTCCACACCTTTTCATTGCCAATGTTTCACTGCATGTTTTTTGTAAATACTGACTTTATAAACACAAAATTAGGGTTTACATTTGCACAAGCTGTTGGTAAATCTGACCCTACATTTTGATTCTCAATTTCATGACCCCTTTCAAAATGTATAAGTTATCAATTAAAATCAATTTCCCTATGAAGAAAATTAATGGAGTTTTCACTTTCGAGTTGTGTTCCCATAAGTTGTAGTCCCAGCTCAAACCCTAAAGACTAGCTGGTTGATAAAAATGTCCTTCCAGCACCATCAGTGTTGATCCAGGAGCATGTTGTACATAGCAAAATCACATTCAACGGTGAGGTACAACAAACTCAAAGCTGATTATTCAATAAAGGTTTTTTTTTTGTAAATGAAATTAAACTGATGTGGGTTTTGAATCAATAGACTGCTAAGGAGTAAAAGCAATGCATCAGGCAGAGACGGTAAACACATTAAACGGCACATCAGCAAGAACAGAAATGTGACATGCTTGCTCCTTTTCATTGTGGACATCTTGTCAAAGGGTTTGCTTCATTTGCAGATGGTTTATACACCCTGTTCGACTCGCCAACCTTCATTTTTCACACATCTGTCAAGATAGAGGCTTAGCATGACTGTGTTGCGCGTTTTAGAGCTGCCTTGTGAATTTAATATCTTAAAGGATGACTGCAGAGTTTCCCTTTTAAAAAGAGACAGTTGATTGACCCCCCATATATTCAAACAAGCTTTGAAAGTTGTAGCGTTTTCTGTACAGAAGATTTGAAGTTATTTAAACATTTAGAAAATGGAATATGTGGCAGTATTTTGACAGCCTGTTGACAGGTGCATGTCATAAGTTGTAATGTTAATAACAGTTTCAGGAGATTCATTTTAGTTTTTTACCCTAATATTCAATCCAAAATTGTGAGTCAACGCTTGGTTTGCAGTATATGACTTATCGATTTTGAGATTATGAAGGCTGAATCGTTTAATTGCATCTAAACGCACAGCTCGTAGCAGCATGTCTCTGAAAATTAGAGCTGCTTTGCGACTCCGGGGATGAAAGGCGGCTCTCCGCCTCACTGAATTCATCTGACTGGAAAATTAAAAGTTTGGCCAGATCGATGTCTAATGACTGGAGAAAAAGAATACAGTGCTGCTAGACTGCGCACCCTGCATCCGAATCAATAAAGAAATCTGGATCACAGCAGGGAAGGTGGATGATGAATCAATGATAAACAAATTTCCAGGAGTTTGAAAAGCCTGGACTATTGAATTAGACCATTCACTCAAAAAACCCACATTGTGTTGCATCGTTTTGTGTTATTCCCGATGATGCTAGCATCGGAAACGCATTCAGTGTGCTCAACTTAAATTGACGGATGGGTCTTCACCATGTGTATATTTGTTATTCATTGTAATTGCTTGAGCGAGAACGTAATGTGACCATTATGTTAGAGGGTCACCATCTCAAAGCCTTTGAAAGCAGTTGAAAAGAGGCCTGTTGTTAGAGACATTTGTGTTTGTTGTGCACTTACGTACAGTTGAGGACACACAGGATGGAGAAGACATTGTCCTGCTTCACAAAGCCAGTCTCCGACTCACTGTTTCTATCGCACTCTATACTATCAGCTGGTATTATTTTTAGTTGTTATGGCAAACCAAAGGGTATTAGTTTTTTGAAGTGCCAGATTTTTTAAAGGTAAAGCTGAGAAGAGGAGAAAAAACTTTCTTTGAAGACACACTCTTAGAAATAAAGGTGCTAAAAGGGAGTTTTTGCATTGGGAGTCAAATAAAAAATTGTTTTGGTTCCCCTGCCACAATAAATTATATATTTTTTTAACAGTACACACTCAAGGTTGCCAGGTTCACAGTTTTCCCTTTACAAAAACATTATTAGTAATGCACCTCCAATTCACAAGGAGCTATGTGCTTTGTTACGTCTGACAAGAAATAAAGTCTCAGCTTTCAAATTTAATTTAATCACATAATTCAATAAATGCTGTTTCAACGTTCTTAAATGTGGTGTGACAGATCACTAGCCACTTCAGTTCACAAAAAAAGAAAACTACCTTATTTGCAATTGAGTCATATACAAATGTTTTTTTTGAGTGTGATTACTGTATCTGAAAATAAATAGCATTGAATATAATAGCTTTGTTGTTCATTTTAACCTCTAATGTACAAAATGAGAGGACTCCCTGTATAGTTTACAGCTTGGAGATTTGTTTATCCTTAGGAAAACCAAACTATCAGTATCAGCAGATACCATTCTGAATAATTGGTTATCTCTATCAGCTGAGAAATTTTACTATCAGTGCATCTCTAGAGTCAGTGGTTTCAGCTGAAATGAAAAAGAAATGATTGGCCCGATCCAGGAGTGTCCAGTCCTGTCCAGTCCTTAAACACAAACGACAAATTTTTAAAGACACTACTCTTAATTTTTTTTACGGTATTCACAAATAACCATTGACTGCAGTGAAACTTGTCAAATTGAACGTGATTCAATGACTCAAAGTAAGATCTAAACTGTGACTTTGATAAAATAGTTTGGTGCTAATATTTTTGTTTTTGCACATTGATGTTCTGAATGGCCACTCAGAATTTGTTGCCAAAATGGCTGGTGAGTGGAACAAAATTTATTTCAAAACCATGGTTACTAGGAATGTTTTTCCAGGACTGACAATGATTTTTAAACTGAAAATTAAACTTGCCTTACTTGGCTAAACTCTCTTTGGAAGAGTTTAGTGAAGTTAAATATTTGTTTTTGGATCTTGAGTCACCTTTATTTATTTAACTATACAGATTGTGTCAAATCAACTTTACAATATCAAAATAGGAAAATAGTGTCAATAATATAAAACGACAAGATTAAACATTCAATTTTCAGTTAGAGGCATTTCATTATTGAATTCAGAGATGGCATCATCCAGCTCAGTTCCGTTTAAATAGTATCTGTGCAATCAAGTCAACGATATCACTGGAAATTAAGTGTCCCCAATTAAGCAAGCCAGAGGCGACAACGGCAAGGAACCAAAACTTCATCGGTGACAGAATGGAGAATAAACCTTGGGAGAAACCAGGCTCAGTCGGGGGGCAAGTTCTACTCTGGCCAGATGAACCAGCAGTTTGTTTCAACTGCAGCAAAGTCAAACTGTGTAAAGGATTAATCTGGTTCCCGTAATCTTGTCCCGATGGCTGTCTAGGTTACGGGGTCCTCACTGGGGATCTGTCTCTGGGGCTCATCTAGGTGTCCTGGTCTCCGCTGATGTTCAAGGCTGTAGGGGCTGTAGAGGTCGTCTTTAGGTGCTGATCCACCATCTGATCTGGATACGGACTGGATCAGATGACTGCAGTGACCATCTGGACTGGATACGGATTGGAACAGGCGGCTATGGTGAGCTCGATTAAGCATGTCTCTAATATACTGTATGTTGCGTAATGGTTTAAATTATACTGAAAATGGACCGACTCAATGTGCTATTGTAAAACAGCAATTCTCTTCTGTAGCCGTCCATGACTATTAGGGTTGTGCACAATTTAGAGCTGGCTTTCGTGAGTTGAATGTTGAACATATTCTGCATGACCATAGTCTACATCCCCAATCCTACCCAATACCTTAATTTAACAACTATCTTACTAATAATAACTATTAATAAGCTCCTAACAATTGACAAGCAGCAAATTAGGAGTATATTGAGTCAAAAGTAACACTTAATGGTTTGTTAATAGTGATAATTGGAACTTACAATAAAGTGGAATTCATTATAATTTTGCTTTCTTACATTGAAATGAGTTTGCAAACATAAATGCAGCTCGAATGTTAAATTCAGGAACTGAATTGGTATAAAGGATTTTTTAAAATTGTGTATTGCATACAACTCTGAAAATAACACTATTTATGGTGAAAAAAACAAAAACATCTCTGTTGGACATTATTAGTTCTGACAAACAGAAAGTTATGCTTAAGGTTAACGTGAGGCTGTTTCAGCATATATGGATTTTACCTTTATGATCTGACCTTAATTCGTTATAGTCTGGAAGTGCTTGCACTTCTTTTGCTCAATGATGCAGAAAGATATTCGAGGCTATCCAGCGATGATTCCACTCATGATTAATTTAGGTGCAGGTATCTCTGCTGACCTTGATATCTTCTTCGGTTTGTGCTGATGTCTGGTGAAGAGCAATCTAAAGGGAGTGTACAGCCTTCAAACTGTTTTTTTTTCCACTCTTCTGTTTTTTGCTCTTTTGGGATCTTAATTAATCTTAAAGTGTAAAATGCATGGACTGGGTGAAAAATAACACAGGTTTGATGTGCTACTGAGTGGAGACACTATCCACGTGAAGACAAATCTAGCCTGCATATTTTACAGCAGAATAATTAACTAAAATCACAATCACCCCACATCGTATACTATCATGATAATTTAATAGTACAATACCACTGCATTGTAATCAACACTAAAGTTAATGGTTGGTGCACTTAAGTCAATTTGTGAGCGAGTGTTTGCTTTATGTATGCATGAGTGTTCAGACTGGAGAAGGAACTAAATTCTTGTGTATGACAAATCCTCTCTCAAGCACCTATGGGGCATCTTTCACTCTATCAATCTGGGCCTCTTTATCTTGTTTTGTTACAAACATTGATGCTGACATCAATCGACTCATTGGACTAGTAAACATTTGATCCTATGCAAATCAGTTTTTTCAGTCACTGTTTTCGTAACGATTACAGGTTTCTGAGAGATAACAGCTAATCTGTTGTGTATGTATAATCTGTAATAACAGCTACTTGTAAACACAAGAAAGTCAGCTTAAATGATACCAATCTCCTGTTAAACAATGACCATAACAATCTGAAATTATTATTTATGATTTTTCTTTTATCTGTTTGTAACATCAGGGTCCACATATGCACATTTTTAGGGTATCGTCGCAAGTGTTCCCTTCATAACGCCTACAGCTGAAGTGTAACCTTGTTGTTTTTTGTGAAGTGGCTATTGGAGAGCTTTGTTTATGGCCCATGTTTGCTCAAGCGTTCTATTTTTAATGTCACACAATCAAATGCTGAAGAGGCTCCTCTTAATCCTCAAAGATTATGGTGTGTATGACTAGCACCCAAGGCCAAAACGCTTCTCTGATTCAGACAGGAGAAGCACGCCACACGGCACACACTTCTTGTGTAATCGTATAAGAGGCATGCAAGGAAGCCTGGAGGAAGTGGAGGAGGAAACAAACGCACAGATTCTGGCGTTCTTTCAAAAATATGATGCTCTTGATGAGTTGGCGTTCCAGTCTAGGTCAAACACATTAAGAGGAGTATCATTAGGGTAATTGGTTTGTTTGAACACATTTGATACTGACAGGGTCAATTTATTAACCCCCAAACTACTCTTATGGTGTTCTGTGCAAATGATTGTGTGGTCACTTTTAGGGGCCATGGTTACAGTATTTATACAATTTGCAGGATTTTGAAATTAGTCACATTATCTGACAGACTTGACTCTGTTTAGGTTAAAATGCATAACATATCGATTTTGGGGAACTTATTTTTTGTCTTATTTTTCAGCACTTTCTATTTAAAACCATCTTATGCTTTGACATTTCCCTGTTTCAACATAACTGTTTGACTTTCCAGACATAATACTTAAGTGTTTCTCTTTCAGTCTTTATCAGTATTTCTTTGTTTACACTTATACCGGTCTCATCAAGCTATAACACACACACTACACATTTATCAAAATATGATTATTTTTGCATAAAAAGAAAACATTTAAAAAATAATTTTCCTAGCAAAAGTATAAAAAAATATTGATTATTTGTAGTGGTTCTCAAACGGGACTGGAGTCCACTAGAGGAAACAACAAACACTCAAGCAACTGTTTTTTTCTTCCGTTTTCCTTGAATAACCAAGATTCCCACAGTGTTGGATAACGTGGAGATAAGAGGACGCCTAATTTTAAAATTGTGATTTCTATACCTAGAGAAGTAATGGAAATAAATAAAATATTTAATCTCGATGAGCATTTATATACTAAATTAAAAGTTTCTAGTTATGCCAAACTCTAAGGACTCTAAAATATTATATTTTTTTAAACAAAATAAACAAACAAATTAATAACTTAATTAATTAATAAATAAAAATACCCCTAAATAATAATCTGTTCTTAAAACTTCTGTGATGCTGAAATTTCTCATACAAAAAATGGGGCACAGATTGGAGTCAAAACGATTGAGAACCACTGGTGTAGTTGGATGATATTTGATAGGTACAACTGTAGCTAACCATTTTTTTCACAGACCTTCATGACATTCAACCACAGAGCTGAAATCAGCTAATACTATTCAAATTTAATTCACATAAAACAAATTTATGAATTCAAAACTTACAATGAGGATTTTACGCAACATTGGAAATCCTGTACTGTATGTGTTGACCACAAACCGTGTATTTCAAAGTCTACTGTTGGAGAATCTGAACACATGTTTTTTACATCCATCAGCGATGGATGTCCCCAATATATATGTTAGATGCAACACTTGTACATTGTGCCTGAGGAGGGAAAATATGATTCTTGAAAGTTTAGCAATGACATTGTCAAATGAAATTAAAGCTTTCTTGCACAACTGGCCCAGATTTCTAAGAATGACCAAGCTAGATATGATGTTAAATAGGTGTGCAGGTTGAGCAACTAGTCCAGCATAAACCAACTAAAGATAAAGAGATAGATATGATGTGTGGCCAAGTGTGGTGACCCATACTCAGAATTTGTGCTCTGCATTTAACCCATCCAAGTGCACACTCACAGTAGTGAACACACACTTGGAGCAGTGGGCAGCCATTGCTGCGGTGCCCGGGGAGCAGTTGGGGGTTCGGTGCCTTGCTTAAGGGTCTCACCTCAGTCGTGGTATCGAAGGTGGAGAGAATACTCGTTGTTCACTCCTCCCACCGACAATTCCTGTCAGACCTGAGATTCGAACCCACAACCTCAGGTTACAAGTACGATGCTCTATCCATTAACTCTAATGGAGTTAGAATCAAGGAGTTAGAGTCAACCTAAATCAGCATGAAAATTCACATTTGATTTTTTTCATTTAGGTAATTCAAATAGTCCTTTTACTGTTAATATCACTTCACGGCACAGTTGCAACAAGACAATTAGGAGAGTTTAATATTTAATCTCTTCTTTTAATTAAGTGTTCTGTGATGATGTGAAGTGCTGAAGTGGTTTAAAGATGCAAACACATTGGAAATCATATTGATGAGTTTCATAATCCTGCCAGAAGCACAGTCCACCCAGCCACTGTTAAAGGGGTGGTTGACTGTTTTTTTTCTAGGCTTGATTGTGTTTATGGGGTGCAGTCTAGCATGTGTTCATGCTTGTTTTTTTTTAAAAACGCATTATTTTTCACATAATTTACCTTTATTCCACACCTCTCTGTCCCTTCTCTGACAAACGCCTCAATTTATTTCCTGGTTTTATGAAGCTCCTCTTTCAGAAATACGCGATGGGCTGAGATTGGTTAGCTGGCTCAGTGTGTTGTGATTCGCTAAACCGCCTCTACTGCACGTCTGAACGTCCCGCCCCTCACCTCAGTGGCATATGCTCCGGTTGAATTGTAAACAGTGGTGTTGTCTATAATGCTTATCAATTTGAGCCCGATTGAGACCCAGAGGATATTAGTGAAGAGCATCGTGCAGAACCTGTGCAAGCACGGCTCTTAATGGTATGTTTGGTTGTTGTTGTCTCATACTTTTAAATATGCTGCTATTTGTAAGTGCTACTGCTTCTGTTGGTTTTAATATATGGTTTTATCCTGATTAAAGCTTTAATACAGCACAGCAACCACACGCGTGTCCATTTATAATGCTTCTCATTGCTGTGTGAAAATAAGTGTATAATTGGAACAGTTTGTTGGAGCTGAATGAGAGAGAGAGAGAGAGAGAGATGCAGAGCAGGGCGACACGAGTAACAGTATTAAGAACCGCTGCTTTAAAGATTTTGAAACTTGTGAATCCATTAGAATCGTTAGAAGACAGAATCTATTCAAATGAATAGATTTTTACGTGCATCCCTAGTTTTCTCTTCCTCTTCTCTAAAGCAGCGCAGCATGGCCTCGCCATCTTCTTTACATGTTCCTGGGGGCAGGGTTTATCTGGGTTTGTGACGTATCAGACCCGGGAATTAACTCGTTGTAGTCCCTTACCAGTCGTTTTTGTAGGCATTAAACTTCCAGAATTTTAAAAGACGACATCTCCGTTTGCATTGAACTTTCAGCGCCGCAACTCTGCAGATATCGTTTATGCTCAAACAGCAACATTACACACTAACTAATGTTAAAAAAGTGAAATCGCAATCAACCACCCCTTTAAGAAACAAATCTTCCTTTTGACTCTGTGAAGGTGATGTGCTAAATGCAGTATATCAAGGGTGTGGGTCAGGGGTGTTCAATTCTGGATCTAGAAGGCCACCTTTCTGCAGAGTTTACTTCCAACTTACCAGGGGTGCATTTCCCAAAAGCAACGTTAGCCATGTTCTGTCATTATCAGCATAGTTCGACTAGTTGGTGTTTCCCGAAACCACAGTTTGAAGTTTGAACATTTGCAAACAGCATGGCAAAGTTGTGTGGGTGGATCAACAGTTCTGGACCTGTGGTTAGAAGCATAATTTCTAGTTTGTATGAATCCGTATATTGAGCAAGCAAGTAAGCAAACTGACATTCAAGTACAATCTATGTCTTTCATTTCTAATTTATGTAAATTTCATTTATGCCCTTTAGTTTGTCAAGAGATTTAAAGTACCATTCCTGAAGAGTGTGCATATGCATACATGCTCTGGTACGTAAGAAAGAGCTTGTAACTGAATCTGGAAATAAAGCATAATAATTGAGGGAAAAAAGAGAATAAACCCCTTAGATGCCACGTCTGTAATTTATAGCAAACAAATCTTACATTAATTTGATCTTAAATAGATCAATTAAAATAAGTTCTGTCATGACAATCTCGGAGTGATTTGCATGGTAATGCATATGACAATGTTAATGTATTTGGTCTTGGCGGAATAGATCTGCTACGCTGCTACTTCTGCGGCAGAGCAAGTACCTAGACTTGCTACTGTAACGGTGGCGGCCCCCTTTGTATTAAACATTATTTTGTTTATTTTGTTTATTAGATGGAGCACAAACAAAGCCACTGATACACAATGTGCCGGTTACACAATAGCACAAACAAAAACTTTGGTTTAAATAACACACACACTCACACACACACACACACACACAAAAAAAATAGAGCTTGCTTCCCTCAAGTCAAAGAATATTATTTAGAAAAATACAACACAATACAGTACTTAATTTCCCAGCATCTAAACACTTTCTGGAAAAAGAGGAAGGAGAAAGAAAAAAAACAATAAATAAAACGAGTAAATAATAGTATTGCTCTTTGTTCAGTTCAGTCTTTCAATTCAAAACACACAATCCAAAGTGTAAAAAAAAACAAAAACGTAAAGAGTCAAATAACAATTACAGGATTGATACGAGTCTTAGTCCCCACGAGTTCATACAAACAAAGCAATAAACCAGCATTAAGCCCGCTGGATGAGTGCATGAATGGGTGTGCGTCGGTGAACTTGAATGCTGGTGTGTGTGTGAGTGTGTGCGTGCGTGTATGTATGGATGTGTGTGTAGCGTCAGCGGCGTGAATCAGACTGCCTTAGGGGTGGTCAGCCAGATTTACCACACCTTTTAACGTGTTGTTTGATGTCAGTCCACATTCCAGGCCAGAATGCAACATCATGAATACGCTTGTAGGTCTTATAAATACCTACATGGTAGCTCCAGGGATTTGAGTGGTAGTGATGTAGAATGGATGACACAAGGCTATTTGGAATGTACACTCTGTAATGAACTTGGTTATTTGATCGGTGAGTTTTGTGGTAGAGCGTATCCTCAATTACTTCATACTGGTCTGTTAGAGTGGAGTCATTGTCTGCTAAGGCTTAAAGTATGTTTATGACTGCAGGATCTTTGTGTTGCTCTTCCCAGATGACAGCTGGAGACATCGGAAGTTCCAACTTCTCCTGTTGGCTGGTGTAGAGGCTACAACTGTTATACCTCCGAGACAGAGCATCAGGTGCCATATTTAACTTCCCTTTGCGATATTCAATGATAAAATCAAATCGCTGAAGTCGCAAGGCCCATCTGATGAGACGACTCATAGTTTTTGTTGAAGACATTACCCATTGTAGTGCTGAGTGATCGGTGATTACTGTGAACAGTTTGTACTCTAGATAGTGCTGCCATTTCTCGAGAGCCCAGATTACAGCTAAGCATTCTTTCTCAGTGGTAGAATAATTGACTTCTGCTTTGGTCAAGGTTCTGCTGGCATACGCAATAACCTGTTCCATTCCCTGGTTCTTTCTCGGAGTCAACACAGCACCCAAACCAATGTTGCTGGCATCAGTGTATACTGTGAAGGGAAGTTGTATGTCAGGATGGCCAAGGAGGGGAGGAGAGGTAAGACAATATTTCAGATGATCAAATGCTTTCTGGCATTGCAGAGACCAATTAAATGTACACTCATTTTTTCAGTGAATTCAGAGGTTCAGCAATTCTGGAGAAGTTTGGTACAAACCGGTGGTACCACCCGGCTAAACCCAAAAAGCGCTGTACTTCTTTGATGTTGGTAGGCACAGGGTAGGACTGTATGACCTCTACTTTGCTTGGGTCTGCAGACACTCCTCTGGTATTGACAACATGTCCCAGGAATGTTAGCTCTGATAGGCAGAACTTACTTTTTTTCAGGTTGATGGTTAGGCCAGCCAGTTCCAGTTTATGGAGAACAGCCTGAAGGTCGAAGAAATGCTGGGCTACAGATGGTGAGTAAATAATTATATCATCAACATAGACAATACAAATGCTTCCACGCAATTCTCTGAGTACACCTTCCATCAGCCTCTGAAAGGTGGCAGGGGCATTTTTTAACCCAAAAGGCATTACATTGAACTGGAACAGACCTGAGTAGGTAATGAAAGCAGTTTTTGGTTTACTTTCTTGATCCATGCTTACCTGCCAGTATCCACTGTTTAGGTGAATGGTGGAACAAATGGATGCTCCAGAAAGTGACTCCAAAATTTCCGTGATGTTGGGCAGAGGGTACGCATCATTTTCTGTACTGGCATTAACCTTACGGTAGTCCACACAAAACCGGAGGCTTCCGTCTTTTTTAGGAACCAAGATGACAGGGGAGGCCCATCCAGAATGCGATGGTTCCACAATACCAGCAGCCAACATCTCCTCCAACTGTTCTTTTTTGACAGCTTGCTTGGCAGGAGTTGTGCGATACGGACACTGCTTGATAGGCACCTGGTGGGTAGTATAGATGCGATGCTCAAGAACGTCAGTTCGTCCTGGACGAAGTGTGCAGACGTGTGGGTTTGACTCCAGCATCTGACGTAGATGTTGCTTGTCTTCAGGAGGTAAGTGGGCAGCATTTATAACAGCATCAAGTAGTGTTTTTTCATCAGAATTGGCCGGTGTTAAATATATGACACTTTGTGGAGGAGGAACAGAACTCAGTAGGGAAAGACTAGAACTTTTACTTTCTTCCTTCCCCTTTTGGTGTTGAGACTGGATAACTGGTACACTGGCATTTCCAAGCTGGAAAGGAAAATCTTCATTAACATCGGACTTAAAGGAATATTTTTGATCTACCACATTTATCTGTAGACCGCTGGAAAAAATAAAGTCCAAGCCAAGTACAACAGCATAGGCTAGAGCTTTAGCAGGAAGAATGGCAGCATGTATGTTGAAAACTTTGTTATGAAGAGTGATTGGTGCGTTTACCCATCCTAATGTAATTTCTGCTTCTCCATTGGCCAGGTAGAGAGGACCTCGAGTCCATGGAAGAAGGCTTTGTGCAATAAGCTCCTGACAAAGATTCTCATGTAGAAGGGTATAACTTCAAATCAAATCAAATCACTTTTATTGTCACATCACCACAGCACAAGTGCCTTGGTGAGTGAAATTCTTATGAGCGTTAACGCTCTTATGAGCGTTATAAATTCTTATAACTTGCACCTGTGTCAACAATAGCTTTCCCCTTATACTCAGAGGTACAACTAATTGTTGTGGAACAGCTGCAGGTGGTGGTGTATTCTTACAAGTTTGTGGGGTCTTTTTGGTGAATGTGGCAGAAACAGAGTGATTGGTAAGAAGACCACCAGCTTTGGGAACTGAAAATGTTGTTCGCTTACTGCCGGCGGAATGGTGTTGAAGTGGCTGAGTGGAGACAAAACGAGGACAGTGGCCCGGGGAGTGATGTCCTTTACATCGCCAACATTGCACTAAAGGTGGTTTATCTTTCTCTGCTGGGCAACTGGAGATCGATCTTTGGGGCATGGATATAGCTTGCGTGAAACCCATACGTCCTTCATATTGTTGTTGCTGTTCATAATCTCTTTCAAGCTGTTGCCCTAATTTGACCAGTTCGTCGACATTGGTCACCCGACTGCGTAGCTGGCTAGCGAGGTATGGCTTAATGTTCTTTAAAATCATTTTCACCAGTTCGTGGTCAGTTAAGGTAGCCTTCCATCTCTTGCAGAGTGCTCTGTAAGTAAATACGAAGTCTCTTATGCTTTCTCTTTCACCTTGTATTCTTGTTCGGACTCTTTCTGCTAGTTCGTCCTCATAGTCTTCAGAAAGGAAAGCAGAAAGAAATGCAGACTCAAACTCATCCCATGTTCCTACAGATGATCGTGCCACTTCCCACCAATCTTGGGCGGTGCCATATAGGTCAGAGCGAAAGGTGGCCAAGATGTCAGCATCATTAAGAGGATGTAACGCCAAGAAGTCCTGACATCGGGTTAGATACAGCAATGGGTCAGCATCATCTGACTGTCTGCCAAAAGTAGGAAATGTGAGCTTAAGATGGTCACTCTTTACCACAGGAAGAGGAAGAGGTGATGGACCAGTCCCTAGTGTTGCAGATGAATCAGCAACAGAGGGAGATGGTGATGATTGTTCGCTCAACTGTAAACCAGCCAATTGTTTTCCTAAAGTTTGAAAATCTTGTACAGCTTTACATAGTGTTTTGGTGGTTTGAGTGTACTGGGTAAGCTCTGTAGACATCTGGTCATGGTTTCTCTGAAGAGTTACTAGGTAGGTTTTGATATCCTGTTGGAGCTCACCTTGAAGTTGTTCCATCATGAATCTTATCTCAGATACAAAAGTAGTTTGAGCTTTGAGTAGTTCAGTAGAAATGTCAATGTTCACTGTTTTAACAAGTTGATCAATCTCTTCCTTAACATACTCTTTATTTTTATGGAGGTGAAGCTTCACCAGATACACTTGTGCACAGTTGCATAGGCGTAGGTTCAAACGCAACAATGACACCTAGAGACCTAGGATGGGGACTGCTGTACTGATCCGGCGCAAAGTGGAAGGTGGGAATATGAGGAAGAACAGGTATTGGTTGCAAAGGTGGCCAGACTGGAGTTGCTATGTCTGGAGGGGGTTCAATTTCTACAGATGTCGAAGGTGAAGGAGGGGGAGTGGCCATGTGTGTAGTCTGTGTTGATGTAATATGTAAAATGTCAATGTGTGAGAATGTGTAAAAGTTTTACTGAAAATAAAGTTAAAATGGCAATCCCACACTACTTGTAGTGTGGATCTGTTCCAACAATTATTCAGTTCACTTAAATGTCCACAAATTAGTACAATTAGTTAGCTAAATTAATTGTCCATTAGTACTTTCACACCACACAATTAACCAATTCAAATTAACACCAGCAGGTTATCAATTTAACAAGTTTCTCTTCAAATTTACCAGAATTTTTTTATTTACACTTTTCTTTCACGGTGCTCAGGTTTCACAAAACAGGAACATACTTAAACATTTCCCCACAAAACAAATTTTCAGCAAAAACAAACCATTACAGTTCAAATCTGAGAACCTTTAAAAAAAGTGTTGACAATGACCTCAAATAATAGAACTCTCCACTTTCACAATCTGTGGGTTCAAGTCCCTGTTCGGGCGCCACTTATGTAACGGTGGTGGCCCCCTATGTATTATTTTTAGTTGGTTAAACTTAACCACCTTTAAAAAAATCTGTGCGCCAGACAAGACAAAATTTGTCAAGTCAATTTATATATTTTAGTTTTCTTTATTCCCAGATAGACTCAAGATGGAGCACAAACAAAGCCACTGATACACAATGTGCCGGTTACACAATAGCACAAACAAAAACTTTAGTTTAAATAAAACACACACAAAAAAAAAAAATAGAGCTTGCTTCCCTCAAGTCAAAGAATATTATTTAGAAAAATACAACAAAATACTTAATTTCCCAGCATCTAAACACTCTGGAAAAAGAGGAAGGAGAAAAAAAAACATAAATAAAACGAGTAAATAATAGTATTGCTCTTTGTTCAGTTCAGTCTTTCAATTCAAATCACACAATACAAAGTGTAAAACCAAAAAAAACGTAAAGAGTCAAATAACAATTACAGGATTGATAAGAGTCTTAGTCCCTACAAGTTCATACACACAAAGCAATAAACCAGCATTAAGCCCACTGGATGAGTGTATGAATGGGTGTGCGTCGGGTGAACTTGAATGCTGGTGTGTGTGTGAGTGTGTGCGTGCGTGCGTGTATGTATGTATGTGTGTGTAGCGTCGGCGGCGTGAATCAGACTGCCTTAGGGGTGGTCAGCCAGCTGCTGCAGCAGGCGAACTCGTCTGAAAATATATTGCGACCGGCAAACCATGCGGAACCAATTTTCTTCTGGTTTCTTTGATCGCACCCGGTCTATGCATTCACAATCTAGTACACGCCGCAGCAGCCTTCTTCATCACCCGTCAGGTAACGCTTAGATCTCCTTTCCCACACTCACCTTCACTTCCGTTTTACTCCTTATATACAGTTTTCCACTTCCCAAATTTCCGCCTAATTGTGGGTAGGATACAAGAACTGGCACGGACTTTTCCCGTTTTGCCACACTACAGCCAATACATCCACAACATGCTGCTGTGACCATGTCAGGAACATTTCTGTTGCACATATAACATAACCCCTATAGCATACATGATCACCCAGTACAAGATCTATTCAGGTGGAGCTGGGGAAGGTGGAGGGTTTCTAAAGTGCACTGCTACTGCTACAACAAAACACTGCCAAGTATTTTAATTTGAGTTGAGCAGCGAGCTCATTGGCTATCAGAAAAAGATTTTCTCTATGAATGCAATAATAAGCATTTTCAAAAACTGGGTACAATGAGGTGACATTATTTTACTCACCCTTCAACCATCGATCATCAAAAGGAAATTTAAAAGTGTTAAAAACATCAACAAATTGCTTTCAACATACCACAGATAAAGATCCTCCTCCTATCTACAGCAATTATTAAAGCAATATATAAAAATATATCATATGTCTATATTTCATAACAATTATATTTTAAAGCATCCGTGTGGAAAATCAAAGCTTCTTAGTGCATTACAGGGAATTATTCATGGTTATATTGGAAACAAAATCAGGAGAACAGACCACAAATACACAGTATTTCCAAAGAATGCAAAGGAAACATGAACATAATCAGGAGGAAAACAATGCAGGGGGTTGAAAAGAGCTATTCTGTAGACCTTGTTGTTATATCACATCACATCACATTAATATACCAAACGTAATGTTATTGTCCTGACTTCTAAAAATTGAAAATTTATGAAAATGTACAGCCCATTCAGTCAAACTTATTGATAAGGATTATTTATGGGTTAATATTATGATTTTAAATTACTTGTTGCAGTATCTTTGAGTGGAACTTTCCCAAACGTATTATTACAAAATTATTGATAATGCAGTTGGCTCGTTAGGAAAAAGATGGATACCAGTTCAGTACAGCTCCCGGGAGGCCACTGTCTTGCAGAGTTTAAATCCAATCCTAATCAAACACACCTGAAACAGCTAATCTAGTGCTTATTACTCAAAACATCCAGGTGAGTGTCTTGGAGCCAAACTCTGCAGGACAGTGGCCCTCCAGTGGCAGGATATGAGACCTGTGCAGTATACAGTAGTCTGACACATCCAGATGACATACAACATCTGTTGAGTTTCTGAAGCGTGCAGCCAGTGGCCTCCAGAGCTGAGGAGCCATCAGATTTAAAAAGTTGAAGAATGAAATGGTGACAAATTGTGCACTGAGAAACTCTTTTCAAGTCTGAGGGCCATACATAGGTATCATAATGATTTTCTATGTAGCTAAAAAATTGTGCGTGTTCTCTGTAAGCCTATACTCTGGCATTCCCCATGACAAGAACTGGTGCCACCAATAAATTATATAGTCTGAGTGAATTTAATTTCAGTCAGTTCCAGATAGGAAGTGACAGTTTAGATGGCAGTGGGGTGCAGTTAGGCACATATGAGGTAGACTGTGATCTCTCTAAACATGGGAGCCCATCACTGCTGCAGTCTCCCAACCCTTCATTCCCTTCCTGAAGTTCCCCGGCAAGGCCTACACTCTCCTCTGTGGTATGACGCCTGGTTGAATGGGAATTGCTACAGCAGATAGCATCAGCTGGTGAAAGCTTACCAGTTAATGAGGTCTCCAAGGGCCGATGCCTCCCCAGCACTCTTTCCTAACACCCTCCCCCCCACACACACGTTCCCTACTAGTAGTAAATACCATACACCACCTGTCAAAATGATTGATGACAGGTGGGCGGGACTTCCGGTATAGGGGTGGGACTTCCGGTGTAGGCGGGACTTCCTGTATAAGGCGGGACTTCCTGTATAGGCGGGACTTCCTGTATAGGCGGGACTTCCTGTATAAGGCGGGACTTCCGGTGTAGGCGGGACTTCCGGTATTATCAATCATGGTATCATGACAGTAGGTTTTGATGTTTTTGACAGGAGGTTTTGATGATTTTGACAGGTGGTTTTGATGGTTTTGATGTTTTGACAGCAGGTTTTGATGGTTTTGATGTTTTGACAGCAGGTTTTGATGTTTTTGATGATTTTGACAGAAGGTTTTTGTTTTTTGAAGGCTGTATAATAAATGACAGCAGGTTTTGATGTTTTTGATGATTTTGTCAGGTGGTTTTGATGGTTTTGAAGGCTGTATAATAAATGACAGCAGGTTTTGATGTTTTTGATGATTTTGACAGAAGGTTTTTGTTTTTGAAGGCTGTATTTTAAATCATGTTATCATGACAGTAGGTTTTGTCCTTTGAAGACGCTGTTATCAGGAAATTCCCCTCCCACCCATAGCAGCGTATCTGGGTCTGTGCTGTGAAAAACTGTGAAGACTGTTCACAGCTGTGAACAAAAGTTGATTGTTTATAAAATAGCTTACTAAAAAAAATCCACTGAACATTATTTCAGTTTTAAAAGTTTAACAACACGTTACTTTATTTACTAGTTGTTTTGTCAATCTTACAAACGTTATAACGTTTAAAATGTACGATCTGATATAAACTATAAATGTTTTGACACGCTTAAGACTTCTAGGGTTATATAAGGTGTTAGAGTGCGTGCGTGGAGACATTGAAATGCGGTGTTAAACGGGGGAACAAAGTTTTTTTTCTTAAAGTTATTTTTTCATACACAACAATGTCACGGAAAAACTTCAAAACAAGAAAGTCAGAGTATATCATTTATAAAAGAGTACAAAAATAGACGACGTAAACCAAATAAGAGTCAAACAGCGTAATAGAAAACAATAAAGACAAAGAAAACTAGGATTCGAATGTGGATAAGCTAACAAAGGTTAACTTGTTTTATATTAAACAAGTTTTAATATAAAGAAAATGCGACGTATATGCATGTAAAATTAAGCAATGTTTTTATTTTCCAGAAAGCGCTGTTTAAAATGAGGTAAAATACGGTGTAAGAAAACAAATAAAAATGAAGACAGGTTATTTAAACAACTAAGACAATATTAACATTAAATAATATAGAGTAACCTTACTTACTGTGGTATAAAATAAATATCAAGCCGTTAAAAAGATACGTTTGTCAGAAGTTTGTAATATTACAATTTAAAACTAGTTAGTTTGACAATGAAAATAAAAAAAATCTAACTTTTAAAAAGACAGAAGTTTTGTCACAAGAAAAAATAACAAACGCACATGTAGCCATTGTCCAAAAAGAAGGTAATCTCAGAGACAAAAGATAGTCTATCATAACTCAGCTGAAGGTAAAAGATAAACAAAAGAAAAACCCCCCGACTGGCAGAAGTCCGTATGTCCGTTTCAAACACAGAATGGCGAGACATCCGGTTCCAGGCAGACCACGCCACGCTCCATCCCTAGATCCGGACGAGGAGGGACCAAAACTGAGATTTAAAAGGATTTAATCCATGACTTTTTAAAACATTAAAGTTAATTTTAATAAGTCTTTTACATGTCTTAATTAAACCAGTCAACATCATTCACCTAAATCTTTTCACTTTAAAAATAGTAGACCTATGGTTTTACTTTTAAACAAACAAGTCCTAACCTCTGGGGAAAGTTTGTTTTATTTGTTTAACAACACATTTTACTTTATTTACTCTTTGCTTTTTGTCAATCTTACGATGCGTTATAACAGCTAAAACACAGGTATGCACATACAAATATTTAACAGGAATGAAACCAAATCAATAACTCTCTGATTTTCTTGCCATAAGACTTGTTATCATTTGAAATCTGGCGTGCAGCATGTAAGCGTTTTTTACATCACACGAGATGCAGATATTTCATCTCAAGCAAGTGCAACGAAGTTAAAGACGGTCGTGTCAATATCACATTTCACGCGGCACGAGATGCCGGTGAAGTTTTTAGTCAGGCGATAAAAGCAACACCGTTGGATCAATTTATGACACAGTTTTGGAGGAAGCGCAGAGGTGTAAGCACACACATACGCACACGGCGCTTAGACTTTTATGATGTCTCATACAAAACTTTTACAAATAAATAACTTTCTTAGAATCACGCTGAATATATCTACAAGATGACGAAAAGTATGATTAAACAATGATATAACTATTGTTTAACAAATATCATTCTAACAAAATGTAAAACCTAAAACCATGAATCTCTAACCTAACTAATCTTTACAACAGACTTTCTTTCTCGCAATAAACTGCGTTATTAACCGTAAGGAGTTAAATGCAGCATGCTTTATTGCATTCAAATAAAACAACAACCGCTATATAGGTTTATTCGACTGAGCTTTGATAAAATAACTGATGTAAGAAACATGCAAATATTCGACAAGGTTTATCAAACTGGTGTGTCAGGTGATTTGCATTGTTGTACATATCTAGCCTATACAGATTTTGTTAAGATGTTTAACATCTGTAAAAATAGTCTAAAAGTCATCTTTTAGCTTCCACATAGGAATATGTCCACACTCAACGGTTTTGTGTAACAGAGTCCAGAGACAAATGAAAATAAAATGTGTGAAAGACTGATGACAGGAAGAGCTACAGACTAAAAGCTTCAGATTTATTAAAACAATCGGCGTGTGCATTTTCTCTTGAATAGGTATGTATGCAGTAACCAGTGTGTACACAATATTTATAATACATAACCGCATAATTCAGTGATTCTATCAAATGAATCATTCATTTTAAAGTCAGATTTGATTTCTCGTCAAAACACAATAAAACTTTTAAAAACGTTAAAACTTTCTTCGACTTTTTAATTATGTCGAACAAAATGAATATAGGGTTATGTTTTTAGTTCGGGATGTTTGCACGTTAATCACATCATTAACCTAAAACATTTTTCATTCAAACTCTCTCTTGCGCACACAGCACACAACTGCCAACAACATCCATAACTTGGTTTTATCATTCGGCTGTAGCTGAAACTCTATAACGCGTTCAATTTATGCATCACGGATCTATAGATCCTGGAAGAGCTCCTTGAGCTGTTTAACTGTAGAAAATGTAAACAATGACGCGTAAAACTAGATCGACAGACCGAGTGTATGCGCCTAAAACAGGCCTGGAACCATTTGAACCATTCTAACACTAAGTGTGTCCATGGCTGAAAATGTGTTATAGTACAGCAGTAAAACACTGGACGTGCGACGACCAAATAACTACAAGTCCTACTTAAAATCTACGATGAAACTAGAAAATATCGTGTGACCTAACAGTGTTTAAAATACTGGACACGTGCAGTTAGAAGACACGCAGAGTTGGTTAACACAACGAAATATGTCGTGAAACATCGTATAACACGACAAGCGTTCTGCAGGACTGAATGACTGACTTTTTTCTTAAGATTTGATTTCAAGAACACACACACACACACACACACACACACACACACACCAAATCGTTCGCTATTTCACGAAATGACGGGTGGTCAATTTCGACATACACGTCAAGCCTGTTTACCATAAGCATGTTCTTCTTATACATTTTAACAATTATTTTAACAAATATTTTCGTTTCCACAAAGATACAAAGCGTTGTCGTACAAATGTTGCAGGCCTTTCAGGTCAGCGAACTACAATACCCAGCATATACATCGGACTACAAACATGGTTGCCACGAATCCATACATATACAAAAGCGGTCTATCTGCGACAGATCTCTAAATCGTCAGACTTTTGGTTATAACGTTCGGATACCCTATATAGAAAGACTCGTATTACCAGCGCTTTTTACAAAGTATACGCTTCTTTTGCCTGGCGATGTTACAAACCCCATTTTTGCGAGATCTACCGTCTGTAGAAATAATTAACAGGTCTTATAAAATCATTGATTTGACTTAACTTTAAAACACAATCCGCACGAGCGATAAATCAGGCGCTCTTAAAATCGATAGTGCACAAAGCGTGTAAAAGGCGGATGATCGCAGGAAAACAATTTAACAAAAACAATTTCACAGGTGAGTGGGCCTGCACAAGCCACCTGTAGTAACACACTCTCCTCTAGTCGCACTAGACACTTTCACACACACTGTGTGTACATAATCCCACAAAGACTGATTGTAATATATGACTGATATATGTATGTTTACAGGCCCATTACACATAAATCACCCTACACCGTTTCCCAGCCAGCTGCTTAAATGTCTCTCTTTTGCACATGTACACTATTTGAGTCATCTACACAGTTGTGGAGTTTGTATTTTTAGTTTATTTATAGGTAACCATTTGTATATATATATATATATACACAGCATCTGTATAGTCAAAGCTGACAGTAGGTTTATACTGTTTTACTTTGTGTTGTATATCTGTATTCATGTAGCACCGTGGTCCAGCGTGTACGACATTTCGTCCGCTGTATGTCACAGATGTAGCGGGATGACAATAAAGATAGGGCGTATGTCAGTGTATGTCAAGATAGTGACATACACTTGACTTGGCGACACATTAACGTGATATTTCTCGTGTCTTACACAATTGTGTGTTACTTAACGTTTTATGCCGTTTTCATATAAAATATAACAGTCTGTTACCAATTTAGATGTGTTTATTATGAAATCACACAAAGAACCACTGAAGAACGTACTGTTTGCTAACACGGAATTAATTAAAATAATACTCTGTGCTCATTTAACCGGTATATTTACAGTATGTTGAGTAATACAGTTAAACAGGAGCATTGAAACATTAAAACCTATTAAACAGTTGTTTCAATACAAACATAATTTATCAAATACTATTAAACTATTGAATTTTGGACACCTTAAAACACTTTATTCAATCAAAAACCTGTCCCAAAAGACAGACGGCCAAATCTTCAACGATTACTGAGACGGACGGAGTTTATGCAAAAGACAAAATAATTATTCTTCGTCACAATAACATACCCGTTCCGATAATTTGATAACCTTACTGTAGATTTTCTCAATATTCTTTATTCTAGTTATTGTTTTCCTCTTATTCATAAACCCACAAGAGTTAAATAAAATTCAACAGCTTACAAATTCTCTAAGTGAATACATAAAATCTGATGTTTTATATTCAGACTTGTCTGATAATTTTCTGATATACTTATCATTATTCTATAATTAGGGCTAACAGGATGGAACTCTCAAAAGAAATACGGCAAAATAACTGTTTTATCGATCAATTAAATACGGATCCTCTACATGACACGGTTAAGACTAAACAAATGACTTTTATTTTGGGACGTCTTTCCGGTCTGCCTACGATACATGCGTTCAGAAGACAAACCACACGTGAAAAGCGGGTGTTTGTGTTTTTTCGGTTGCCTTTACAACTAGTAGGCCTACGCTTCAGACTTTTATAACTATTACACTTAAAGAGAACCATTTTCACAACAACAACAACGTACATGGATACGCATTTTCTTTTGCGTATGTCTCTAAACAACGGTTAGGTAAATGACTTGAGGTTGTTACGTCATTTTTACGGGAAAAGGTGGGACGGATTCATGTATTTTTATTCCGTCCACACAAATGCTCTGGCACCGAATGTCTTTTAGGCCTGACCCCAGAAAACAGGCGTCTTAATATTTTGTTCTTCTTTTCATGAAAACAAAGCGGCAGGTAGTTTTTGTCCTCAGCTGTATAGGCGACACGCTTAACACGTCGTGAATTCCGATAGTTTGTTAGCAAGCGCAGCTGTTTATTACTGAGATGTCACATCAGAGCCGCGTTCTGGTTTATATTTTTAAACTACTTATATGTTTAACTTAGTTGCATCTTTAACGGGCGCTACCGTTCTCGCCTCGTCACACCGTTGTGAGATACTATAAACAATAAAAATAAAATACGTAAACTCACGCTTTGTAAGCAGAACCGTTTTACATGTTTCCGTGACTTTGTTAGCTCTTTCTGTTTGAATTTGTGTACCGCCGTTTTGCTATCCTTATCTTATTTTCCCCACCTAATTGTAATTGTTAGGCCTTGGCGTTATAGGCTTTTAAAAACTAGGTCTCCTAGATTTTGGCGTCTCGTTAACGGGCCTTTTTTGTTCTTATAAGTTAATAATTATGTCAATTGGTTGATTTAATAAAATATTGCTTTAAATCGTCTTCATTCGAGACATTTACGTTACATTATTACATTGTGGGGATATGAGATACAAGATCGTTTGAAATTGATAACAAACAAAAAAACTTATCTTAGGCGTGACCATTGTTTATGACTTCCTGGCAACGTCACACAGGTTGAGGCGGGCCCAAATGCTAAAACCAAAGACGACGGACTGACAAACTCATTTACGACATTGCTAGCGGGTTTGAAGGTACAGACGACGGATCTGCTGTAAGACCTTGTCAAAACAAACGCTATCTACATGGATCAACAGAATCAACTTCAAGAATCCAATTTGTCTGAGCCTGACGCCGCCTCCAATTGTTCTACTAACGACGTTTTGGCGGATCTGAACCATAAACTGAAAATTGAAACTGAAAGTGAAATGCCTAAGAACCCAATTAAAACAGTCAATCAAAATTCTAGGAAATGGTGATAACGCTCTATATCGGTTAGGGGACAAAATGTATCTCTTGGAAAAACGTTGCACAAAAGCTAATGGCTACTGATTGGAGTTCTGATGCGTTAACGTGTTTTGTAAAGAAGAAGATCACGTTTAAACTATATTACAGAGGACAAATGATCGGTCTGATCGTAAGATCATTTTGGCGACATCAGATCAAATCATGATTGTCGGGTGATACCAAGCGTGAAACAAATCTCAAGAACGAAATGGAAATTGTAAGAAAGGATGATTTGACTGTTTCTAATCAGCCGAGAGTCAACCTGTCTAACCGCTAGAAAAATGCTGGACGTGATGTCTGAATACGAAGATGATATGGACAGATCTCAAAACACAGATCTATGTGTTTTGCTGATTGTAAAAACTGTGATTATATGACGGTGAAATTGTTGTAATCGCTGATTGATTTTATATTTGAGAAAAACATGTTTGTCTGCAGAGATTTTCTTTTTCTAGACTTTTTGACTAAATTGTACATTTAATGTATACTCAAATGTTGTTGAAATAAAAGATTGTCTCAACGTATTCTCTGACTTCATAAAATGTATTTAAAACATTTAAATGTAGCACCCACTTTTATACGAAACAACTTATAAATGAGTTTGTCAGTCCGGTCGCCTTTGGTTTTAGCATTTGGGCCCGCCCTCAACCTGTGTGGACGTTGCCAGGAAGTCATAAACAATGGTCACGCCTAAGATAAGTTTTTTGTTTGTTATCAATTTCAAACGATCTTGTATCTCATATCCCCACAATGTAATAATGTAACGTAAATGTCTCGAATGAAGACGCGATTTAAAGCAATATTTTATTAAATCAACCAATTGACATAATTATTAACTTATAAGAACAAAAGGCCCGTTAACGAGACGCCAAAATCTAGGAGACCTAGTTTTTAAAAGCCTATAACGCCAAGGCCTAACAATTACAATTAGGTGGGGAAAATAAGATAAGGATAGCAAAACGGCGGTACACAAATTCAAACAGAAAGAGCTAACAAAGTCACGGAAACATGTAAAAACGGTTCTGCTTACAAAGCGTGAGTTTACGTATTTTATTTTATTGTTTATAGTATCTCACAACGGTGTGACGAGGCGAGAACGGTAGCGCCGTTAAAGATGCAACTAAGTTAAACATATAAGTAGTTTAAAAATATAAACTAGAACGCTCTGATGTGACATCTCAGTAATAAACAGCTGCGCTATAACTATCGGAATTCACGACGTGTTAAACGTGTCGCTATACCGCAGCTGAGGACAAAACTACCTGCCGCTTGTTTTCATGAAAAGAAGAACAAAATATTAAGACGCCTGTTTTCTGGGGTCAGGCCTAAAAGACATTCGTGCCAGAGCATTTGTGTGGACGGAATAAAAATACATGAATTCCCACCTTTTCCCGTAAAATGACGTAACAACCTCAAGTCATTTACCTAACCGTTGTTTAGAGACATACGCAAAGAAAATGCGTATCCATGTAGCGTTGTTGTTGTGAAAATGGTTCTCTTTAAGTGTAATAGTTATAAAAGTCTGAAGCGTAGGCCTACTAGTTGTAAAGGCAACCGAAACACAAACACCCGCTTTCACGTGGTTTGTCTTCTGAACGCATGTATCGTAGGCAGACCGGAAAGATCCCAAAATAAAAGTCATTTGTTTAGTCTTAACCGATTGTCATGTAGAGGATCCGTCATTTAATTGACGATAAAAAAACAGTTATTTTGCCGTATTTCTTTTGAGAGTTCCATCCTGTTAGCCCTAATTATAGAATAACGATAGGTATATCAGAAAATTATCAGACAAGTCTGAATATAAAACATCAGATTTTATGTATTCACTTAGAGAATTTGTAAGCTGTTGAATTTTATTTAACTCTTGTGGGTTTATGAATAAGAGGAAAACAATAACTAGAATAAAGAATATTGAGAAAATCTACAGTAAGGTTATCAAATTTATTGGAACGCTATGTTATTGTGACGAAGAATAATTATTTTGTCTTTGCATAAACTCCGTCGTCTCAGTAATCGTTGAAGATTTGTCCGTCTGTCTTTTGGGACAGGTTTTGATTGAATAAAGTGTTTTAAGGTGTCCAAAATTCAATAGTTTAATAGTATTTGATAAATTATGTTTGTATTGAAACAACTGTTTAATAGGTTTTAATGTTTCAATGCTCCTGTTTAACTGTATTACGTTCAACATACTGTAAATATACCGGTTAAATGAGCACAGAGTATTATTTTAATTAATTCCGTGTTAGCAAACAGTACGTTCTTCAGTGTTCTTTGTGTGATTTCATAATAAACACATCTAAATTGGTAACAGACTGTTATATTTTATATGAAAACGGCATAAAACGTTAAGTAACACACAATTGTGTAAGACACGACCCCGAAATATCACGTTAATGTGTCGCCAAGTCAAGTGTATGTCACTATCTTGACATACACTGACATACGCCTATCTTTATTGTCATCCCGCTACATCTGTGGACATACAGCGGGACGAAATGTCGTGCCACGCTGGACCACGGTGCTACATGAATACAGATATACAACACAAAGTAAAACAGTATAACCCTACTGTCAGCTTTGACTATACAGATGCTGTGTATATATATATATATATATATATATACAAATGGTTACCTATAAATAAACTAAAAATACAAACTCCACAACTGTGTAGATGACTCAAATAGTGTACATGTGCAAAAAGAGAGACATTTAAGCAGCTGGCTGGGAAACGGTGTAGGGTGATTTATGTGTACGGCCTGTAAACATACATATATCAGTCATATATTACAATCAGTCTTTTGTGGGATTATGTACACACAGTAGTGTGTGAAAGTGTTTAGTGCGACTAGAGGAGAGTGTGTTACTACAGGTGGCTTGTGCAGGCCCACTCACCTGTGTGTAGCACCCTTAAATTGTTTTTGTTAAATTGTTTTCCTGCGATCATCCGCCCCTTTTACACACGTTTTGTGCACTATCGATTTTAAGAGCGTCTGATTTATCGTTCGTGATTGTGTTTTAAAGTTAAGTCAAATCAATGATTTTATAAGACCTGTTAATTATTTCTACAGGCGTGTAGATCTCGCAAAATGGGGTTTGTAACATCGCAAGGCGAAAGAAGCATATACTTTGTAAAAAAGCGTTGGTAATACGAGTCTTTCTATATAGGGTATCCGAACGTACGTATAACCAAAAGTCTGACGATTTAGAGATCTGTCGCGTAAAGACCGTTTTGTATATGTATGGATTCGTGGCAACCATGTTTGTAGTCTGATGTATATGCTGGGTATTGTAGTTCGCTGACCTGAAAGGCCTGCAACATTTGTACGACAACGTTTGTATCTTTGTGGAAACGAAAATATTTGTTCAAATAATTGTTAAAAATGTATAAGAAGAACATGCTTATGCATGGTAAACAGACTTGACGTGTATTATGTCGAAATTGACCGTCCCCGTTGTTTTGCTTCACGACATGTTTCGTTGTGTTAGCCAACTCTGCGTGTCTTCATCTAACTGCACGTGTCCAGTATTTTAAACACTGTTAGGTCACACGTATATTTTCTAGTTTCATCGTAGATTTTAAGTAGGACTTGTAGTTATTTGGTCGTTCGCACGTCCAGTGTTTTACTGCTGTACTATAACACATTTCCAGCCGCGGACACACTTAGTGTTAAAATGGTTCGAAATGGTTCCAGGCCTGTTTTAGGCGCGTACACTCGGTCTGTCGATCTAGTTTTACGCGTCATTGTTTACATTTTCTACAGTTAAACAGCTCAAGGAGCTCTTCCAGGATATATAGCTGCTATGATGCATAAATTGAACGCGTTATCGAGTTTCAGCTACAGCCGAATGATAAAACCAAGTTATGGATGTTGTTGGCAGTTGTGTGCTGTGTGCGCTCAAAGAGAGAGTTTGAATGAAAAATGTTTTAGGTTAATGATGTGATTAACGTGCAAACATCCCGAACTAAAAACATAACCCTATATTTAACATTCGCTACATTCGACATAATTAAAAAGTCGTAAGAAAGTTTTAAAGTTTTTAAAAAGTTTTATTGTGTTTTGACGAGAAATCAAATCTGACTTTAAAATGAATGATTCATTTGATAGAATCACTGAATTATGCGGTTATGTATTATAAATATTTGTGTACACACTGGTTACTGCATACATACCTATTCAAGAGAAAAATGCACACGCTCAATTGTTTTAATAAATCTGAAGCTTTTAGTCTGTAGCTCTTCCTGTCATCAGTCTTTCACACATTTTATTTTCATTTGTCTCTGGACTCTGTTACACAAAACCGTTGAGTGTGGACATAGTTCCTATGTGGAAGCTAAAAAAATGACCTTTTTAGACTATTTTTTACAGATGTTAAACATCTTAACATATCTGTATAGGCGAGATATGTACAACAATGCAAATCACCTGACACACCAGTTTGATAAACCTTGTCGAATATTTGCATGTTTCTTACATCAGTTATTTTATCAAAGCTCAGTCGAATAAACCTATATAGAGCGGTTGTTGTTTTTGTTTTAATGCAATAAAGCATGCTGCATTTAACTCCCCTTACGGTTAATAACGCAGTTTATTAAGCGATAAAGAAAGTCTGTTGTAAAGATTAGTTAGGTTAGAGATTCATGGTTTTAGGTTTTACATTTTGTTAGAATGATATTTGTTAAACAATAGTTATATCATTGTTTAATCATACTTTTCGTCATCTTGTAGATATATTCAGCGTGATTCTAAGAAAGTTATTTATTTGTAAAAGTTTTGTATGAGACATCATAAAAGTCTAAGCGCTGCGTGCGTATGTGTGTGCGTTTACACCTCTGCGCTTCCCAAAACTGTGTCATAAATTGATCCAACGGTGTTGCTTTTATCGTCTGACTAAAAACTTCACCGGCATCTCGTGCTGCGTGAAATGTGATATTGACACGACCGTCTTTAACGTTGCACTGCTTGAGATGAAATATCTGCATCTCGTGTGATGTAAAAAAAACGTTTACATGCTGCACGCGTATTTCAAATGATAACAAGTCTTATGGCAAGAAAATCAGAGAGTTATTGATTTGGTTTCATTCCTGTTAAATATTTGTATGTGCATACCTGTGTTTTAGCTGTTATAACGCATCGTAAGATTGACAAAAAGCAAAGAGTAAATAAAGTAAAATGTGTTGTTAAACAAATAAAACAAACTTTCCCCCAGAGGTTAGGACGTGTTTGTTTAAAAGTAAAACCATAGGTCTACTATTTTTTAAAGTGAAAAGATTTAGGTGAATGATGTTGACTGGTTTAATTAAGACATGTAAAAGACTTATTAAAATTAACTTTAATGTTTTAAAAACAGTCATGGATTAAATCCTTTTAAATCTCAGTTTTGGTCCCTCCTCGTCCGGATCTAGGGGATGGAGCGTAGGTGTGGTCTGCCTGGAACCGGATGTCTCGCCATTCTGTGTTTGAAACGGACACGCGCGGACTTCTCGCCGGTCGGGGGGTTTTTCTTTTGTTTAACTTTTACCTTCAGCTAAGTTATGATAGACTATCTTTTGTCTCTGAGATTACCTTCTTTTTGGACAACGGCTACATGTGCGTTTGTTATTTTTTCTTGTGACAAAACTTCTGTCTTTTTAAAAGTTAGATTTTTTTTTTCATTGTCAAACTAACTAGTTTTAAATTGTAATATTACAAACTTCTGACAAACGTATCTGTTTAACGGCTTGATATTTATTTTATACCACAGTAAGTAAGGTTACTCTATATTATTTAATGTTAATATTGTCTTAGTTGTTTAAATAACCTGTCTTCATTTTTATTTGTTTTCTTACAATCGTATTTTACCTCATTTTAAACAGCGCTTTCTGGAAAATAAAAACATTGCTTAATTTTACGTGTATATACGTCGCATTTTCTTTATATTAAAACTTGTTTAATATAAAACAAGTTAACCTTTGTTAGCTTATCCACATTCGAATCCTAGTTTTCTTTGTCTTTATTGTTTTCTATTACGCTGTTTGACTCTTATTTGGTTTACGCCGCCTATTTTGTACTCTTTTATAAATGATATACTCTGACTTTCTTGTTTTGAAGTTTTTCCGTGACATTGTTGTGTATGAAAAATAACTTTAAGAAAAACTTTGTTCCCGCTTAACACCGCATTTCAATGTCTCCACGCACGCACTCTAACACCTTATATAACCCTAGAAGTCTTAAGCGTGTCAAAACATTTATAGTTTATATCAGATCGTACATTTTAAACGTTATAACGTTTGTAAGATTGACAAAACAACTAGTAAATAAAGTAACGTGTTGTTAAACTTTTAAAACTGAAATAATGTTCAGTGGATTTTTTTTAGTAAGCTATTTTATAAACAATCAACTTTTGTTCACAGCTGTGAACAGTCTTCACAGTTTTTCACAGCACAGACCCAGATACGCTGCTATGGGTGGGAGGGGAATTTCCTGATAACAGCGTCTTCAAAGGACAAAACCTACTGTCATGATAACATGATTTAAAATACAGCCTTCAAAAACAAAAACCTTCTGTCAAAATCATCAAAAACATCAAAACCTGCTGTCATTTATTATACAGCCTTCAAAACCATCAAAACCACCTGACAAAATCATCAAAAACATCAAAACCTGCTGTCATTTATTATACAGCCTTCAAAAACAAAAACCTTCTGTCAAAATCATCAAAAACATCAAAACCTGCTGTCATTTATTATACAGCCTTCAAAAAACAAAAACCTTCTGTCAAAATCATCAAAAACATCAACACCTGCTGTCAAAACATCAAAACCATCAAAACCACCTGTCAAAATCATCAAAACCTCCTGTCAAAAACATCAAAACCTACTGTCATGATAACATGATTGATAATACCGGAAGTCCCGCCTACACCGGAAGTCCCGCCTTATACAGGAAGTCCCGCCTATACAGGAAGTCCCGCCTTATACAGGAAGTCCCGCCTTATACAGGAAGTCCCGCCTACACCGGAAGTCCCGCCCCTATACCGGAAGTCCCGCCCACCTGTCATCAATCATTTTGACAGGTGGTGTATGGTATTTACTACTCCTACTATCTGTTGCATTCTCTCGCTCTATCATTTTTCACTCAGCAATATATCCAATACGGTTTCTTCCACACACAGAAACACACATATGATTGTGAGAAGGTATCCGCTGTGGGTTATAGGTGATGTTGATAGAAGAGTGCACTCATTTTTACACACTCCGAGCCTGTGCTCAGTGATTACTATTGACCACTCGGACTCTTCGATCAGAGATGGTCATTATTAGGCTTTCCTTGAAAGCTTGAGACAAGAGACAAGGTGGTCAGAAAATTTACTTAAACTGATGATTAGCCTGATGATGACTACAGTGATTTCACTTCTTTCCAGTGTATTTTTCCCTCATCAATTTTCAAGCAATCTTGACATTTCAAAGTCTACTGTTGGGGAATGTGAACAGCTGTTTTCATATCTTTGTGTCCATCAGTGAGGGATAGGCAGAATTTAAGAATCAAATTGGATTTAAAATTATATTGGATGTTACAATTCAAAGACAGGAAGCAGAATGTACTTAATTGCCGTTCAAAGAAATTCAGCACAATCACACAAAATAGATATTTCATTGATTTTTTGACTAAAGGAATGGTATCCCTTTATTTTAAGGACCCATTCTCACAATTAACTAGTTATCTATTAGCATGCATATTAGTAGCATATTAGCTGTTTCTTAATACAAATAATAAACACATTGCCTTTTCCTTAGATTGCTTAATCTCTACCCCATACCTTCAATTAACAACTTCCTTGCTAACTATTAATAAGCCGTAAACTAGGAGTTTATTGAGGCAAACGTCATAGTAAACTACGTGTGACCAAATTATTATTTATTTGGACTAAGTATTTACATGACATATTGGTTTAAGTTGAAAGCATTATTTTTATATATGAAAAGAAAGAGACAATCTACAGACATGGAGCTCACTCACTGATTTGTAAGCCTTGAACAACTTCTAACACATCCAGCACATTATCCTGCTTATTAGATAGCTACTTAATAAATAAATAAATACATGATTATTAATGATTACATGAGTTGACACTACTTTATTTGTCTTCTTGTAGAGCACAAGCACAGCTATATTAAGTCATGTAGCAGGTGCTTTTATCCAGATAAATCTACAAATGAGGAACATCACAAGCAATTTATCATACAAGAGCCAGCAATACTCATAATGCTTAGTTTTAAGAATAAGTTAGAGTACAGAGTATCATAAAATAAAATGAGCACTAGAAGAGTAGTTTTTTCTTTAATAACATAATTAATACTACAAAATAAATAAATGTGTCACAAAGTAGTACTCTTGAAGCAGTTAGTCTGTAGATTCCATTTTGATTATAATTCTGCATCCTTAATCCATTATCTTGTGTGTGGCGTTTCCATTAATACGCCGTGTGTTAAATTTGGTGTTATCACTCTCACTCTCTCATACTGGTCACTGGAAATTCAACATGGCACCACATGGCAAAGAACTCTCTGAGGATCTGAAAAAAATAATTGTTGCTCTACATAAAGATGGTGTAGACCAGGGGTTCTCAAAGTTTACATTCAAAGGTCCGAATCTGAATTATCATCAACGTCAAAAAGGTCAGAAATATATATTTTTTTTATTAATAATAATTAAGTTTTATATAAACATGCTTATAACTTTATATAACAATTCAACTTGATATATGCTTAATTATCATATTTATGACATCATAAGGTCGTACTTCAATGTAACCTGCAGTCCCTTCAACTGAATTGCTAAAATATTTGATTATAATTTTTTTGTATATATTTCATGGAGCATAAACGTCCGTCTGTGTAACAAGCTATGTGCATATTTCAACTATTTACAGACGAACTACATTCATGTTCATATGCCAGACGGTCAACAGTGATAGGTTTTTCTAAATACTGTTTTACACTTGTTCATTCACAATTCTGCTGCGGTTCGGTTCTTTGAATACGCTGCTAACTTTGCCAGTGGAGAAAGACTGCATCGGGAAGGCTAACGTTTATCCAAAATGTCGCTAGTTGCTATGTGCTTTGTCTTACATAAGAATCTGTAAACACTGCAACACTGGTCCATGCGCCCTTGTGTGTGTGAGCCACGCATGCCGCACAGAGGTCTGAGTGATACGCATGCGCTTGAAATACAAAGTGGAGGTGGGTCCAGATTGAATTCCCTCCCATTCCGGATACGGACCAGAGTCCGGACTTTGAGAAGCGCTGGTGTAGACTATAAGAAGATTGCCAAGACCCTGAAACTGAGCTGGAGCACGGTGGCCAAGACCAAACAGCGGTTTAACAGGACAGGTTCCACTCAGAACAGGCCTCGCCATGGTCAACCAAAGAAGTTGCGTGCACGTGCTCAGCATCATATCCAGAGTTTGTGTTTGGGAAATAGATGTATGAGTGCTGCCAGGATTTCTGCAGAGGTTGAAGGGGTGGGGGGTCAGCCTGTCTGTGCTCAGACCATACGCCGCACACTGCATCAAATTGGTCTGCATGACTGTTGTCCCAGAAGGAAGCCTCTTCTAAAGAAGATGCACAAGAAATCCTGCAAACAGTTTGCTGAAGACAAGCAGAATAAGGACATGGATTACTGGAACCATGTCCTGTGGTCTGATGTGACCAAGATACACTTATTTGGTTCAAATGGTGTCAATCGTGTGTGGCGGCAACCAGGTGAGGAGAACAAAGACAAGTGTGTCTTGCCTACAGTCAAGCATGGTGGTGGGTGTGTCATAGTCTGGGACTGCATGAGTGCTGCCAGCACTGGGGAGCTACAGTTCATTGAGGAAACCATGAATACCAACATGTACTGTGACATACTGAAGCAGAGCATGATCCCCTCCCTTTGGAGACTGGGCCACAGGGCAGTGTTCCAACATGATAACGACCCCAAACACACCTCCAAGACAACCACTGCCTTGCTAAAGAAGCTGAGGATAAAGGTAATCTGTGGGGCATCCTCAAACTGAAGGTGGAGGAGTGCAAGGTCTCTAACATCTACCATGATGTTGTCATGGAGGAGTGGAAGAGGACTCCAGTGGCAACTCTGGTGAACTCCATGCCCAAGATGGTTAAGGCAGTGCTGGAAAATAATGGTGGCTACACAAAATATTGACACTTTGGGCCCAATTTGGACATTTTCACTTAGGGGTGTACTCACTTTTGTGGCCAGCGGTTTAGAAATTAATGGCTGTGTGTTGAGTTATTTTGAGGGAACAGCAAATTTACACTGATATACAAGCTTTACACTCACTACTTTACACTGTAGCAAAGTGTCATTTCTTCAGTGTTTTCACATGCAAAGATATAATAAAATATTTAAAAAAATGTGAGGGGTGTACTCACTTCTGTGAGATACTGTATATTATGGATTAATTTGATTCCCTGTACGCTGCCTTTGTCAGTACATCCGTAGTGAAATGTCTAGTTAAAGCTACTCATTCAACTCAGTGATACAAACTAGTGTGTTTTTTAGTTTTACTAGTTATTTTGGGTGCCAGGATAATTCCTTTGATTGTAAAAATAAAATATATTATTTGAAAATATATTTTCCTTTGAATTAACATAAATGTAGTTATTTTATATTACCAACTTTGTATTTCCATTTTTGCTGAAAACGGATTAATCACTGCTGTGTACTGGTTCTCCATTTTGTATCATCTTATTTGTTCAATTATAGAATGCTACATGCAGAAATATGAGAATTACAAATTCTCGGAAAAGAGATCAGCATTGCAATGTCATGAAATCTGCAGGAAACACAAGCTCTGTTCTCACCTACTATCATGCTTCAATAAATTATAAAAGCCTGGATGTTATACATATGTGAGAGCTCCAGAGATCTTATCGAGAAGAAACTGTGATCCATTTAGACATTCGGTCTGGAGACACAACAGCTAGACCCAAGACATGTATTGGCTGGTGTTGCTCTCTCTTGCAGGGCTCACATAGAGGGCATATCCCTTTTGTGCAATGGTGTTCAAGACATATAGGTAACGCTCCATCAGAGATGATAGATCGATTTAAAATTGACTGATTTACCAAACGTTATACGTCATGCAAAATAAGTTCTAATGTCATAATAAAAACAGGAAGATATTAGATATTAGAAGAAATATGACCAGAATTCCACACATACGAATTTAAGTTTTATAAACTAAGTTCGGGAGGAGCACGTCAGATACTCAGCCTAATTAACACAGGTGGTACGCAATCCAAGTAATCAACCCTTGGACATAAATACAGCTGACTTACCTCCATCTTGTCGACGGTTAAGCAGCATACCTCCACCACCCCTTCTCCACCAATACCACTAGAATTCTCATCACACCATGGGGGGTACTCTGGGTTCGGGCCATTCCCGGCTAGGAGCCCCCCCCCAGGACAGCACGCCTACAACGTATTACCATACACGCCAAATACGCACTACGTTTATCGTGCTAGTAGATGTAAGTGTGAAATCGAGAAACACTTTTATAAATAACATTTTGAAAAGAATAACTCTCCCAAATTAAATGTTAATGCACATTTGTAAATCATTCTTACATCCACACAGAAATCCATTCTACTTGGGTTTCACAGATGTTCTAATAGACTGAATAGTTTATTTCAAAAACTAATTTAGAATGTTTTTGAACAAAATGTTCTGCTCTTTGGACAATAAATGTTGCCTTCCTTTAGCTCAGACAGTAGAGGATGGTATGTTCGCAATGCCTGGATTCAATTCCCAGGAAATACATGAACTGATGAACCTTCAAAGCAATGTCGCTTTTGACAAAAAAAACAAAGAACATGGATGAAGTCGTGTAGACCTAAATTATCAATGGATAATAAATAACGTAAGCATAACATAAGTGCGAGACCTGATGTGAAACAAAACATCCCTTGCTCCAGATAACTGCATGTAAAAAAAATATATATTTTGTGTTTAATGATTTGCTGTAAAATTAGATGGTAATTAGAATAGCTATTTTTACAAATCTGTAAAAAATTATTGTTTAATATGTTAATAAAATGTTTAAATGAACTGATTTCAGTAGTCAAACAAATTAAGGTTGGTTGCTTGTTTAACTATTTGCATGCCTACTGTGAGAGATTTCTTACTTTGAGTTAGTTTACTCAAATTATAATATACAAATAATAAAAACAATAATCTAATTCATTAAGATAAATAAAATAGACTATATACACACACACACACACACACACACACACACACACACACAAAGAAAGAAATCAGATGTTGTTATTGAGATTGTTATTTGTGACCTACAAAATTAAATTGTAATTCTCTTGTAAACTTTATTTATGAATGCTTTTGAGCAATGATTTTCTAAAATGTACTTTGGGTGTATTTCAGGCGCCGTTTACACTTGTGCATTTTAGTTTTAAAATGCTTAACTTTTGCTATGGTTACGTCTGTCTTTTACAACACTCTTTTGACCTCTGTTTTCAAGGTCAAAAACAGAGACCTTGTTTTAGTTTGAAAACTCCAGGGTTCCATTTCAATGTAAATGGACAAAAACAGAGACTATAATTTACTTAAACATTTAAGTATACTTGACTTATCATTAAAAAAACGTTTAAATATATTTGATCTATACTTGTGCTCCTAGAATCTGTGTTTTCATTTTTATACAGTAGGGGGCGCTAGCACCATCTTCTGTAAAAAAAAAAAAAACACAAGTGAAGAAGAAAAAGAAACAACGGCCTTTTCTCAATACCATGTCGGTAGTTCGGATTTTGAACTCCCGAGTTCAAACACCACTGCCTTTTCGTTTTCTTCAAAATATAAAACAACTCTCTTCATTTTCATTTAAAAAATGTAAAACATTAATATGTGGTTTAGGTAATATGTGCACATATACAGTGAATATCTTTACTGTATGCATAATAAAATGAAATATGATAAGCACAAGTCTGTATTTTTTAACAATAATAACCATTATAAAAGTAGAAGAATGATAAGAGACTTGTGTAATAGGAAATAAAGACAAAGGCAAAAAAAAACAGTCAAATGTATGTGAAAAAAGTCAGCGCTGTGTTACGATTAATAAATAAATTATAATAATGAAATATAAATAATAATTTATGAAACATAACTTTGTGCTCAGTCAAAACAATATGACCTGGAAGAAATAATAGATTCATGAGACCAAAGATTGCTGGTTAGATCTACCCAAAACTAATTTGACCTCATGTTTAACCACTACAGAGACATCGGAGCCAGCGGCAGATGTCAGAAGGACTAGCCACGGCGAGGATGCTCTCGGCGGATACATGAGCATTGAGCGCCCAGTGATCGCGTGGAGCTCATGCTTCCGAAATCAGTGAAGCACATTTTCAAATAGGCGCTATATTTATAAATAGACCGCAGATTTGAGTTTTAAACAACTAAACGCTCATTGACGCTCGCTGATTGGTGTGAAATGCATTCTGGGATAACTGACTGCCTCAAGATCGCACAAGTCACCTCTGGATGAATCCTCGATAAAAGGGGCGGAGCAAGGACACATCCGGGGAGTTTATCTGTACTTGGCTAGATGTGAACTTTGAATTGGAACAGTACTTGGGCGACAACTGAGGACGTTTCACAAGTCCACAAGTACAGACAAGAACACATTTTGAGAAACGTCCGTAACAGATACTTCCACATATAATCTAACACGATCATCAGACATAAAACAACATCAAATCTCTGTAACGTTATGGAATAAAATGTCAACCAATGAAGAGGTAATAATGACTGTCAAGCTTTGGGGTGTTGATTGACTCCATCAACGTATTTTTTATTTATTTATTTTTAATAAAACTTACCCACATTCAAGTGTTTCAAAAAAGAATGCGTGAAGCTAGAATAAAATGATTTTGTGTACAAGCAGATAATCTGTTCTTTTTTTTGATGTTTTGTATGTTCAGATATTCATATAACAAAATATATACAAATTAATACCTCAATAGTGACATATTAGTATACTTAAAGTATGATGAAAAGTTCACAAAAAAAAAACACGAGTATACTTTCAGTACAAAACTATTAAACTAGTAGTTTGCTGAGACTCTTTCAAAGTTTACTAAAAATGCTACCACAAGTACTTAATTAGTGAACTGTCAGTATACCTATAAGCTAAACACTTTGATGCAAACTAGTTGTGTACTCAACGTTTACTGATGCTGTACTTAAAGTATACTTTTATATACTAGAACGTGTGCCAATTTAGTCCCAATGATTACTGAAATAGTACACTTACGAGTATACTACTAGCACAGTAATTAAGCTGGCAGTAATTAAGCCTCTTATTAAGAAACTAAAATTAGATCCTTGTGAACTGGCAAATTACAGGCCCATCTCAAATCTTCCATTTATGTCGAAAATATTAGAAAAAGTAGTGTCTGCTCAATTGTGCTCCTTTTTACAAAAAAATGATATCTATGAAGAATTTCAGTCAGGTTTCAGGCCCCGCCATAGCACAGAAACTGCACTTGTTAAAATTACAAATGACTTGCTTCTTGACAAAGGCTGTATCTCATTGCTAGTTTTACTTGATCTTAGTGCTGCGTTCGACACTATAGATCATGACATACTGATAGATCGATTACAAAACTATACAGGTGTTCAAGTGCAGGCTTTAAGATGGTTTAGATCCTACCTGTCCGATCGCTACCACTTTGTTTATTTAAACGGGGAGTCATCTCAATTATCACCAGTAAAGTATGGAGTACCGCAAGGATCTGTCCTAGGTCCTCTGTTATTCTCATTATATATGCTGCCCCTTGGTAATATTATTAGAAAATACGGGATTAGTTTCCATTGTTATGCTGATGACACTCAACTATATATCTCAACAAAACCAGATGAAACTTCTAAACTATCTAAGCTAACAGAGTGTGTTAAAAATATAAAAGATTGGATGACCAGTCATTTTCTCCTATTAAATTCAGATAAGACCGAGATATTACTTATTGGACCTAAAAACAGTACACAGAATCTCTTGGATTACAATTTGCAACTAGACGGATGTAATGTTACTTCCTCTACAGTTAAAAATCTGGGTGTTATATTAGACAGCAACCTATCTTTTGAAAATCATATTTCCAATGTTACAAAACAGCATTCTTCCATCTTAGAAACATTGCCAAGCTACGGAACATGTTAAGTGTTTCTGATGCAGAAAAGTTAGTTCATGCATTCATGACCTCTAGACTGGACTATTGTAATGCACTGCTAGGTGGTTGTCCTGCATCTTCAATAAACAAGCTACAGATAGTACAAAATGCTGCGGCTAGAGTCCTTACCAGGTCAAGAAAATATGACCATATTACTCCAATTTTACAGTCTCTGCACTGGCTACCTATTAAGTTTCGTATCAGTTACAAAATATTATTACTTGCCTATAAGGCCCTAAATGATTTAGCTCCTGCGTACCTAACTAATCTTCTATCACGCTACAATCCAACCCGCTCCCTAAGGTCGCAAAACTCTGGACTCTTGGTAGTACCTAGGATAGCAAAGTCCACAAAAGGAGGTAGAACTTTTTCATATCTGGCTCCTAAACTATGGAATAGCCTTCCTGAAAACGTTCGGGGTTCAGACACACTCTCTCTGTTTAAATCTAGATTAAAGACGCATCTCTTTAGCCAAGCATTCATATAATGCATCTCACAATCTTGTACTGCCAGTCTATCTGAACAAATGCACATTATTATGCTTTAGCTTGGGTTATACTGATAATTTCATCCAGGGTTATTCCTGGATGGAGCACCTGCTACGCTAATTGTCTTACTGTTTCTATGTTACTGCCACGGGATTAACATCCGTGGTAGTTAGAATTACAAGGTTCATTCTGGATCCTACCCTTAACGATAGAGATGACCGAACACCTGAGAAGAGACGATGACAACCCCTCCGAGGACCTCCGAGATGAGCCCCAGAGACAGATCTCCAGTGAGGACCTCGTCACCTAGACATCCATCGGGGAAAGACCCCTGGAACCAGTGGACCACTTACACTCTGACTTTGCTGCAGTTGGAACAAACTACTGATTCGTCTGGCCGGAGGGGAACTGGCCCCCCGACTGAGCCTGGTTTCTCCCAAGGTTTTTTCTCCATTCTGTCACCGATGGAGTTTTCGTTCCTTGCCATTGTCGCCTCTGGCTTGCTCAGTTGGGGACACTTCATTTCCAGCACAATCATCGACTTGATTGCACAGATATTATTTAAACTGAACTAAGCTGGACAATGCCATTACTAAATTAAATAATGAAATGCATTCAGCAGATAATTGAGTGTTAAATCCTGTCATTTTACATTATTGACAAAATTTGCCTATTTTGATATTGTGCAGTGCTTTGTTACAATTTGTATTGTTAAAGGCGCTATATAAATAAAGGTGACTTGACTTGACTTGACACTGATATTTGTATGCTTGCTACATGAAGTATAATTAAAAAAATATATACTTGAACTTTACTTAAGTATACTTAATACAATAAACTTGAAGTATACTACTTTTTGGTAAGGGAATGCAGTGATATGACACAAACAAATACATTATATTGAATAAATTAATCCTATCAGGAAACCATATGAAGTCATTATTCTTGGCTTTCTTCAAAATAACTTTGAATGATGTTGACATTACATTAATAAATTATGTTTGTGCAACATAATTAATTAATGTGGAAACAATGCACATCATCGTACAGTACATTCAACATGTTTTTTCAGTGTTGTTGGCATCATGTAGAGTCTAAAGATAAGACCGTCTTTGACCTACAAATGTGATCATATAATCTTTTTAACATTGCGACAGAACATCTGCTGCTTTTCTCATATATTCACTTCCAAGAAACGCACATGTACAGGTGTAAATGTGTCGAAGGATCGCTAACCTGAGTACATGATTACTGATGAATAGTGACAAGTAGAGCGTAATAATGTGATTCGGCTGAGAGAGAAGTAACTCTCTCTGTACTTCAGGTACATTCTGTTATTATTCCGTTCCACCAGTTTGTCATATGTGAAACAAGTGGGAGACTCAATTCTGTCGGCCCCTTGATAGTTGTCCCCTGTTGTACATAATTACATAGAGAAACGCTAGATAATATATTTGGGTATAATCACAGTGTGTGTGCTTTATACGGTGTGGACCCCTATTCCCTGATTAGTTGCTCTGATGAAATTGAATTATCTCTAATTCACTGGATTTGTGGTGATTAAGAGAGACGAATCATGCGAGAACTTAGAACGACAGCTCTGGAGCGGCAAATAAATGAACAACCTCCCTGCATTTCCCTTTGTGGGGGATGCGAGCTGAAGCTGTCTCGCTTTAATTCACACAAGCCAGCGCTGCATTCGTCAAGCAAATGAGTATTTTGAATTTACGTGGCTGTAATATGACATAATCAAGTTGTAATTTATCAATTAGAATAATTAGGAAGCTCATCTGATTTAATTAACATGCTGAAAAGGAAAGCAGTCATACAGATTTAATCTTCAGCAGCACTTAGTTACAGCAGTGGCATTTACAGTGGTTAGCCAAGTGCGGTGAACATTCATTACCTAGAAAAACCCAGCGGCTTGACATGACTTTGCTGGTTTCTGGTTCACTTTGCGATATTTTTGGAATTGTTATAAGTGGAACTCTAGTAAACAAGTGACTAAAATAGAGAGAGAATTTGAACAAGCAAGCTACTGTAATTTCTATGGTTATGCTCCCAACTTTGGCAACCCAGCGCTGGGTAAATATTGGACAGAACACATGCTGGGTTACTTTATTTAAGTCATCTATTAAAAATTAATATATTGCTGGCTTAAAATGGGCTGGAAATAAAAAATCACAAACAGAATTACTCGAGGCAACAGCAATAATCGAAAGATGACCATTTATTATTAAGCAAGAACACTAATGGACAAAATATTAGACAAATGTAATTTATTTGGCTGAACACAGCATAGTTTACATGATTATATACATTTAAACTCGTTTAGCAAGCGAGTAAATAAAAAGGCACATTTAAAAGTACAATTTTAATTTAAGTGTTTTCAAGCATTCTCAGTAATCACTTTTTACCAAAATAGTGCTAATTCTCGTGCCGGTGTGTCACCGAAATCTCAGCTGGTAAAGGACTGCTGCTCGCGGGGGAACTGCGAATGAGTTTCACTCGTAGCTGAGAGATGGCGTGACTGACTCCAAAACCTGAGATTAGAGAACATATTTTAACAACAAATTAAATGAGACTCAGTATTATTGCAAATAAAATCAATTTATGTTATGCAAGGTAAAATGCGCTTCCATCGCAAAACGACTGCTTCTTATGCAGCTGACTGACACCTCGTCCTTATGTTACGTTGCGTAAAACAATACAATTTAAAGCACAGTAAAGACTTTATGAATGAAATAAAGTGCATACAAACCTTTATTTAGCTGGAAAAGTGCACCAAATCGGCAGCGCTGAGAAAAAAAATAAACAAAAAAAAACAACAGCACCTGGGTACAAATATTAAAAACAACTGTTGTGGCAATTTATTTCAAACAAACATCATCACTGAGTAAGAGACAACTCTGAGTCCAAATTATGGTAATAAAAGTATTTATTCTCTTGCAAGAGAAGATCCCCGTCACTAATACACATGAGCGAGTCAGTGAGGAAAAGATAAGGAAAGGCAGTGCCGGTCTGTTTTATAGTTCCCCTTCAAGGGCCTCCTTTCTGCCCTCCCTACAGGGAGGGATACCAGTTTGTTTACCGATTAATGGTTATACAGAAAAGGCAGGCAAATGCCCCCCTGACCCCCAGGCTATAAGAAGCAAATGCCCCCATGATGACCCTTTAACCATCTGCTTTTCCTTACCTCTCTCATAGTAAATCACACAAAGAATGCTTTTCTAACTACGAGTGAGAAAACATATAATGCATACATCTTGAATCTATGTTTCACTGAAGATTTAATACTCCAAAGGAAAAATTCCTTCACACAACCCAATAAAATGACCCAACAGACTGAACCCATCATTTATGGTGCTTTTCCACTGCATGGTACGGCACGGTACGGTTCACTTTTGGGGGGTTTTCCACTGGGTACTGTACCTGGTACCTGATACTTTTTTAGTACCACTTCGGTCGAGGTTCCATGCAAGCCGTACCGTTACCAAAACGTGACGTGTAAACTCTGCTGATCACTGATTGGCCGGAGAAAATCGTCATTACTGCGTCACTGAACTTGCGACACGAGACCCTCCTCTACAGTCCTACCCGCTAGATTTAAATCAGCGAAGGATCGGACGCAACTTCTGTTTAAACAAACGCACATTTTTGCATCAACCACAAAATAGCAGTGTCGTTGTCTGTTGAGGAAGTACAGATGTTCCTCTCGTTGATAGCCGAGGAGCGGATCCAGTGAGAGCTTGATGGCGCGACGCCGAAGGAAAAAGCCTTATGTATATAACGTTACTTTTGAACTTGCTATATTTACAGAGTATGTATTTACACATGTTTTCTGTTTATATTTTTACCTCTGTATCTGTGTTTTGCTTCAATTAAAAACAATCTGATCGAATAAGTGTACCTCCAGACTATATTAAATATGTATCATTGTATGAGCACGTAACGAACCTCTTGAAAAAGACAAATGATTAATGCCACAATTATAAAAACCATCACATAAATAAAAAACAAGGGATACATTGTACATTTTGAAATATTCAAAAGTTTATTGATAATTCACTTTACAGAACACGCTGCATGAATAGTTAATTAATCAAGTAACGTTAACGCAGCACACCTGCACGAACATCCCTGCTCTCCTCATCTACAGCCCGTGTCACTGTCACCACAGTCTCTGCTGCTGGGGGTAAATCACAAGCGTTCTCATACTCATAGACCTCTCCGTTGCTGTTAAAAACATTCACATGCCGAGAGTGAAGAACACTATTCCGTCTCCTTTCTTTGTTGTGAGTTTGTTTGTGGCGCGTTTACGATGATGTCACAGCAGTAGAGGCGGCGCAATTTTAACGATGCGTGAATAATCCCGCCCACTCTATAGCGGTACTAAACTGCGGTGGAAATGCAAACCGACCCGAACTGAGCCGTACCGTACCGTACCGAGCCGTGCCGAACCGTACCGTACCATGCAGTGGAAAAGCGCCATTAGGTAACAAAAGAATAGAGTGTAGTATTTTTCACAATGTATTTACTTAATTTTAAAGTATAGTATAGGCTATATAAGGTCAATAGGACAATTCTGAAGCCTAACTTATTTGGATGTCTACGTGTCATGATTTTCATAATCAATCTGCTGTTGTCTATGCACATTATCCGCATAAAGCCACATTTGGCAGCCATATCACTCTGCAGCCCAAGACCGGTTGCCCACTGAAGCTAAGCAGGGTTGGGCCTGGTCAGTACCTGGATGGGAGACCTCCTGGGACAACTAGGCTGCTGCTGGAAGAGGTGTTAGTGAAGCCAGCAGGGGGTGCTCACCCTGTGGTCTGTGTGGGTCCTAATGCCCCAGTATAGTGAAGGGGACACTATACTGGAAAAAGCACCGTCCTTCGGAAGAGACGTTAAACCGAGGTCCTGACTATGTGGTCATTAAACATCCCAGGATGTCCTTCGAAAAAGAGTAGGGGTGTTACCCCGGCATCCTGGCCAAACTAGCCCTCTGACCATCATGGCCTCCTAATCATCCCCATACACTGATTGACTTCATCACTCTGTCTCCTCTCCACCAATAAGCTGGTGTGTGGTGGGCGTTCTGGCGCACTATGGCTGCCGTCGCATCATCCAGGTGGTGGATGAGGAGATAGTCCCCTTACTATGTAAAGCGCTTTGAGTGTATAGAAAAGCGCTATATAAATGTAACAAATTATTATTATTATTATTTGTGTGACTGTGGACAACAGCATGTGTAAGTTTCGAGTGCTTGAAAAAACGGTTCACTAGATAATGCATACACACCAAATGCATTTATGCACACTCATGGTCAACAGAAGAATCATTTTAAGGTCTTGCACACTCAACTATGCTCAAGACAGAGCGGATAATATTATATAACCACATTGGACAATGCTATATAGTCATATTGAATGGGTTTTATAAAAACAACAGTGCTATTGTTGCCCAAGACTGCTGCATTTACAATATGAGTTTAACTGTATTAAATCTACACATGATAGGCCTAAGCATAACAAACCCAGAATTGTTTAAAAACAATACATCATAAATTGCAATCAAAATGGTTTATCATAAAACTAAATTCAAAAAAGGTAATTGTGACTTTTTATCTCACAATTCAGACTTTATATCACAATTATGCATGTATATCTCACAATTCAGAGACCAGCAAGATACAAACATAGAATCATGAGACATACAAATAATTGTAAGTCTTTTTTCTTGCAAATTCCGAGTTTACATCTCAAAATTATTTGTTTGGCCAATTCTGAGAGATGTACATTTTTTACTCAGAATTATAAGGCAACTCACATATCTGAGAAGAAAAGCACAAATTTTAAGATATAAACTCACAATTAAAATAAAAAAGTCTGAATTGTTATATAAAAAAGTCACTGTTTATGTATGTAATATATAATATGTATGTATGTATGTGGCAGAAACAAGCCTTCATAAATTAAGTAACTGCCTGTTATTACCTGCCTACCTAAAGTATATGTTCACGTGTGTTACATTCTTGGTGTCGCTGTACTGGGTGCTATACCAGCCAGTAGTGCAACTGTTATATGGTCAGTTTGCCCTTTTATGCCAATTACTGTTCTAAAAGAGAAACAGTTTGAAAATAATCTGGTTGAGTCTTTTTTTAATCTGTAAAATGTCAACACTATGTTTTGCTAACAGTTTGATTCAAAATATTTGACATTTTCAGAGATTTAACTCCTCCCACGGACTGTTTTCTGATAGGATATAGCTAAATGCCCCAGGGTAACAGCAGCCTGAGATGTCATTTTCTCCTGAAACACTGACTCAAAAAAACACTACATGTCACACAGCCACCAGCAGAACCAGCCTCCTACACACGCTCACTCTCACCTGATTACTGATCACCCGCAACTGCACCCACTTACCGGCACCACATTTAAGCACACTCCACTCACTCACTCATCGGCTAGTCTCAAGGTAGCAAGCTATTCTCTGGTCACTGTCTACCTGTTGCCTCGGATCTGCCGGTCTGCCGTTTGCCTGCCAAGGAAGGGATGAGTGCCCAGATAAGACTCTGTATTTTTTGCTTCCACTGATGTTTTGAGTTACTATTTCCCTGGAAGCTTGATCTTTGAGTTTTGAATAAATCACTTACCTGCTTGCCAGTACCCTCCTGTCTGTCTCCTTGACCAGAGTGTTACAGAAGACTAGCCCCCACTTTTCTCACAAACAAGTGTCCAGGAGCACCAAAAATCATGGATCCACAATCAGACACCTTCACCACACTCGTGCACGCCTTACAAGAAGCTCTGCCCTCTCCAATTCCTCCCTCTGCCAGTCCCATGGCCCGACCAGGAAACTTCTCGGGTGAGGCAGCTGCATGCAGCGGATTCCTGCTACAATGCTCCCTTTATCTAGAGATGCAACACCAGCTCTTTCCAACCGAGCGTTCCAAGATTGCCTTCATCATCTCACTCCTCTCTGGCCGAGCGCTACAGTGGGCAGAAGCTCTATGGAATGCGGATAGCCCTCAGGTAAACTCCCTTGAAAGTTTCGTGGAACACTTCCGGGAGGTCTTTAGTCTGTCCACCACCAAAGTCTCTGTACATGATGAGTTGCTACAGTTACAACAAGCAGATTCATCCATCCATGAGTACACACTCCGTTTCCGCACCCTCGCTGCTAGTAGTGGCTGGAATGATTCAGCCCTGCTCTCCGTGTTCCGCCGTGGGCTGAACGCCACTGTTCGTCGACACATGTCCATCTATGAGGACACGGTGGGTCTCGAGAGCTTCCTCCTCAAAGCAAGCCATATATCCCAACACCTGATTGCCTGCCACTCAGAGCCTGTAATTCCCGCTGCCATCTCCTCAAGACAGGCCCAACCTCCTCCCGAACCAATGGTCACAGATAACTATCACCTCACCCCTACGGAAAGATCTCGCCGCATTGCCCAGGGCCTCTGCCTCTATTGTGGGTCTCACGGACACATTCTCAACACCTGTCCCATCCGTCCTCCATGCCCAGCGGTGAGTACTGTCCATATAACTCCTACCATTTCCAGTGTGCCTCATATCAATGCTTCTCTCCTGTATCATGACCAATCTTTCCCAGTCAAGATACTCGTGGACTCGGGAGCCTCTGGGAACTTCATTGCGTCCCGCAGTCTCACTGAATTCTCTATTCCCCGTCACACCAACCAAATCCGCTATCAAATCACTACCATCCAAGGCAAGCCGCTGGGCAGAGGTTTGGTACGTCACCACACCCCAGAGGTGGTACTACGCATTGGGTGCCTCCACTCGGAGCCCATATCTCTACTGGTATTGGAGGAAGCAGCCGTGGACATTGTTCTCGGACGTCCCTGGCTCGCTCGCCACCAACCCACCATCGATTGGGAATCTGGAGAGATCCTCCGATGGAGTGAGAACTGTATCCGAGAGTGTATGAAGGAACGGCCCCAGCCTAGATCCGTTCTGTTTCCATTATCCCTCTGTTCAACCACTGTTGAAAGCCCTGATTCACTGCCCATCACACCCATTCCACCCGAATATCACCCGTACTCCGATGTGTTCAGCAAAACTGCAGCCACTCACTTACCACCTCACCGGCGATGGGACTGCGCAATTGACCTGCTGCCTGGGGCCAAATTACCGAAGGGACGGGTCTATCCTCTATCAATCCCGGAGAGGACTGCCATGGAAGAGTATGTTGAGGAGGCTCTTCAACAGGGGTTCATCAGACCATCCACCTCTCCGGCCGCATCCAGCTTCTTCTTCGTCACCAAGAAGGATGGAGGGTTAAGACCCTGTATCGACTATCGAGCACTCAATGACCAGACGGTAAAATTTGCCTATCCACTTCCTCTAGTTCCTGCATCCCTGGAAGAACTCCGTGAGGCCCGCATCTTCAGCAAACTCGACTTGAGAAGTGCCTATAACCTTATCCGCATCCGCAAAGGCGATGAGTGGAAAACCGCCTTCATAACACCCACTGGGCACTACGAATATCGGGTTATGCCATACGGGCTTTCTAACTCGCCTTCCATATTCCAAAACTTCATGAACGAAATCTTCAGGGATATGCTTCACCGGTTCGTCCTCATCTACATTGACGACATCCTCATATACTCCCCTGACATCACCGAACACCACAGACACGTAACCCAGGTTCTTCAACGCCTCCGTCAGCACCACTTATTCCTGAAAGCTGAAAAATGTGAGTTTCACAAAACCACCATTCACTTCCTGGGCTACATCATCACACCCACTGGAGTTCAAATGGACCCTAAAAAGATTGATGCGGTGCGAAGCTGGCCACAACCTACCACGGTCAAGGAGCTACAGAGGTTCCTTGGATTTGCAAACTTTTATCGTCGGTTCATCGCTCATTACAGCCAGGTGGTGGCACCTCTCACCTCACTACTGAAACGAAAGACCCATTCCATCTCCTGGGCACCCGAAGCCGAACAGGCCTTCCATCAACTCAAGTCAGCCTTCTGTACCGCTCCCGCACTGATCCATCCTGACCCTAATCTCCGCTTCGTGGTGGAAGTGGATGCGGCCACCCTGGGAGTCGGTGCCGCCTTATCCCAGTGGAAGGGTGAAACCCCTGTGCTCCATCCCTGCGCATACTTCTCCCGAAAATTGTCCCCGGCGGAGCAGAACTATGACGTGGGGAATCGAGAGTTACTGGCCATCAAGCTTGCTCTGGAGGAATGGCGGCATTGGCTGGAAGGGGCCCAATATCCATTTGAAGTAATTACCGACCACAAGAACTTGCAATACCTCAGAGACGCTAAACGCTTGAACCCCAGACAAGCCCGCTGGGCCCTCTTCTTCACTCGTTTCAATTTTATCATCTCTTACCGTCCTGGCAATAAGAACATCAAGGCTGACGCACTCTCCCGTCTTCACCAACCAGATCCGACGCCTGACGAGCCCGAGCCAATCCTACCGTCCTCTGTATTTCTGTCTCCAATCCAGTGGGCCCTCGATGATCAAATCCGTGCCGCCACTCTAACAGAACCTGCTCCGCCGGGAGGTCCCGAAGGCAAGGAGTATGTCCCATCTACCCTTCGCCTCACCCTTCTGGACTCAGTCCACACCTCTCCGGGATCCGGACACCCAGGCAGCAACCGAACCCTCTCGCTCCTCCAAGGCCGCTACTGGTGGCCCAACATGGCCCGGTATGTCAAAGGTTGTTCGGTCTGTGCCATCTCCTCCACGCCTCGTAAACTGCCCGGAGGTAAATTGGTTCCTTTACCAATACCTCGCTGGCCCTGGTCTCACCTGGGGATAGACTTTGCCACAGACCTACCTCCTTCCGACGGATATACCACCATCCTTGTGGTCGTAGACCGGTTCTCAAAGTGGTGCAAGCTAATTCCCCTACGAGGCCTACCTACCGCCCTAGAGACCGCAGAGACTCTCTTTCAACACGTGTTTAGGAACTTTGGACTTCCTGAGGACATAGTATCTGACAGAGGGTCACAATTCACCTCCAGAGTCTGGCGAGCATTCTTCCGCCTCTTAGGTGTCTCAGTCAGTCTATCCTCTGGCTATCACCCTCAGACCAACGGCCAGACCGAACGGAAAATTCAAGAGATCGGTCGATATCTCCGGGCCTACTGTCACAATCATCAAAACAGCTGGAACCAGTATCTGCCCTGGGCGGAATATGCCCAGAATTCGCTACGTCAATCAACCACAGGATTAACACCCTTTCAGTGCGTTCTTGGGTTCCAACCACCACTGTTTCCCTGGACCGGGGAGCGTTCGGAGGTCCCGGCGGTAGATTACTGGTTCCGGGAGAGTGAGAGGGTATGGGACTCAGCTCACGTCCATCTCCAGCAGGCAGTTCGGAGACACAAGTTCTACGCTGACGCTCGCTGATCCACTAATCCCGTCTACCAACCGGGTGATCGCGTCTGGCTATCGACCCGAGATATTCGTCTCCGACTGCCCAGCAGGAAGCTGAGTCCCCGGTACATAGGTCCTTTCCCCATCACAAAACGTGTCAATGAAGTCACCTACCAATTGCAATTACCGGATCACTACCGAATCTCACCCACCTTCCACGTCTCCTTACTAAAGCCCTTCACTAACCCTCTTCTCCCTTCCTCCTCAGAGCACGAAGTATCCCCTCCCCCACCCGAAGTCGAGGTCAGTGAGGCCATCTACAGAGTCAAAGAGATTCTCGACTCCCGGCGGCGGGGCGGCCGGATACAGTACCTCATAGACTGGGAGGGGTATGGTCCTGAGGAGAGATCCTGGGCCGACAAAGATGACATTCTCGACCCATCCCTCGTTTCCGATTTCCACCAAGTCCATCCCGATCGCCCTGCTCCCAGGGGGCGTGGTCGCCCTCGCCGTCGATCACAAGCGTCGGGAGACGCCCGTGGGGGAGGGGGTAATGTCACACAGCCACCAGCAGAACCAGCCTCCTACACACGCTCACTCTCACCTGATTACTGATCACCCGCAACTGCACCCACTTACCGGCACCACATTTAAGCACACTCCACTCACTCACTCATCGGCTAGTCTCAAGGTAGCAAGCTATTCTCTGGTCACTGTCTACCTGTTGCCTCGGATCTGCCGGTCTGCCGTTTGCCTGCCAAGGAAGGGATGAGTGCCCAGATAAGACTCTGTATTTTTTGCTTCCACTGATGTTTTGAGTTACTATTTCCCTGGAAGCCTGATCTTTGAGTTTTGAATAAATCACTTACCTGCTTGCCAGTACCCTCCTGTCTGTCTCCTTGACCAGAGTGTTACACTACAATACTTTTTCAGAACACCTGTAGTACCACAATTTGTTGTGACGGATGTGTGAAATGTGATGCTTGTCACATCATACCCAAAAAGGCTTGAGGCTGCAAAATTGTTTCAACCAAGTACTGAGTCAAGGGTATGAATGCTTGTGCAATTTACTTATGCAATTCACCTATTTACTAATTATAAGTGTTTTTTCTTTTTAATGAATTTGCAAAGATGTGACAAATCTGTAAGAAACAGCAGCGACTTAACAAGATTTAACAAAATGTGAAAAAAGAAAGGGTATGAATACTTTTTCAAGACACTATATTTTATACAATATTTCAAACTTAACAAGTGAATGCAGTTTCATTGTACAAGTGTATGTATGCAGTATGCAAAATACACAGCTGCATGTGTTGGCCAAGCATATAGGCCTACACCAGCATTTTATTACATCTTATGTTATCCTTCTAAATGCCTTTTTTCACTTGCCAATTCTATTTTGCTGCAGTTCAGATGTAATTTCTCATCCTTCAAGACCTTACATCCTTTCTCATTCTCATGATCCTGTGAGTGCACATTTATTCACAAACCCTTGGCTTTACAACTGCGGTAATCTTTTCTTAAAAAGTTCCTTTAAAGTTTTGATTCAGCTATGCTTGAATTATGGTTTGGTTCAGCAGGCGAAAGCTGCAGCATCATTCTGGAAGATTCTGTTGAACTCATGTATTCTTCCACATTAGTCTTTCAGTGGCCGCTGAATATTGCTTCAAAATTGCAGAAGCTGTTCTAGTCATACAACAACACTACAAAGTTATTTTTAAACGTTCACTTGGCAGTATTGAAAAACAGATTCCGACTCGTGCTCTTTTTGAGCAGCATAAGGGAACTTTTGGGCGCTTATCTCTCACTGTGAGATATTACCACTAAAGGACTTTGTTCGTTTGGGGAAATACGCACATTGAGTTTCCTGCAGATGGGATTCACTGGCCTATACCTGTTTATCTGTCTGCCTTTTACCCTCTTTTTCTCTGTCTCTTTATCTCTCTGTCTCCATCTTTCCAGCATGAGGGCAGACAGGCTTGTCCCTTGAATGACAAATGCTTGTTTGAGACAGTTAAGTCCATCAAGGAGACGGAGAGAGACTGTGGAGGAGTGATAAATTAAAGACAGGCTTGGGGAAAAGGGAAGCGCAATGGAAACAGCGAGGAACTGAAGCGGGGCGATGTCAGAGAGGAGGATGATGATGATGAAGAAAATAGCCTCAAATGGAGGAGATTTATTTTGTGTACTGCTATCTGCTGATTGAAGTGCTCAAAACTAATCAAGATGTTTTCGCACAGCCAAACATTTGGTCTGTCAGACTCTTCAGCAATCGTACAATGTATAGTTAACATGAAGCACAAAGGTCCTTATAGTTTTAAGCTTGTAGATCAAATGATTGCCCTGCTGAAAAGACCAGCTCATAACAAAATGTTTTGGTTTAGTAAACAGTCCTTTCCGTACACAAATTCTCGTGTTAGCAAGCAGATTACACTTTCACATGTGACCAACAATTCCACAACAAATATAAAATATCATAATGAAATATCATCCAAATATTAATTTGACAGAGGTGAGAGACCTGACTATGCTGACATATCTTACGGTGATGAAAATCTGAAATTGTAGTCATTTTAGCTATCAAATACATTGAATCAATCAATTACTGTAGGGATGTAAGAATTACATGAATTACCGAAAAAGATTACTGTATTAAACTGTAGGAATTACTTAATTAAATTAAACTGCTTAAACATAATTAAACTCTAGGGACTTTAGGAATTACTGAATTACTGAAAAGTATTACTGTATTAAAACAAACACAATGAAGAGTGATAATGTTATTGCTTTATAAGCATTCTGAATAGCACTTCAGTATGTTATTGCTTTTTTATTCAAGATCACATGTACAATATACTGTATCATTGGAACACAAATTATATAGTTTCTCTCACCTCAGAACAGTATGTCTGCTCTGCGTCTGCTATGTTAACACGGTAACTTTTAAAAACATTTCAAATGAACAAATAAAACAAGTAGTTGTTACATGTATCCAGGGGTGTGTCTAGAGGGGTGGGGGTACAGGGTACGGGGTGGCACTGGCCCCCCTCAAAATATGCTTGGCCCCTCCTTGTGACCACCCCCCCCCAACTGTAGTATAACATCTGCGGTGCGGGAGCAGTCTGGGTGCATTTAAAATCTCACGCGCTGCCGCTGATGTCATCGGCAGCATAGTGCCGCTTGAAGTAGAACCTATGAGTAGAACACACCTACTCAATGTCTGGTTCGCTGCCAATCTTTTCCCAAATACGATGCCATTGGATTAGAGTGCTGTAAATTACACAGCTCAAAAAGGAGAAGCACGATTCTGCAGGCTGCAGACCACTTCTATGTAGTAAGTCAAAAGTATGCGTCAGTACTAAGGATGTGCAATATTGACAAAAGAATACTCAATATTTCAATATTTTCTGGGAATTTATTGATAAAGATAATTAGACGATATTTTGCTGAGTGTGTTATTGTGCTGATATCTTAAGGACAGCTGACTCCTATAGTTTTTGATAATCTTCATATCCTGTGTGGTGGTCAGTTCAAAGCTAGTGATATAAATTAATGTTTTCCAATAATTTTAAATAGATTTTAATGGGCATTTTTACCTTTTATAAAGCCATTTTCTAAAATTGTGCATCATCTTTTGAGTCAACTAATTACATTTAATCAATCAATTATAATAATACATTTGGTCTGTTACTAAAATGAAATCAGTATCAAGAAAATTAATCTTTGCAGAAGTTTATGGAATTTAGATGTATTTTCACATATTAATGCAGCTTAGAGGATCATGGAATGTTTTAACCTGCAGTTACAAATGCATAAATAAAGTTTTGATATTTTAAAAATGAATACTGAATTTGAAATTATAAAAAAAAAAAAAATGATATACTGTAAATGTAAAATTAAACCCGCCAGTAGGTGGCAGTAATTCCCTGTTATTAAGTGAGTCATTGCAATTGAACAGAATCATTTAAACCGTTGATTCAATCAGAAACAAAACACTGTCATGTTGCTCAGAGACGCAAAACTGTGCTGTGGCTGTGTTTGGAATTGTTTGGCTGTGTTTGGCGAAATAGAGCAAAAAATGAAGTTTAGAAACGTAGTTTATAAACTAAGTTCGGGAGGAGCACGTCAGATACTCAGGCTAATTAGCACAGGTGGTACACAATCTAGGTAATCAGCCCTTGGACATAAATACAGCTGTCTTACCTCCATCTAGTTGACGGTTAAGCAGCATTCGGTGGCACCATTTACCATTACATCACAGACGCAACATTTCCGTCCAAACTAAGAGACCCATGATGGGGTTTTTTCGTAACCTCCGGTCAATCTGCCGGCCCCAGGATCATCTATTTTTATTTTTATTTATTTTTCACCAGACACGGCCGCCGAGCTCCGGGCTTCATCACGACCGCTGCTCTCTGCTCAACCAGCCACACGCTCTCCTCCGCCGGCCGGAGGTCGCAGCAGCAGGCCTTCAACGAGCCTGGGCCACGCCCCAGTTTTCACCGCAGCAAAGCTTCACTCGCTTCCCGCTTCAGCTCCGCAGCCTTCACCGCGGCTCTCCCAGCTGCAGTGCAAGTATGCAGCCGGGCCTCTAGCTTCGAGTTTCAGATGCTTCTAGTTTCAGATACTAACGCGAGGCGGCCTCCTCCGTTAGCACGCAACCACCAATGATGTCAGGGGAAATCTCCAAAGGCAGGTATTTGTTGATAAAAGTCGTTAAAAGACCTCGCGAAGACATTGGATGTTAACGCCACTATGTAACCATGACATCATGCCCAGAATATACACCGGACATACTTAAACCTCCGTATTTTTACCAGCATTTAATTGGCATAGCATTCCTTAGACAGATAAGCTGGATGAGGTAAATGTGTTTTGCGAATACACTCTTGATCACCGTGGACCAACAGTAAAATGAACGTGCACGAGGTATTCTCATTCAACCTGTGCTATTTTAATGTTTTGTTTTTGACCTAAATCATAGAGACACTGACCTTGACTTGCATATGCATTTCAGAGGGCTAATAGAGCCCCTTCACAACAGATTTAGTTCCCAAACAACTGTCAGTTTTGACCCAAATATGAATTTCAGTTCCGTAATTAATCCAAGTTTCGACAGTAATAAATTATCTTGCAGCATCAGTTGCGCACGTTATCCCCAAGATCTCCCGGTTCTCTCTTGTGCATTTAATTTCACCGGAAACATCACTCTAAACAGATCATTTGAATCAGTGAATTGTCGACTAGAGAATAGCTGCTATCAGGTCATTTCAACTTGCGAAGGAAGTGTTGGAGCAATTTGCGAACCAATTTTACAGGTTCATAAAAAAAGAATCAGCTTGTTCATGAATCAGACACTGCTCCTGCATCCCAGAGCACATTATATACATTATAAGGAGTAACGGTATGTTTCACGATACGTAGCGAAGTAAAAAGTGCAATCTTTGGAACGCAGTAAAGTAAAGTTACTAAATAAACGACTCCAGAAACTACAGGTATTAGAAATGTATTTAAGTACGGTAGCGAAGTAAGCTACTTCATTACTGACCACCAGCGGCCCTGCTAAACGTCACAACCATTTTTCCATGGCCTATACAGCTACAGCCGTAGGCGCAAGCTCGAAGCTGCCTCCGCTTGCAACACAGCCCCACACATCTCAGTCTTTTTCCTTCCGCTATGAATAACCCTCTTTTTCTTTACAGTGGCCTCCAGCTACCGAAGCAGACACGAGCGTGAGGCTACCTCCATTAGCAGAGCAGGCTACGATAGCTCTTCAGGAGCCCCTTCCTGTGGCCTACAGCTACGGCAGTCAAAGCAAGCGCAACGCTGCCTTCGCTCACAACACAGACCCACACATCTCTTTTCTCGTACTGCTTTGCGCTTCTTTCAATTTCCCACTTCAAGATCCAGAGGCCGTCGTTCAGCGTGAAACTGCCTCCACTCTCTACTTTATTTAACATCACCATATTCTCTTTTACAGAAACATCACTGCTCATCCCACCAAATGCTGTTGCCTCGGTGCTACCGCTAGGGGCACACAACATCCGAGCACCTATCCGGCAGGTGCAGACAGATTCCTACCCCTCATCCAAGGCCGTCACCAAGGACTAATTGGGTAACGGACGTATTGCAGGCCATTATAATCGTTTAAAATATAAAGAGAGAAACATTATAAACAAGAGTGCTTTCAGTATTTAAGATTATCCGAACGCTTTCCATCCAAGAATCGTGAGTGATTTTTCCCCATCTTTACCGTCATTTTTACCATGACACCATAGACAGTGGGAGATCTATTAAGCCGCATCTACGCACGGATCTCTGTGGTAATGGAAGTGACGTGGGTTATCACGTCCGTATTTAAGACGTAACTGCCCGTGTTTACATTAATTTTGCATCATAAAACCATTTTGAGACGCAAGAACATTAAACCCCTTACACGGAGTCATGCACAGCCGCATGCACAAGCAGTCTACACAATCAAGCGCGCATCAGCGTTTAAAAAAAGAGCAGCCTTCTGTAGTGAGGTTCACATCTTACATTTATAAATCCACCGCATTCCAAACCACAGGCATAGTGACTCCGCAGAGCACAAAACACAGACTGGCGAGACCGCACACTTCAAGTGTACATCAAACAAACGCATGTCTCTCTCAGCGCTCCTGAGCAATGAACCTTGTAACTTGCTCCAACCTTTCCAAACCTTATGAAAGATTATTTTACAGAAGGGTCAAGTGGCGCATGCACGTGAGGAATTGGAAGCAAGCAGCATATGGGTGTTTCTAAAGCAACTCTGCGTCATAGCTCATCTGGTTAAAATCTAAGCCCAGAATTGATTCTGAAATTCTCAGAATCGTTTGAGAGAGACTTGGTCATTTCTCCATGACAGAAGCGCTGCAACAATCGTAAATCATTGTATATGGACATCAAAGTTGTCATTTGCCAAATTCTCCATCGAGTTCAGCCGTATTCATCCTGAAATAACCTGTTCAGCTCTTCCCTATAGGCGGCGCAAATTAAACAAGGGTTCATGAGCAGATCTTTCGTTGACCGCCATTTCAGCACTAGCCATCAGAGTGGCTACTAGGACGTCGTGAGGTAAGAGACCCTTTCTAATCTATTGTCAGCTCCGCATAACTCCCCGTTCAAGCATAAACACCTTGATTCCTTCGACTGTTCTCTCCCAATATTAGAACATTGACCATGCAATCCATGAAATTGTGGGCCTTAACACCCGGCTGGCAAAGTTGACACCACTTCAGATTCCAAGCCATGCCATCCATCCAAATTCACGGCACTTATTTGGGATACACCAGCACATTCTATTCAGCCCAAGATTTCAAGACTGATCAGGAACCGCCACTAAATTCGTTTTACAAGCATGCAAGCAAACCTCATAGCATTTACCCTATTAGACGCCTATCATTCGGAGTATTGAACTCTGTAAGCCTCCGAGCAAATGTTTCCCTGTCGGCTATCGGCGAGGCTCACCATCTGACGCTGCAGGTAACGAACTCAATCACATGCACGAGAGCTTCCTGGTCGAGCAACCTCGAGCTCCGTCTGACTATCGACGAACTTACATGTACAGTGCCGCAAGGGCGGAACCCCCGTCAGATGCTGCGTGAGCCTTCCCGGTTGAGTGAATACGTCTAACAAACGCCTTAAAAAATTGGTGCAAGCTTTCCTGACTTTTAATTTCTTCAAATCACACGCTTGGCGAGGCTCCCCCTTCTGACACCGCGAACCACCACTTCTGGCCAGAGCCTCCCAGCCAAAAAACTTGCCTTTTCCACCCTGCGTCCGGAGAGTCTCACGAATCTAGGCTACGAGCTTCCATCTCCAGTCAGGTGACGGCGAGTGCCTCCCGGCTACCCAACTTTACCTTTCCGTCTTTACCTGTCCGACAGTGAGTCTTGATCTCCCGTTGGACGCCGGCGAGAGCCTCCCGGCCAGGCGACCTTACCTTTTCCACCCCACGGCCGGCGAGGCTTACCCATCCAGACCGCGAGTATTTTCCTCCGGTCGGATGTTGGCGAGAGCCTCCTGGCCACACAACTTGCCTTTCTGTCTTTACCTGTCCAACACAGCGAGTCTTGATCTCCCGTTGGACGCCGGCAAGAGCCTCCGGGACAAACAGCCTTATCTTTTCAAACCTCCTGCTCGACGAGGCTTACCCGTCCGACACGGCGATTCTGAAACCACAGTCAGACGTCGGCGAGAGCCTCCGGGACAGACAAACTTTCCTTTTTCATCCTGCGGCCGGCAAGGCCTACTCAACCACGCTGCCGGTTGACTGCGAGGCCTTCCGACCCCTAAACTCTGCCCTTCTGTCTAAACCATCCGACTCGGCGAGCCCCGATCTTCCGACGGACGCCGGCGAGAGCAATCCCGGCCAGACAATCTTATCCTTCAAAGTCCCATGCTCGGCGAGGCTTACCCGTCCGACACGGCAATTGTTGAAGCCACCGTCGGACGTCGGCGAGAGCCTCCCAGCCAGGGGACGCCCCCCAGCGGGCACGCCCACCAGTTGGATGACGGCTAAGCATCCCGACCAAAACTTTACCTTTCCGTCTTCACCTGTCCGACACAGTGAGTCTTGATCTCCCGTCGGTCGCCGGTGAGAGCACTCCCCGCCAGACAACCTTGCCTTTTCTAGTCCCACGCTGGCGACGCTTACCCGTCCAACACAGTGGGTATTGTGCCCCCGTTGGGCGTCGGCGTCAGTCTCAGTCACCCACCTATTTTTTCCGTCCGACAGGTGATGAGGCCTAGCCGTCGCTGCGGTCCTCGTCCACCCGCCGAACACCATTCAACTGTCTCTGCTATCCTCAAACCTTTTCCCCCCGCCTGGCGAGGCTTACCCGTCCGATGTCCTAAGCCTTACAATCTCCCATCGGACACTGCCAGAGCCCCCTCAGTTCCGGGTTTCTCTTCTCCCTACTCGTCGGCGAGACTATCCGTCTGGCAGCGTAGACTTGGTCTCATGTCATGACGTTGACGCTGGTCTCCCGGTGGTCTCCTATGCTTGCCGTCCGCATGCGACGCTCATCCATTCGATGCCGTGAGTCTCGATCTCCCATCGGATGTTGCGAGAGCCTCCTTGTTGGGCGTCCCAAACTCTTTTTATCTGCTCAGCCGATAGGACCCACCCGTCCGTCGGAGGGGTATTGTGCCCTATCGGAGGCTTCATGGGTCCTCTCGGCCAGATACCGCCCTCTGTCCTCTGATTAGCAGGGGCTGATGGCCAGTAGGGCTGGTACGCCGACTCCGTGAACTATCCCACTGCAGGCAACTCGGGTCCTCCTGGCCAGGGCTCCAACCACGCTGCTCCTCCATCGGCGGGCAGGGCTCACCCGTCCCAATGCAGTGAGCCATCGCTGGGCCTCGGTTGAGCCATCCCCGACCGGTCGCCCCAAAACCACGAAGTTCACTCTGGCGGTCGGTGGGGCCCACTCATGCATGCTAAACCGCTCCCTCAGAGCACGTAGACCCCCCCGGCCTGCCACACAAGCTACTCCTCGGAACTAGCTCCCGCCAGATTTCAAACACGTATTTGGGGGGGGGGGGGGGGAATCTTAGTCTGGCACCTGTCCTACATTCTATTGCTTTTTTGGGGGTTCACTGGGTTCGGGCCATTCCCGGCTAGGAGCCCTCCCCCAGGACAGCACGCCTACAACGTATACAACGTACAACGCATTAATACGCATTACGTTATCGTGCTAGTAGATGTAAGTGTGAAATCGTGAATAGACAATTGTGTCTAAAACGCAAGTATCTTGATATTAACTTTTTGTTTATTGACCATATCTTATGAAAAGTAACCCGCCAAATTGGCTTGTGATTTGACAACTTTACACGCCACAGCTGATTTTTGCCCACATTTAGCAGATTGGCAGGTGTTAATTTCAAACCCTGGTCGTAAGTATACATTTATAATTATAGGCCTGTTGAAAAGCTGAAAATATATGTTGAAAGCTCCTTATAGTTTGAGCTTATTTGTGTTGCAGCGATAAAACAGAAATCTTTATTACATTTCTTCCTGTTGTTTCAAAGATTAAAACACAATCACTTTCCCGAATAGTCTGCAGTAACGTGGTAAACGCTAAAATTTGGGGTTTTAATAATCTTAGCGTTCTGACACTTGGAATTTTAAGATATAGAATAGTAAATACCTGTATTGAACAAACAAACGTTTTTGCATGTAGTCTTATATTTTTTATTTTCGTTTGCAATATCTAATTTAGGGGTGTCCTCGACTAAGGATTTTCATAGTCGAATCGGAATTTTCGAATCTTGCCAATATTCGTCTGATAGTCGAATCATATGTTTGTCAAATCATATGTTTATTATAATAGTGTTCTCATTATAATGTTATGTATATGACAGTCAGAGTCATAGTCATTAATATTATTTTTGTTTGTCCTGCTCGCAATGCATGCTGAAGAGATAATCACCGTAGTAGCCTGCTACAATGAAGCGCTTTTACTGCAGGGAAGCTCAAACAAATGCATCTCATGCAAGATAAATAATAGCAGACCTATATACACTACATATAAAGTGGCGAAAATGTTTTTAAATAACTTGCACCCTAATGATCGAAATAAAATCCAGTCTTTCACTCTGCCTGTGTCAATTTGAGTTTTGTTAAAGATTTAAATCCCTGCCGCCATGCTCCTGTCGGTCATGGTTTATGGAAAGTGAAACTTAAATATATAGTGGTGGTTGGATTTATTCATGCATGTTAAATATTTATTTATAGCTTCAATCTTTCCAGATTCTTATTTACAGCATTATCATAACAGGCTGTGTTAACTTCTTGGGAGCAAACCGGTAGTTTTCTGTGAAATCAGACATTTGAGCACCCCCATATAGCCAAAATGGCATGATCATAACACCCCGTGAATATTCAACTGTGAGATTGGGAGTCGAATCAGTCTCCTCCTAACGAAGCATCAAATCGTTGACTATTCGGGGTCACCCCTAGTCCTTCACATTAAATAATTTTGTCTTTAATCAGATGATAATATGGCTATTACATATACTATTTGTGTAATATTGATGATTAAGTTAGAGTTTTTTTAGACAGAATTTTGTAAAAAAAAAAAACACAAGGACAGGGGATAAAGTAAGGCACTGCAGCAACTCATTCAAGATTTGGATGTCAAAGACAGGTAGATGCAGTACAGTGCAGTGCGGGTCAGAGCCAATCCACCCGGCAGGGGCAAGTAGGTCAGCAAATTAGCAGCCCTGAATCTGGCAGCACAGGTCAGAGCTGGCCAGAGAGGGCCAGTGAGGACCACACCAGCACCCATCTATCCGCAGTAGACAGATCATGAGAACATGAGCATTTTTGTTTACAAAAGTTCACTAGACACACACACAATTTATTTTTGGACAATGAAAGAAGTTGAGAACAAGTATTGTCTTTTCAGTGTTTTTTATTTATAAAAAGAGAGATGAGTTCCCTTCCGAACTTCTACGCTGCGTCCTCTAGAGGGCGCTATGGGAATGCCTCCAGCGTGACCGGTTACCTGAAGCATGATTACAAACACCCAATGCACTTGACATTGGCAGGTGGACGCCTTTGACGCAAGCTAATGAGCATCTGCGGGTATAAAAGGGCACCTGTGGAATACATCATCCTCTTTTTTCCTTCAGGGGACCTTGTTTCTGAAGTGTGAGTAGATATGTCTGTTGAGAAGCGCTTTAGGAGGTGTGTCGATCCGTGTCAGCGTTGTCTGACACTAGATGACACACACGATCTATGCGTTATGTGTTTGGGTGAAGAGCACGCACGCTCTGTTCTTGAGGGAATGGAGTGCGTTCATTGTGAGCCTTTTTCTGTGGGAAAGGCAGTGAAGAGACTGAGTTCGCGGCGATCGCAGATGAAGCTTGCGAACGAGTTTGAGAGAGGAATTTTTCATCTCGTGCTCGACTGCGGCTGACGAGAGTGAACTGCGGGAGGAAGATGTATTGTTACATCTTCTGATCCAGCAGGAAGGGCTTTGCTTGCTCATGGTGGGCTGATGAAGGCGGAGAGGATATTTCTGAGCCTTCTCAGCTTGTCTGCCCTGCGATGTAGAGCTGCTGGAGGTTATGAAGCGTGCGCTTCTGCTGGGTAAACCTACAGTGGAGGCACGGAAAAGGGGGAGTGGCTCGCAGTAGACTTGATGAGCGATCTCTCTCTGGCATAACCTCCCAGCTCCCGTGAGCCTCCCATTCCTTCTCCAGATATTCATAGTAAGATCGTAAACAATATTCAGCCCGCATCCATCGGTATAAGCATGCTAATTATGCTGACATCGAAGTGAGGCGTGAGCGCAGATATGCGATATCGATGGCCCCTAGGGACGCTTGCGAGCTAAAAACAAAAACAAATTCAAATTGTATTTTTAACCTGGATTGAGTGTTGTTAAGCTTCCTCTCATTTAAGAGAGTCATTTTGCTGAAGTCTCCGCTCTTCAGAGCTCCGCTTAGACCGCACTATTGGTGTATAGGCTCTATTGTGAGCCTTGCTATCTTTCTCTAGCGCTGAGTGTAGTCAGGTCTCCTCTCACTTCAGAGAGTCGTGATGCTGATACCTCCACTCTTAAGAGTTCCCTTGCCTGGATCGAGTGTTGCTAGGCTTCCTCTCATTTAAGAGAGTCATTCTGCTGAAGCCTCCGCTCTCCAGAGCTCCGCTTAGACCGCACTGTTAGTATGTAGGCTCTATTGTGAGCCTCACTAGCTATCTCTAGCACTGAGTGTAGTCAGGTCTGCTCTCGCTTAGAGAGTCGTGATGCTGAGACCGCCACTCTTAAGAGCCCCCAACTAGGGTTGAGTGTTGTTAGGCTTCCTCTCGTTAGAGAGTCGTCCTGCTGAAGCATCCACTCTTCAAAGCTCCATCTCTGGTGCCTCTGGCGCTGAGTGTAGCCAGGTCTCCTCTCAATTAGAGAGTCGTTATGCTGAGACCTCCACTCTTAGGAGTTCCCCTACCTGGATCGAGTATTAGGCTTCCTCTCGTTTAAGAGAGTCATTCTACTGAGGCCTCTGCTCTCCAGAGCTCTGCTTAGGCAGCACCATTAGTATGTAGTCTCTATTTTGAGCCTCGCTAGCTGTCTTTAGCGCTGAGTGTAGTCAGGTCTCCTCTCGCTTTAGAGAGTTAGTATGCTGAGACCTCCACTTTTAAGAGCCCCCCAACTAGGGTTGAGTGTTGTTAGGCTTCCTCTCGTTTAGAGAGTCGTCCTGCTGAGGCCTCCACTCTTCAGAGCTCCGTCTCTGGCAGTAATAGGAGAATGTGGGCTCTGTTTGAGCATCACTAACTGCCTCTGGCGTTGAGTGTAGCCAGGTCTCCTCTCACTTAGAGAGTCATTAACACTGGCCATGCTTAGGGCATTCCTGTCAGCGACCCCTTTGAAAAAAGAGGATGATGTATTCCACAGGCACACTTTTATACCCGCAGACGCTCATTAGCTTGCGTCATAGGCGTCCACCTGCCAATGTCAAGTGCATTGAGTGTTTGTAATCATGCTTCAGGTAACCGGTCACGCTGGAGGCATTCCCATAGCGCCCTCTAGAGGACACAGCGTCTCGTTCCCTATTCTCAGGGAACTATGGTTACATACGTAACCTGAGACGTTTTCCAGGCACTTATGTGGGGCCCTTTATTTGTCATCCCACTTGTGTTGGGGCACTTAACTTTTCCCATGCCCCCTGACTGGATCCCCCTGAGCCAACCCATTTAAAAAAACTTGAATCGCCACTGCATCCATCCATTTACAATCACCAGAATCTTTATATTCCAGTTAATACATCTTAACAAATGATCCAAAAAATATTAGAAAACATATGATCAGAATACATACAAACTGTTTTATGTATACCCTGTTGAAATATCAATCATATGCTGGTTAGGTACGTTTTTACTAGTGCTGTCAAACGATTGATCACGATTAATTGCATCCTAAATACAAGTTTTTGTTTACATAATATATGGGTGTGTACTGTGTATATCTATTATGTTATATATAAATACACACACATGCATGTATATATTTATGAAAAATGTTATGTCTATACATTTAAAATATGTTTATATAATATCAATTATATTAATATGAATATTGTCATGGTGCTGCGCACAGGGCCAGGAATGAGGAGACGAGGAATGCAATCAACAGAAGACTTTACTGAACACGGAGGTAGACAGACACAGATGATGGTTGCACATGACATAGACATATACATTGACATTAACAACAGCGTAGACATTAACAATAACCGACAGGAAACATGAGGTAGAACAGACTATATATAGGGAGACATAACTGGAAACACCTGGGACGTAATCAGGACACAGACGGAGATGGGGACAACTAATGATGGGGAACAGGAAGGACCATATAAGGGTGAGGAAACAAAGGCAGAGGAAGACAAAGTCTGACAAATATGGAAATATTTTCAAATATATATACTGTATGTGTATGTATTTATACATTCATAAAAAATATACACATTATACATATTGTTTACATAATATATATATTATGTAAACAAAAAAACAGCTAAATCAGCTCAAAAAAGCAGCCATGTTTCAAAACTTACCTAACCAGCATATGCATATATTTTTCTACAGGGTAGATATGTTTTATCTAGTGTTTTGTGTTACCTCAGCCTTATGTTCCCTGAATCTTATTTTCCCTCAACCCTCACTCTGCTAGAAGTGATGGCTATCAATCTGCAAAGCAATATATGCTGTCAGGTCACATTTAGTATTTATACATAATTCGAAAAATTAAACACTATTTTAAAGATCTGCTAGAAGTTTCTCTTAGCGTACCAGTCTACAGATAATAGTAATAATAATAATAATACAAATTATTTGCATTTATATAGCGTTTTTCTAGACACTCAAAGCGCTTTACAATGTGAGGGGGTATCTCCTCAACCACCACCAGATCAATTGCTGTTGCAATTTCTTATGCTTTTGTTTTTATGCTAATAGCCATTAATGCAACTGCACTAAAACCAAATAAGCAGTAAACAATAATCAGAAAAAGTAAATATATACAACGTTTAGAGTGGTCTCAAAGGCAACCAGAGCTGTTTATCAGCCTGGACTGAAGCTCCTCTCATAAAGTGCTGGTAATGTTCGATCAAAATTGCTATGAAGCACATCTGAGAGCACAGAAAAGAAAATGACCCACTTATTCGCACCTTATAGCCATTATTAATTGCGCAAATTGATTTATAAAATCTGTTGCAACTCTGCTTTTATGTACGATTTTTTCCATGTGATGAAAGTCTGAAAGCAAAATGGAGAGTTTAAAAACGTCCCATACGTATTTCAGTCGATAACAGTACGGCTCTCAATGAATACTCAATATTCTCAATACAAGTAAAGATGATTTCCTCAAAGAGCTCAGATATCTATTCACTAAGGACTAAAGAAGACTAAATCATGGTATTTAAAGATCCAGACAAAAATAAAAATGATTACACAATGTTCTACCTTTTCAAGCCTTTTTGTGAAGAAGATTGACTTCTCCAATAGAAACAGAAATAGAAAAGGCAATTGGAGAAAAGTGAAGGCTGTCTACGAGCCTGTCCTTAAATTCAATTTAATAAGGTAAAAGCCTATATACAGAGGACCAAAGAAATCATCTGAGTCACTGTATTTAAACATCTACTCTGAGAAACTTTAAAGTTGTTCACTTTTTCCCCTTTTCTGCAGATGGTAGGGCGAATGGAGAAAAGAGGTAACAGCAAGAATCTTCGGGCGGGTTCTGTAATGCACCCCGGTTGCTCAGCGCATGTTGGGCTCTACTGTATAAATTCCATTTTCATTACTTCTATAATAAATGCAGTGTGAATCCTGGGAGGCAGGGGCAGCAAAAATAAATCTGATACATGAATAAACGATGTCCCTAGGGAGGAAGGGCTCCTCCTTTGTAAAGAAGATTGACTTCTCCAAGATGGGACACATAAGGCAGGAGGAGCACAAACAGAAATAGAAACCGAGTGGAGGGAATCAAAACTATCTAACGCTTATTCTTCACCTCAAAATTCCCTCCATTCTGAGTCCTATAAACATTAACAAATGTTTGCTTTGACAGCCTCAGTTCTTCAATTAAACATAAGGAGGGATATTCAGCTCACCTCCTCTGAGCTTAGTCCTGATGAATTGTTTTTTAGTTTTAATTCTGTCTGCACTACTATCTTGGATTCCGTGGCTCCACTGAGGACTAAACATCACAAGTTAACTCCAGAGCCATGGTTGAATAATACTACTCGGACATTGAGACAGGCTTGTAGAAGGGCTAAGAGGAAATGGGAAAATTAAAAACTACAGTTTTTTTATTAATAAGATATCTGAGACCAGACATACCATCAAATCAGTTGCTGGCGATCTTGCAGGCCATTTAAAATATACCGGTGTCTTTAGTTAGTTTATACCTATTTCACTTACTTTAAAAAATAAATGACATTGTTAATCAACTCAAAGCAACTGGTTCACCCTTAGATATAATTTCCTCATGCTCATTTAAACAAGTATTCAGTGTAATGGGTCCAACACTTTTAAATTTGATCAATAAATGCCTTGAGTTAGGAGTTGTTCCGGACTATTTAAAACATGCCTCGGTACAACCAGGGCTGGACTGGGACAAAAAAATCAGCCCTGGCATTTTTTGTTCCAGGCGGCCCACCACCACCCACACTTCTATATATATATATATATATATATATATACACACACACACACACACACACACACACACACTACCAGTCAAATATTTTTGAACAGTGAGATTTTTACTGTTTTTTTATCTTCTTTCTACTCAAATTCTACTCAGCTGTCTTCAACATAATGATAATAATAATAATAATAATAAATGTTTTTTGAGGAGCAAATCAGAATATTAGTATGATTTCTGAGGGATCGTGTGACTGGATTAATGATGCTGAAATTCAGCTTTGAAATCACAGGAATAAATTACATTTTTTAATATATTAAAATAGAAAGCTGTTATTTTAAATAGTAAAAATATTTCACAATATTACCGTTTTTGCTGGCTTGCTGAGCAGAAGATAATTCTTTAAAAAACATTCAAAATATTAGGCTACTGTTCAAAAACTCTTGACTGGTAGTATCAATGAATCTAGTTGTTTTGGATAAGAATAAAACATCAGGTCCGACAATCTAGTATATTTTTTCATTTAAATCTAGATTTATTCACATTGGCCCATGGAAACCTCTATGAACACACTTGACTTGACAAAAAAATCACGGGGGAACGAATTTAGGTTTTATTAAAAAAGTTTTTGCGTATTCTACAATCATGACGCACACACACATTAAGATATTTCGATGCCAGCCTCCATTGCAAGTCCCTATCAAGCACTTTACCGATTCAACCCTCTCCTCCTTCTCCCTGTGTTTTTGGCCTGCATCACTCACCGCGGAGCAAGCCTGTTCTTGATAAAGCTTCTGTGAAAACGTGGGAAAAGCCGACGAGGAAGAAGTTGGGGTACATAGGAGGAGCAAAATTCCTCATCGCTCCGTCTATAGCGCTTTGTGATTGGGTGGTTTATGCTGTCAATACAGGAGACAAACCAATGGGCCACTGGCTGCTCGCTGTCCCTGCATGATGGCAAAAAAAACTAAAACATCTTGTCGGCCCCTTAAGTGCGTCGGCCCACCGGGAAAATGCCCGGTATGCCCAATTACCAATCCAGCCCTGGGTATAACCCATACTTAAAGAGGCCTAATTTAGATTCCTCTGGTGCATCAAATTTAATCCCATTTCTAACCTTAAATTATAGAGAAAGTGTTTTTTCATCAGCTACAAAGTTTCTTGGTAGATTACAACATTTTTGATGCATTCCAATCAGGCTTTAGGAGATTTCACTCCACTGAGACTGCTCTTTTAAAAGTGTTCAACAAAATAATTTTAGCTACCGACTCTTTTACTCTAAGTACTTTTATACTTGAGCGCTGCTTTTGACACTGTATACCACATTGTTCTTCGGTCCCACTTAGAACAGGTAGTAGACATTAGAGGTTCAGCTTTAAATTGGTTCCATTCTTATCTTACGAACCAATGTTTCTCAGTTAATATTGGCAAAATTCACACTTCCTCTGTAACTTTGACCTGCAGGGTCCCTCAAGGCTCTACTCTAGCTCCCATTTTATTTTCCTTGTATATGCTTCCCCTCAGATCTATCTTTGAGAAGTATGGTATATGCTATCATTGTAACGAAGATGACATTCAAATATATATTCCTTTGAAACATAAGAATGGATTAGACCCGGTGGCCGCCTGCCTCTTGGATGTTAAAGCATGGATGTCTCTACATTTTTTAAGTCTGAATGAGAGTAAATCAGAGATTGTGGTACTTACCCCTTCGGATACGCACTATATACCAAATCTAAATGTTAGTGTTTTGGCACTTTATGTAAAGCAGTACATACAAAACTTGGGTGTGGCGTTGGTCTGTGACTTAAAGATTGACAGACAAGTCAATAAAGTTGTCAAGTCAAGCTTTTATCAGTTGTGAACTCTGGTAAAAATTAAGTATTTTCTTTCTTTTACCAACTTTGAAAGAGTAATCCATGCTTTTATCACCACAAGGCTTGATTATTGTAACTCTCTTTATTTGGGGTTTAGTCAATACTCCTTAAACCGCCTTCAGATAGTTCAAAATGCGGCTGCTAGAGTCCTGAGGGGAGCTCGAAAGCGTGAGCATATTACACCTATCCTTTAGTCGTTACATTTGTTACCTGTGTGCTACAGGAATAATTTTAAAGTGCTCTTACTGGTTTTTAAGTCTTTAAATGGTTTAGCACACTCTTACATCTTGGATCTGTTGATAGACCGCCAACCAGCAAGTGCTTTTAGGTCTGCCAACTTAAGGCTCTTAGTGGTTTCTACAGAACCAGACTCAAGTCTAGGGGCGATCGAGTATTCGCCAAAGCTGCTCCGAGACTTTGGAAAAGTCTTCCTATAGAAATCAGAACCGCCCCTACACTATCCATTTTTAAGTCCAGTTTAAAATATTTTTATTTGATCTGGTTTATTATTTGTGATTTGCATTTGCTCTGCCCTGTGTTTTGCAGTTTTAGTTGTGACCTTGTCTTTGTTTTTAATTCTGTTTGTGCTTATGAATGAATTATGCATTTATATAGCATATTGTGTATTGTTGTACACCCAAAGCACTTTACAATCACGTGGGGGTCTGTCCTCAACCACCACCAGTGTGCAGCATCCACTTGGATGCAATGGCTGCCACAGGACAACTGCGCTCACCACACACCAGCTACAGGTGGAGAGGAGAGAGAGTCATAGAGTCAATCAAGTGGATGGGGATGATTATGCGGCCATGAATGACAAAGGCCAGTGGTGGGAATTTGGCCAGGACACCGGGGTTACACCCCTACCCTTTACGAGTTGTGCCATGGGATTTTTTAATGACCACAGAGAGTCAGGAGCTCGGTTTAACGTCTCATCCAAAAGACGGTGCTTTTTGACAGTATAGTGTCACTATACTGGGTCGTTAGGACCCACACAGACCGTAGGGTGAGCACTCCTTGCTGGCCTCAATAACACCTCTTCCAGCAGCAACCTAGTTTCCCCAGGAGGTCTCCCATCCAGGTACTGACGAGGCTCAACCCTGCTTACCTTCAGTGGGCAACCAGTCTTGGGCTGCAGGGTGATATGGCTGCCATGGTTACTTACTTTGTAAAACACAGTTCAACGGTAGTTGTGTTTAGTGGTGCTTTATAAATAAATTGAAATTGAAATATTTAAAGACAAAGAAAGAGACTTCTGCCTGTTTTTGCGCACTTGAGTCAAGAAAGAAACATCATATAACAGTCATTTGTATGATAGCTAGTTGGCTAGATAGAGAGACATGCCTCGTCCTAACAAGACTTCAACATATGCTTTTCTGGTCTTTTCAGCAGGAACTACAACATATATGTGCTGTAGGACCTGAAGACTGATTTTATACCTTATTTGTGCTGATGACATTTTTTCTTCTGGAGATTTTTCACTGAACTGCATCTGTTTCTATTTTCTTCTATTTTGCAGACTTAAAACATCCTTTCTCTATTCAACCAGTCCTTCTGTTTGGTTTGTAGACCATGGTTATGGATTTGGGTTATATTCTCAAAAAGAGACACAATCAGAGGGGTCATTGGATGCACAATTCACTTTACATGTTGTTTAAACATAAATTTGTGTTGGAAGTGTGTGTAAACATCCATCCTATAATGATAAAAATCCACCCAGTGTTTTGTTTTATTTTTTAAATTGTAAAATTCCCTTTCTCAATCAGGCTGTTCTTAGATTCCTGTCAGAATGACGTAGTTCTGCACAGACCGCTCCCACGATAGTTGATTGACAAGGCCATCTTACCTTAGACCCGCCCGGAGTGAGCTGAGTGAGTGGTAAACAGTCCGACCGTCATTGTGTCGACTCCAGTGCAGGGAATACAATATGTCTCAGATTAAGTGATTGAGGCATTTTGTTGTTGGATGTAATACAGAATATAGCAGTCGTCATTTACTCCCGACATCTGAGCCGCTGAAGACGCAGAGGATTAACGTTACTTTTATTTTTGAAGGGAATGCACCGATCCCGATCTGCCTAAATGCGTTTATGTTTGTGCGAATCATTCGTGATCCAGCTTAATCTACAGAAGAAGTGACTATAAGGGTTTTTAATGAATCTTTACAAATCACCTTTCCAAATATGTGCTAGCTAGCCAGTTTCGTGGCTTAAGTAAACAGTACTGTTCGTCACTCCACAGAAGAGAGGGGTGGGGTCAGCAGAGCTCATTAGTATTTAAAGCAACATGGACTAAAACAGCTTGCTGAAAACAGAGCTGATTTTGACATGGTAAAATGTGATTTTTACACTACCATTGAGAAATTTTAACCAAAGTATGTTATATACTTTCCATTAAGACCCTAAAGATCAATTTGTGGAAAATCATATCCATTTGTGGAAAATGGGCATCCGATGACCCCTTTAACACCATTGATCTATGCACTACTAAAACATAGATCTGGGGACATTTGAACCTTATTTCATGCCTTAATTATTTATTTGTATTCACTGTGCCCTTTTTGTCTTTGTTTGTTTTCAATGGCTGTGGCTTTTCACATCATTAGTTTGCATTTTTATTAGAAACTTTACAGCTAGACTTTGTAATTTGTACGCTGGCCGAGAGAGCTCAACGCGCTGCAACTTCAGAAAAAACTGGTAAATAGAAAAAGCACCAGCAAATCAAGAAAAATATCTTCATCAATTTGACAGCAGGTGCTGCAAATTTTCACAACACAAATAAATAAAGAAACGCACTGCAAATGCTCACAACACAACCAAATAAAGGATTTTATTTGCATCACATTTCTTTGTTTGGTTGTGTTTTGAGTATTTGCAGTGCATTTCTTTATTTGTTTGTGTTGTGATTATTACATTGTTTCCCTAATATTGACCAGGGATCAAATCGATTCACTGTGGCAAACAATGAATATATTTTTGCTGGTTAATGCATTTGAAATGTTATGTTTTCCTCAGTGCATACGTTATTTGTTACAGTAATATTCTTCATCTGTCAATGTTAGAAAGGCATGCAAATATATCCATTTTGCTGTCAGGAGTGGGTGAGGATTATGCGAGTGAACGATGCTAAATGATCGCTAAACAGACAGAGAGCAATACAATAGGAGCACGATAATTATGAGTACAATATACATTTTGCTGAAATATTTATTGTTTTACATTAAATGTGCCACATGTAGAATTTTAAACCTACAAGTAAGTGTATTTTATGAAATCAGTAACTGAAAAGGGACCTGCCCAATGACTAATTACTACTAATTACTACTCTGTAGTCTGTTTTTTAAATCAAGTGATTTTAATGCTTGAAAGAGCAATTTTAGACTGTAATGTTTTAATAACTATAAAAGGTGAATCTGTCATTAAACCAGAAAGGCTGCATGGCTAGAAAATGATGATCAACTAGCAACCATGTCAAAATGTTCACATATACCTTAAAATAATGTTATAACATTGTGTACACAATACATTAAACACAGTCGGTTGTAGCCTATATATTTTTTATTTATTTTATTACTTAAGTTGCATTTTCTGCATACTTTTATTTTTGGACTGATAGTAGTAAATAAAGTCAAATAATAGTATGTGAGAGAGTCAGTGGAAATCTCATTGCGCTTCTATATTGGTCAGTGTTAGAGGACCTCTGTTTAGCCTGACAGTTAACCTGCTGTGGACCAAGATAGTGTCCCAGCATAAATTACCACAGGGACTGAGCTTGAGCTATGTTAAATTTGCTTTATTGAATCAAATAATTTGACAATGAGTCAGACTAACTGAAATACACCTGTCTAACTCGTTTTATGAAACAACATATTTTCTCATTTAAGAAAATAAATAAAATAATGCAATTTTTAAAACAGTTAATAATTTTGAATCCTCATTTTGGAGTTTGACAATGAACATACTTCTTTTCTAGCCTGTGTGGAAATGTGTAAAGCCAGGTGTGTTACAATTAGCCCCTGGCGCAGTCTGTGTCTTGGTATCACAAATGTTAGCTTAGCTGCTTACTGCTACACAAACCAACTACACAACGTTCAAATTCATACAGAAGCTACTTCCATATTCTGTGACATTCGAACATGTCACAAAATCTAAATCCTGCAAAATGAGGTTAGAACATCCCCAGAGTGATGTGTGGAGGTGCACAGATAAATGTCGCTTTAGAGACCCACAGGACATGTCGACTCAGCCTCTTTTGTCCATCTCTTCACAGTCCTGGTGTTCAAACTACTGTACAGGGGATCATGGGTTTTCTCTCTGAGGAAGGGGTGCAGAAAATTGTCCTCTGTCAGAAATTATATGCTTTCTGGATGCTGGAATACAACAGGAGTACAACGTTGTCGTCTCTATCTGTACTGCCTACCAATTGCTCTGTCTGCAGAGAGAGAGGCATTCACCAGCTGAACAAAAGCATGTAAAACCAGCAGGTTGCATGGCTAGAGTCCCACATCGAGTAGCCCTACAACCGAGGTACAAACCTGCTCTTTAACAGGGCTATGTCTTAGGATTTTATCATTTACAGTTCACAAAAACAACAAGTCAACCTACTTTTTTTTCTTGCTGCTTAAACTTGCTTGCCCTTCCATTTGCACACATAATGTGAAATCCATCCAGAGCGACTGCGGTGCTGGAGCTCGGCCAGGTTTCTAGAAAGCACTTTTGGCTACAGTTCCCATGGCTCCTGGTTGGTGCTGACAGCTCGTACATTTTATTAGCCTGGTACCTTACATTACCCATACTAATAGAAAGCCGGTGAAGTCCTTTACTTTCGATCCAGAATCAGGTGTCAGCTCTCCTTCCCCACCCTTCAGCTTCTGTGCCAAGAAACCGAGATACAGGTCCAGCAGTTGTTGCTCTGGATGGAATTACACAGGACCCTCTTCATTAGTATTGCATGCTTCATGCTATAGAACGAATACCAAATGTCAGGTAAACTACATAAATGTTTCATAAACAATATATACTGTATGACAAATCTCAACTGATGATTATTTTTTTATTATTGCAGCACACACACACACACACACACACACACACACACACACACTACATTTGTAACTACATTTGGCCCACAATATCTCTAAACCTAAATGGTCTATTAATCTGTTGAACACAAGGATTTGAGGACAGTGATTGTAATTGTTGAGCTCAAAAAAGCACTACATTTTTTTTATAAAAGTAGTCAGTTTGATTTATATGATATGTGCTCTATTCCATCTCTTCTGACTTCATTCAGCTGCTTTTTGTTTAAAAAGTAATATTTGAAATGTATATTAATAAACTGTTTAATCTATATTCTCCCTAAAAAAAAAATCTAGTGTGGATGCAGAATGTTTGTTTGTTAATTAGAATAAGCACAGCCATACGTAAGTAGAAGGTAAATAATGCACACAAGCCTAATTGGTTTTGTGTCTATATAATAATAAATGTTAATGTAAATCACAATCTCCACGAGGACAGGTCAGATCATTGTTTCACACATCAAGGTTTCCATATTGTTCTTTCTGACGGGTGTCAATCAGATCAGGGTTTTAATCGCTGCTCCCCACCACGTGGATTATCTGTGACCGAGCAGAGAGTAAATGCTTTATTAACAAAGCGTCCAAAATGGCCTGTGTGTCCTCCTAAAAAAACTATTAACTCTGTCACTGAGCATCCCCTGCCTGTCCCACAACAGATGGGTGGACGTCTGTGATCTGTGTAAGCAATTTTGCGCATGGCTGCCACGTAATTTCTTAGGGTGACATCTCACGCTGGTTTTCGGTCTGTACTTTGACCTTGAAATTCAACGGAATTATGCCTGTCTGTGTGGATCATTGTAGGCCCTTTACAAGAACAAGAATCAATCAATCATGAATATCAGACACAGAGAACACGGCTCATTATACAGCTTAGCAAATTATTATGACTGATCGATCATTTCACTTATCTGATTTCATGAACTTGTTTGATTTACATATTCATATACACTCTGCATGCTGGCAATACTCTGAGAAGTTAAAATAACAAGGGCAAATCATTTAAATGTTCAAATCTTTCAATGATATTAGGTTTTTAATGACATTTTCTCCATCATATGCTATAATATATAACAGTAGTCACAGTAAATTGATTATTTCAATGATAGTTGATTGTATTTTATGCTGCCTCTCACTGACCTTCTTTTGTTCAAGTATAGACAGATAAAATAGCGGCCAGGTCTTCAGTTAAATCAGAAAAGTAACAGGCAGAACTGGGATAGTTACGTTCAGGGACTACTTTACAAAATAAGGTGTAACCACTGGACATTGAATAAACTGAACTTGTAATTGTAATACTAATTTTTATTTGGTTTTAAAATGCAGTAACCCGCAATCACAGCTACTGTGTGTTTTCATATATTTGTCACCCCATTCTTCAGTGCTGATTAACCCCTTTTTACATTTTTTCAAATGTTAAAATTTTAACATGTAAATATCATTGACACAGAAACACATTAATACAATTCATAAATATGTTAATATAAAGGTGCTGTCACATTTACCCTTGCTCAGCAGATTTTTATGGGTGAAACAGTCTTTTTTTGTTAGGGAATATTTGCATCAGGTTCAAGTTGGTCATGTGAATTTGCTGTGTTGACAAACAGTAGGCTGGTTTGTTTGAATGTGGTTTCGGTAAAACGAATGTGCAGCATACAAATATCAAATATGCTTCAAATGCACAAGACAAATTCATTATAATTCATCTGTAAAGGGAAGGATGATCATAGGATATACTGTAGTATTTGGGTGTGGTTTTAGGATTACAATTAAAAGGTCTGATGAAGGTAAATTTGTTATCTCTCTCTACATCTACATGCATCCAAATAATCTGTTAGTTATTAGATTGATGGCTTAAACTGACTGAAAAGCCTTCATGTAAAAACGTAATTTGATCACACTGAGCTCGATCTGAATTCAATTTTGGTGTTGGTATCCCTGAAATAGTTCAATCAACAGAAAAAACAACAACAAAAAAAAACATGTCAAAGCTTCAGTAACCACTATCTTCTCAATTGACCCTTCGAAAAAAAAAAACGTCCCACTTAGTTACTGTTGCTATGTCCGACAAGCCATGGTGCTCTCTTGTCACACATCGTGTAATCACGCAGTGAAAAATACATTGTGGACCAAAGAGAAAACTGACAACGCACTGAAAGACAAATTGTGCAGGTCTCCACATTCAAATTTTGTCATTTTGAAAGAAATTAAAACAAATAAATGTTTTGTGGCTCTTTAATGTGTTGTGACAGATTTATGTAGAGCCTCAGTTCAAGCGGCACATTAACTGATTATCTCTTCCTCTTAACTAATTATTGCACAACATAAACATGAATGAACATCAGGAGGTATCTTGTTTTAAAAGCAGAATTACGTCAATACTCATCATTTTTCAAATTCAAGTCCACCAACATTAATCTACTCTCCTGTCTGAATTGTTTGTTGGACAAAATAGAGGTGTTATGATTCATCAGAATGCATTAATCAAGCTCTCGGCGAAGGGTCTGTTAGACTCAAAAACACCTTCCGCACATGCACTGCTATTTTATAATAAGTCTGTGCATACTGTATGTATTTATGGTTATGAACTTGTCAGTGGAGGATATTTAAGGCCAGATTTGTTTAACATGGCAAATTTACATGAGACTGCAAGCCCATGAATGCACTAATAGGATTGGAGGTTCTGCTAGTGATCTACTGACAGTGTGCAAATTAAAAGACATAGATGTAGATGACCAACGCAATCTACCAAGAGCAGCTTAAATTAGAGCAGATCAGCAGGATAATAAGGTGCAGCTAATCTGCTAACACCACAGGTGCAAAATTGGTTAAGACAAGCTTTTTGGCTGCTAAATACTAGCGCCAATACCAATAAACCGACTATCACCAACCATAGTAAATCATGTTGCACGATTCATTTAATTTCTCTCCTCCCATACATTTTGCACTGCACTTAAGTTTTGTTCAGAATGCAAAAATGCATATGTATGACAAAGCAAATATCAATATACCTAGTGCCTGATTTAGCAGTCAAGCTTTCAATATGTATAACCCAGGCTCAATGAAAATATGTGTTTGTGGCAATATTTCTGCAACATTGACATTGCTTATACTGTACCTCATTGCACATTTTGCCGCAGTTTCAAAGTGAAATGTCCAGTAAGTGGCACTAAAACACACTTTCAATATGTGATTGTGGCCACATTTTTATTACATTGTTTCAGTAGGGGACAGTGAGGTAAGTTGACCCACCTCCTGGATCTTGGCAACTGTACACTTTTACTGTCATGTGACCATGTCTCTTGAAACTACCCATCATTTCTGCCAGACTGTGAAAAGGTGAAACAAATGGGAGGAGTGGAAGGCACCCATTAACTTTAAATACTGTTTTTGGCTTGTCAAAGTAATATTTTAGCATAAAATATTTACTTTATCCAGGTCTAAACATAGTTATGAAGCATATAGATGATTTAGCAACATATAGAAATCATGCAAATCAATTAGCTAAATTTTAGCCTGAATTGGTAAGCTAGGTAGTTTATTCCAAAATGGCAGCTACGGGGCAAAGTGAGCCAAATGTTGTGGGGTAAATTGAGCCAGAGTTTTAACCTACAACCATTTGGCACTGAAGTTAAATAAAATCTCTTAAGTATAAACTGCATATTTATATTTATACATATACATATTATTTGCAGTTTATTTGACAGCGACAGTGCACAAGTGCACCAAATTCTTCTCTGATAAGAACCAGAATACGTTTTTCATTCCATTATAATCCTATAGATTTGTCCATCTGTAGTCACTAATGGCCTGTTCGACACTGCAGAAAAGCTACAATGCCAATAATGTTTTGACTAAAATGTTTATCAGTTGCTGTGACATATTCCTTCATTTTAATTAAGTTTTTATTTAATTTTACTCAACAAACTCTTTTTAGTTTTTTAGAAGGTCACACATTTGTTGTTCAACATATTGTTTCAGAGATGCAAACAATTAAAGATTTAAATTTAAACTTCACTTTAAACTTCACTTGGTTGGTTTTATGTTAAGTTAGCTTTAAGACAAGAAGTGTGACTAAAATTAGATTATTAAGTTACTTTTTAAAGAAGAAAATTATCTTTAACATTTCACATGGGTTTGAATCAATTAATTTATGGACAGTTCACACCCAGATGGTACATTTTACCCACTCACTCAGATCAACTTGAGCCAAATTGAGAATCCTTTTTTTGTAGATATGTTCTGATAATTAAAAAATATAGGAAGCATCCTGAAATTACTTCAAATACTTTCATTGTACTTCTGCCTCATTTTCCCTTATCTTGAGGACTACATAAGCAAAAAAAGGCTCATCTTCCCCCACTCTCCCCTACGCATTTCGGCAGTTCAGTCCCACTACATGGTTAACAATCTATCGTGTTAGAAAATAGCAAACCCCCTACAACAAACCCAATCCTAAACTTTGCGATAGTGTTAAAAAAGTGATATAAAAATGCATACATCGATGCAACTATTTTATTCTATGCAGGTTTGAGATGTTTTGTCGAACCGTAGTTTCACAGGATTCATATAGGAGTGCTTCTCCTTACAAGTGCAACATTGTATCGCATGAGCTACCAAGTAAACATACTGCATTAGAAAACTCATACATATGAAGCTGTATATGTGATGCTAACATTCAAAAGTCAAATCAAGTCACCTTTATTTATATAGACCTTTTAGCAATGCAAATTGTGTCAAAGCTTCCGCACAATATCAAAATAGGAAAATAGTGTATCACTAATGTAAAATGACAAGATTAAATGCCCATATTTAAGTTAAAGGCATTTCATTATTGAATTCAGTGATGTCATCGTCCAGCTCAGTTCAGTTTAAATAGTATCTGTGCAATCAAGTCGGTGATATCGCTGGAAATGATGTGTTGCCCAAATAAGCAAGACAGAGGCTGGGATTGTCACTCTAATGAGAGCAGTCTCAGTACCATGAGATGGTCACAATCCTGACTGGTAATCCTCAAAGATATCATTTTTCTCTAAGAAGGAATATAATTGTGAGGATGCTACCTTTTCTAGTTTCTTTGACAGAAAAGGGAGATTCGAGATCGGTCTATAATTATCTGGATCTTTGGGGTCAAGTTGTGTTTTTGTAATGAGAGGCTTAATAACAGCCAATTTAAAGGTTTTGGGGACATACCTTAATGACAATGACGAATTAATAATAGCCAAAAGAGGATCTATGACTTCTGGGAGCACCTCTTTTAGTAGTTTAGATGGAATAGGGTCTAACATACATGTTGTTGGTTTAGCTATTTTAACAATTCTTTAAACAAGTTTAAACAATTCTTCCTCTCCTATAGTAGAGAATGAGTGAAATTGTTCCTCAGAGGATCTATAGTGTACATTTTTATGTGATACTGCAGCTGGCAGCTGCATGGTTACAGATTGATCTCTAGTAGTATTGATTTTGGAAGTAAAATAGTTCATAAAGTCATTACTGCTGTGCTGTTGGGAAATGTCAACACCAGTTGATGTTTTATTTTTTGTTAATTTTGCCACTGTATTGAATAAATACCTGGGTTATGTTTGTTTTCTTATAAAAGCGACAACAAGTAATACGATCTAACAGTTTTTAATGCTTTTCTGTAGGATAGGTTACTATCCCGCCAAGCCATACGAAATACCTCTAGTTTTGTTTTCCTCCAGCTACGCTCCATTTTCCGGGCTGCACTCTTTAGGGAGCGAGTGTGCTCATTATACCACGGTTATGGACCCTTTTCCTTAATCTTCCTTAAGCGTAAAGGAGCAACCGTATCTAAAGTGCTAGAAAATAGATAATCCATAGTTTCTATTACATCATCAAGTTTTTCTGCGCTGTTGGATATGCTGAGGAATTGAGATAAATTGTGTGGTAGAAGTGATGGTTCTACCATATTTGTAAGAAGGAGTTCAATATACAGTTTTAGCTATATGGGGTTTACACAAGTCTAGATAGTGATCTGATATATCATCGCTTTGCTGCAGAACTTCAACACCATTAACTTTAATTCCATGTGACATTATTAAATCTAAAGTATGATTTCGACAATGAATAGGTCCTGACACGTGTTGTCTAATCCCGATAGAGTTCAGAATGTCTATGAATGCTGATCCTAATGCATCTTTTTCATTATCAATGTGGATATTAAAATCACCAACAATTAAGATTTTATTTGCAGCCAGCACTAACTCTGATAGAAAATCACCAAATTCTGTAATAAAGTCTTTATGGTGCCCTGGTGGCCTGTATATGTTATAACCCTGAAAAAGGGAGAAGATTAAAACAAATTCACTCAACGATGTTTCTCCACCGCAAACTGTGGTGTAATAATTATGTGTAATAATATTTTACAGGTAACAATAAACAACTTTTCAAAACAGCAACATTGGCATTTTCTTCACTTTACAGACATTCAATAATCATGACATGGCTGTTAACAGTGTACCCTCTTTAGCTATTTTTCCTTTACAATCAATCATTACAATTAGTAATTAGACAGTAATTTATATCAGGAAATCACTTCTTAGTCTTTTAACACAGATACATAGATATAAACTAGCACAAACAATTATATACCACATGTAAATGCTCTCTATAAGGAATTATTTTATCTGGAAGTGCACAGATGTCTCAAACGCTTTCTGTTGGATTTCCAGATACATTTCTCAATATAGTCAAATTTCTCCAGCAAATCAAATAAATAGCATCAAAATAACAAAGTTGAACATAGATTAACAACATGTATACTAAATATGTAATGCTAATCACTGAACATGTGGCCTCTCACCATTATGTGGGCCTCCTGCTATTAATACTCAAAATGGAGCTCTGAGCTTGCAAATCTCTTAACTAATTGCACTTTTAAACATGTTAATCAGGACACAATCGATATCGTAATGCCATCTAAACAATCTTAAAACCTCATTTACCATCAACTCGTACTATATTAACAAAGAATTAAAATGAATGCATGAAAAAGGGAGAAGATTAAAACACATTCACTCAACGATGTTTCTCCACCGCAAACTTTATGTGTAATGGAGTAATATCGCGAGCTCTCCCCCTGGTGTTCAACAAGGCCTGACTAATCGAATGCACACCTTACTGTGCCAAACTAATTGAACACTGATTGACCAAAATTATTATTTATATAACTTATCTGTATTTTATAAACACATTTTAAACACATTCAACATATCCTGACTACTGAAGATTTATAAACTTTGATCTAAGTATTGAAATTATTATACAGGCATTTTTCACTTTTGTCACATTTGTCACATATACAGTAGCCAGTACAAACATCACAGGGGATTTATCATTAATACTTTTTTAAAAAGTATCAGTTTTCAAAACTCGCAGCATGTTAAAATTGTTTTGTAGTCATAACATAATATTGTGCAAGGAATTGTGCAAAAAGTGGGCTTTCGTAATCAAACCTCCGGTCTTGTAAATCATAATTTGTCTGAATAAGAATTTTTTATTTTTGAGTTTTGCAGAAACGTAGCTATAGGCACGTATTTCCAATGAGCTTGGGTAGGATAATAGCTTTTTAAAGGTATGCATGCAGTTGAAGTATAAACAGGCTTGAGTCAAAATTCTCAAAATAGTAGTTTTCATATTGTGTACTTATGCGTTAAACAAGCAGCTGCCATTGAATCAAAAAATTAGAGCATTCCTGTCATAAACACTTGCAGTGTAATCAGTTTCCTTTGTTATAACAGGAGTGATTGTAGTCATTCTGCTCATAAAGATGCAGAAACAGCAAAAAATGTGGTGGTGAGTGGCTGATAACCAGTAGTTATCAGGTTATCAGTAGCAAGTTTTAGAGTATCTCTGTAGTGGAAACTCTGGATTTTTTCTTTCTTTCTTTTGTAAATCAATAATGTCATATATGCACACGCAACATCTCAAATTTTTCTGTTTCTCTTGCCTCTCCTCCATCCAGATCTGTGTTTTTCCCTCTTCCTGTCAATCTTATTACTGCAGTGGTTTAAGAGCAGGCCCTGCTGTCATAAGAGTGAAGACCGCCGAAAGGTTACACACGCGTAGATACACCTTCCATACAATCTCAATTGTAATGTACTGTCAAAACCTGTCAGAATATGCAGGGCTGTTGGGTGGACATGTGCCCCTGCCCACGACTCTGCACACCAAGCCTCGCGCTGTGGAAAAATATGATTATAGACAACACTTGCTCTCCAGCCGTTGAGAGCAATGTGTCTCCGGTGACATAATGCAAATGTGTGTCTCCCGCTCTGATTATTTAGAGCCATAGAGGCTCGGGGGAGGACGGGGACTGTGACATGACACCACATCTTCTTCAGCTAGAGATCAACCCTCATTACCTTGAGAACTGACACAGCGGCTCGTATCCCTCAGGAAATGCTTAAAAATGAACATAACGCGATAGAAAAGAGCGATTTACTTTCTCGTCGAGGTTCTCGGGGCCGCGGCGCTGGCTATTTGCGCAGGGAATAGGATGAGCTTGCTCAAACATTAGCCTGATGAATTGCTGAAGGTTTCGAGGTGTGTTGACTAATGGAATAGGTTAACACACAGCAAGCTTTGTGGACACACTTTCTTGATACATATAAATGTAGGGATTATCTTTCCTGTTTTCTGTTTCTCCTTTTTTAGAGATCCAATTATTCTATCCTGTGGCAATTAGGCAGTTAAAATGTCCTTGCATATTTATAGTTACTTATTAAATCATAAAGGGGCGATTGCATGGGGCTAGTTGTCTAACTATCCATAGAATCTTGACAAAAATAGCTGGTGAATTTTGTCTGCTATCACCCTGGGGAAAAATACTTGACTTTTTGTGACAAAACGTGACAATAGTGGGGCTGCCAGACTAGGAACCCACCATTAAACAAGCGGCAAACCTGTTATAAAGCACAAAACTGTTAATAAAATTAAAGGTATAAAATAAAAGCTAACATGCTATCAAATTTACTTTTATATACAATAAATTCAAACGTTTAGGGTCTGTAAAATTGTGTAATGTTTTTATAGAAGTCTAATTTTCTCAATGCTATATTTATTTGATCAGAAATAAATAAATAAAAATAGTTATATTGTTATATATATATATATATACATATTATTTTCTCCAGTTTTGTCAGTGTCGTGATCCTTCAAAGTTGTAAATAAAACAAAGATTATTTTAGTATGTTTTAGCATATTTCTTTGTAATTGTTTGTGAAATTCACTAAATTTTTGAGTGAAAATTGTTTTTTTCAGTGTCTTTACTTTCACTTTTGATAGAATTAATGCATTCTTGCTGAGTAAAAAATATAAATTACATACAAATAAATCTTACTGAACAGAAACCTTTGAATGATGGTGTATCTTTGTCTAAAATTAGTGCTGAGAATACATTAACAGTTTTTCTGTGGCTGAATCAATTATGGAAACTCAATTATGAAATTATTTGGGATGTCCCCGACCAAAGATTTTCCAAGTCAATAGAAATTAATTTAAGCCAGGCATCCTCAAATCTGGCCCACTCATGCAGAGTTTAGCTCTAACCCTAACCAGACACACCTGATCATGCTAACCAGAGTCTTCAAGATCATTAGACAGTTGCAGGTCAGTGAGTTTGATCAGGGTTGGAGCTAAACTTTGCAGTAGATTGGTCCTCCAGGGAAAGATTTTAGGAACCCTGATTTAAGCCATTAGTCAACCTGTTGCATGTTTATGACAATAATTTAATGTGTTGTCTATGGCTCATTTAATGTGTTTCTTTGGCTCAGTGGTAGAGCATTGCGTTAGCAACGCAAAATGTTGTGGGTTCAATTCCTAGGGAACACACATACTGATAAAATAAATATATAGCCTGAATGCATTGTAAGTCACTTTGGATAAAAGCATCTGCTAAATGCATACAAGTAAAAAAGTAAGTAAATGTTGTCATATTTGTGGGACACAAGCAGCACAGAGCTCATTCCTTGTTTAATATATTTCCATCTTCTTCCAAGCAACTGACATGTTGTAAAAGTTCAGAAGATCAATTTTTATCTTCTGCATGTACAAGCTTATATTTTATATTGCTCTGTCGGAGTAAGTGAAACTAAAATACTGACATGTCAAATGCACCAAATTTACAAATTATCTTGACATACCTTACCAAGGTCTATCAAGCGAAATGTTAAATATAATCTGATGTATAAGTAAAAAGGTATCAGCATTTTCTGCTTTCCTACTGTGATAATGTAAATATAGTAATTAAAAGTGAATGAAAGGAAGACATTTTGCTACTTCCTGTGACAAACTGACTAACTACATTTTGGTCTACTAAGCCTTTTTTCGCTTGTCAAAAATATTCAGTCGACTATTAGGGGGCTGCTTGTAGAAACAACTATGTAGATAGTTCAGATTCAGCTGTAAAGCAATTCTAAAAGACAACAGTATCGCTGTTAAGATCAAGTCAGTTTATTTGGTCCAGTTCATATCAATAATATTATGAATTTCATCAAATTTTAAAGTGAGTTCAGTTCAGCTATAAACATTTCCACAAAAGGCAGCAACATCGTTGTCCAGCTTTAGCCATCAATGTTGATTCAATGTTCAAGAATAGTGTCAATGTTGCAAGATCAGATTCTGCTCTTTGTTCTCATCTGATGGTGTCAGTGTGGTCACTACGGTGTTATTAAATTACATACAGACAAATACTGTATAATATAAATACATTTATTTATTATGTGTATGTCGAGACGTATTGCTTCTTTATTCCCCTCCCTCTTAAACCGTTTTCCCGAGCAAAAGATGGGCCCCTCCCTAGCGTCTGGTGCGGTGACAGGCCAGTCTGTTGAGTTTGAGTCCAGGGCCCTCACACTGTGGGCTGTTTATGTCCTGCCCCATGGCCCAGCTTGTTACAGAGATGACAACATGTTTTCTTCCTTTTTTTGTCTTCATGCTTCTCTTTCTGACAGTCAGAAAGCCCTGAGCTAAACAAACAAAGGCGGCCACATAGCCAGCAAGATTCTGAGTTCTGCCTTTCTTCTTGAAGCCACGGAGATCTACAAGGGTTTTGTCTCCATACTAGCTAATAATGTGTCTAATGTGCCCAAAAATTAAAAGCAATTTTTTAAGAAAAATCTCACAATTCAGTTATTTTTCACATTACAGAATAAAAAAAAATAAGTTAATTGTGACTTTTTTCTCACAATTTCAAGTTTATATCTTACACTTCAGACTTCTCAGAATTGCTTCTTTATATCTCACAATTCTTAGTTTATAAGTTGCAATTCTAAGAATGGTGAGGAAAAAGAAAGAAGGATGAACATCCCATGTTACATATGTAACAATGTTTCCCAGATGAGCGAGATGCTCCAATGGAGCTGGATGAGTCTGAGAGAACCAGAAGGGACATTGTGAGGTCTCTCGAGATGCAAACAAGTCCACCTGGGCTCGACCAAACTTCTTCCAAATCTGCTTCATCACCTCAGTGTGGAGCTTCTATTCCCCCGGGCCTCAGCCTCGGTCTCGACAGGATATCTGCTTCATTAAATGTAAAAGACCACCGACGTATTGTCTGTGCGCACTAGCACATGATGGCCTCTCAGGTCTGGGAGAAAGTGTTTCAAAGCTTGAAATACTGCCAGCATCTCCAGGCAATTGATGTGCCACGTGAGATGGGGACCTTCCCACAGACCTTGTGCACAGCGGAGACTCATGAACGCTCCCAGCCCGCGAAGGAGGTGTCCGTTGTTAGCGTTACGCCACGACATGGAGCCCCCAACACATGCCCTTGTGACAGGAACTATGGTTTCTTCCACACGTCTAAGGCACATAAGCATCGCCGCGTGACCTTGATCATGCGAAATGGGTTAGAACACTTTGATCCTGAGACACCACTGCAAGGGTCTCATGTGCAGCAGGCCAAAAGTTATCACGTTGGACGCAGCTGCCATCAGACCCAACGGCTTTTGAAAAAACTACACAGTGAGACTCTAGCCTTCTCTCACTCTCTTGACTGTCACAAGGATCGACCCGATACGAGCAGGAGACAGACGTACCTGCATCTGTCAGGGTTCTGTCACTTCGGTCTAGTGTTATTCATGGTTTTGTGACAGAATACTGATACTCCCGTCATGTCCTGTTTTCATGTGAGCGTGCCATGCACTCTCTCATCTGCGTGCCTTGTTTCATGTTGGAGCGTAGTGTTCGGATCATGTCTTGAGTTTCGGTTTCGTGTCGGGGTTCGGACACTCGTTCTCCGCGTTCTGTCTCATTGTGTGAGTGTGCAGTCTCAAGTTCGCTCGGCCGTGCGCTCTTCTGTCCACGTGTGTTTTGTGGTGTTGCATGCAGTTTGTGTTTTTATTGGCTGCGTGCATTCATGTTATGTCTTGTGCTGTGTGGTACGCAGCTTGGGTATTCATTGGCTGCATGCTTTCATGTTGTCATGTCTTGTGTGAGCTAGGAGTTATGAGTTTTCTCATTAGCTTCGTGTTCGTGTCCTGTTTTGCACATGGCTGGTGATTTGTTTACTGGCCATGTGCTTGTGTTTTTGTTTTGTGTGAGCACATGGCTTTTGTCTTAGCTTTTTGTGTGCCATGTGCTTTCATGTGAACTTTGTCTTGACCCCACCCATCTTGTTTCCTGATTATTGGTTAATTTGCCCCACCTGCCTTCCCTCGTTATCCTCCTCTTTTGCTCCCTTTAAAATCTCATTGTGTTTGCAGTCCCGTGTTGGTTAGTTGTTGTATGCTGTGTATGCCTTGTATCCTGTCCTTGTGTCCTGTGTATGCCTTGTCCAGCCAGTCTGTTTTTACCCTACGGGGTAGTTTTTTTGTTTTGTTTATATTATTATTAATACTATTAACAGCATCGTGATCAAATCCCACATCACTCCCAGATAAGTGGTCCTCTTTACTGGAGGAATCACCTTTTCTTTGTGTTTAGCCTTAACCCCAAGTCTTTCATGTGAGCGAGAACGACATCTTGATGCCGAACTGCTAATTGCTCTGATTGAGCTAGAATCAACCAATCCTCGATGTAATTCAGTATGGAATGCCCTGGAGTCACAAGGGAGTCAGAGCTGCATCCAAACACTTATTGAAAGTGCAGGGTGTGAGTGCTAGGCCGAAGGGAAGAACCCAATATTGGTAAGCTTTTCCCTGAAAGCAAACCTTAGGAACTTCCGGTGTTGAGAAAGAATGGACATATGGAAGTAAGCGTATTTCAGATCTATCTTCAAAACCAGTCCTCGGACCTGATTTGAGACACGACTTGCTTGATAGTAAGCATCTTGAACTTGAGTCTCATGACTGAGCGGTTCAATAATCTCAGATCTAGAAAAAGGACACAACGCCCCCTTTTTTCGGAACAATGAAGTAACGACTGTAGAACCCTGACTCTCTCGATGGCCTCCTTCCTCAAAAGAGTATCTACTTTTTTTTCCATTACCAGAGCCTGCTCGGGGCCCACCAGAGTGGGAAATACCCTGTTCAACAGAGGCAGATGAGACCCAAACTGAATCTTGAACCCTCTCTCTACAGTGTGCAGGACCCATTGAAATACATGTGGCAGAAGCTTCCACGTTGCCAGAAAATGTACTAAGGGATCCAGTCTCTCGACACTGGCCTCTGGTGTACTTTAAACTACTAGCTGAACTACTACTAGTGCCCTGAAGTGGAGGACCGGCAGGGAATGGCTGATCTAGCTGCTCTAAACTATTTTTTAGAGGTAGCGAGCCTTTCAGGACCGCTACGTTTCCGGGCAGAAGCTGAGAAAGAGACTTGTTGGAGATCGCTGTGCCCTGAAGCACCGAGGGTGGCAGGGAAAACGGAATGATCTCCTGAGGGCCCTAAGAAGAGCCGGGCACCATATACTGAGGTGTGTACCGCTCTTCTCCAAAAGGGCCTGCCCCCCGAAGTCCTAAGCCATAAGCATCCGGACTATCTTACTGAAGTCTTCTATTGAAACGATGGTCCTCAGACCCGCATCATCTCCCAGGAAGACTAAACTGGCAGAAGCAAAGCCTGCTAGGCAGGACCCCAAGACACACTTGGCAGAGGCTCCCACACCGCCAGGTGACCTACTAAGGGAACCAGCTCTTAAGGTGGATGACCGGCAGGGGATGGCCGATCTAGCTGCTCTGAAGACCTATGAAGAAGTAGCGAGCCTCCCAGTAGCGCTACGTTTCCGGGCAGACACTGAAAGAAGCGCTCATGGGAAACCGATGCGCCCTGAAACACAGACAGGGTTGGCCGAACGATCTCCTGATGGCACTGAGGAGAGACGGGCACCGTATAATGAGGTGTACACTGTTCTTCCCCAGAGCTGGAACATGGTTGGGGCTGCTCGCCCAGCAGCCCCTAGGCCCGTGTCAAGTATTGGAAAAAGTCGGGCCTTAGGGGTGATGCTGCAATGGAACAGATAGCCCTCAAGCATCTGTCCCACCTCAGACATCGCCCAATATTCTACTCATACAGCCCCTGAAATATAAATATTCAAATAAGGGCAAAGAGCTGGACATTAAAAATGGTTAAACCCATGCTTTCAACACCTCGGTGTAGAGACATGGAAAACCGGTCTTGACATGGAGGTTGTGATAGAATGCTACGTTTCTCCAAGCTTTTTCCAGTTACAACCTCCACCAACTCCTCAAGTCTCGCTTTTTTTCAATCAACATCAATCATTAATCTCCTCGGAGGAAGAGAGATAAACGCTGTGCTCTCACACAAGAATTTCATATCCCAAGAGAGTGCTGAATTATATATAAATACTGTATATATATATAACTTCTCAAAGCCAGATAAATATACAGAATTTAATTCCTCAGAATTGCTGCCAATCAACCAGACAAGTGAACACGATCTGATTAATATATGATGCAAAATAAAAGAATGGCGAATAACAGAGAGAAGCCGATTAGTCACCAGAAGAAACAGACATCAGCTTGTGAGTGTCTTTAATATTTGTTCATAGATCTGTTGTTTAAATTATTTACTTGCTGCTAGGAAGGAATATTTCGTTTCCTACCTATTTGTAGTCTGCATTTTCGTTGGTTTATAGTTTTGATTGCACTTACTGGTAATTATAATCATTTGCGCCTCCATTGCTCCTTGGGCAAGGTGTTAGTTTCGTCTCTATTAGCACTCTGTTAGTCAATTGGCTGGGCTAATCAGAAGCCGTTCACAGCAATTGTTAAAGTATTTAAACTGCTTGGTTACTGGTTTAAGTTGGGAGAAGCCGATTAGTCACCAGAAGAAACAGACATCAGCTTGTGAGTGTCTTTAATACTTGTTCATAGATCTGTTGTTTAAATTATTTACTTGCTGCTAGGAAGGAATATTTTTCGTTTCCTACCTATTTGTAGTCTGCATTTTCGTTGGTTTATAGTTTTGATTGCACTTACTGGTAATTATAATCATTTGCGCCTCCATTGCTCCTTGGGCAAGGTGTTAGTTGCGTCTCTATTAGCACTCTGTTAGTCAATTGGCTGGGCTAATCAGAAGTCGTTCACAGCTGTTTTCACTCTATTCTCTTAATTAGACTGTGTATTTATTTGATGTCCGAGACTGCGTAAGCGTTCAGCATCCTCGTGTGAAGACAGACGAGTGTAAAGACAATCGACTTTTTCCTGCGCGACTTTACCCGAGCAACGACACCGAGCAACACACTTAAGTATCATTTCTATCTTCCCTCACACACTCTCCTTTGCTATCTTCTATCATGTGTTTCAAAACCATTCCGGTTGTCTCTCGACCACGCTCTAACATCACACGCAGACGGCAAAGTAATCCTGCTAACCTGCGCCCCATCTCTACATCTTCTACTACACCTCTTTCTTTCTATAGCTCTCTGGAATTGTCAGTCAGCTGTCAACAAAGCAGACTTCATTTCCGCTTTTCTTTACAATCCACTCTCAGCATCTTGGGCTTGACTGAGACCTGGATTCGTCCAGAAGACTCAGCAACCCCAGCTGCCCTCTCTAACAATTTCTCTTTCTCTCACACCCCACGTCAGGTTGGCGGGTGGGGCACTGGTCTGTTCATTTCAAATAATTGGAAATACTCAACCCACTCGCCCCTATGCAATTACAACTCATTTGAATCTCATGCGATTACTGTCATGGCTCCTATAAAACTCCAGATTGTGGTAATCTACCGTCCCCCTGGCCAAATTCTAGCCCCCTTCCTAGAGGAGCTGGATGGGTTGCTGTCCTCTTTCATGGAGGATGGAACTCCAATCTTAGTTTTTGGCGATTTCAACATTCATCTAGAAAAGCCTTATGCTACAGACTTTCATTCGCTCCTAGCTTCATTTGATCTCAAACGCCTTACCACTACTAGCACTTACAAATCAGGCAACCAACTTGATTTAATTTACACACGCGATTGTACTGCAGATAACATTCTGGTACAACCACTACATATCTCTGACGATTTCTTCATTAAATTCACATTACACTTTGTTACCCGGGTGCCACCAACCCCCTTACCGGTTACTTTTAGACGAAACCTACGCTCCCTTTCTCCCTCACATCTTTCCTCTGTAGTATCCTCCTCTCTTCCCTCACCTACCCATTTCTCATCTCTGGATGTGAATGCTGCTAATGATACTTTATGCTCTACTTTAACCACTTGTCTAGATGACATTTGTCCTCTCTCCTCCAGGCCAGAATGAACTGCCCCTTCTAACCCCTGGTTATCTGATATTCTTCGTGAACATCGGACCAGACTCCGAGCGGCAGAGAGAAAATGGCGAAAATCAAACGAGCCGTTGGACCTGAGTATGTATCAATCGTTTCTTTCGTCTTTCTCTGCTGAAGTCCACATTGCCAAATCGTCACATTTCCATAACAAGATCAACAATGCTCCAGATATGCGTAATCTCTTTAGAACATTTAATTCTCTCCTCTGTCCCCCTCCACCACCTCCCACCACGTCTATAACCACTGATGACTTTGCAACTTTTTTTACAAACAAAACTAAAACAATCAGTAGTCAGTTTTCACCTCCACTCATACAGGACCCCCAACCAACTAGATCCAATGCTCAAACTCCCATTTTCTCCTTCTGTCCCCTCACTGAGGCGGAAGTATCCAAACTTCTCCTCTCCAGCCATCCTACAACATGTCTTCTAGACCCTATCCCCTCACACCTTCTCCAAGCAATCTCTCCCGCACTCTTACCAGCACTCACACACATTATCGACACATCTCTCCTCACAGGCATCTTCCCCACTGCATTCAAGCAGGCTTGAGTAACCCCACTGCTCAAAAAACCTACATTAAACACTTCTCTTTTAGAAAACTACAGACCTGTCTCTCTCCTTCCATTCATTGCCAAAACACTCGAACGAGTTGTCTTTAACCAGGTGTAATGCAACTGAATATGAAGCTATTGTTTCAGCTCCGGGAATTATTTATTAAATATTCAATATTGCTTGGGTTAAAGCAATATTAATATTTAACTTACGATTTATACTTTAAGTGCTCGTCCAGCGATCACTACATCAGTATATCTCTATTAAATCTCGCTTCTATTGCCTCATGGCCACGGGACAATAAAACGAGATTAATACATCTCTCAAATTCGAGCTCAGGTAATGTTATCTTTGTGGCAAATAAGGATAAAATACTTAAAATCACATTCCAGAGACAATTCTTTATAAAACGAAACAAGGTTTATTTACAATACTAATATTCTAACATACGTAATAACACACAAACATACACACATGCATACGGGAGTTTTGAGGTTAAGGTTGAAAGAATAACATTCTTCCCTATTTCATAACTTAACGAACCAGCAAAGATCACGAAAAACGCCTAGGCTTTTTACTGCATTCAGATCAAAGTTACCAGTTCAATCAGAAATAGAGATGATACTTGCTTTCTGTTGGTTTAAGCAGGCTGTTGCTTTAGTTTCGTTTTCCCGTGTGAGTTCGACGTGTTGCTTCAGTCCTTTGTTTCGGGTGTCACGTGGTCAGTTCGCGCTTCTCCAGTGGCTCTCGGTTGGAAACACGTAGTATATCTGGAAGCTGCTGGTTGATGTCACGGGAAAGCTCTCCTCTCCTCTGCAGTCGTTGAGTTCGTTGTTCTGTGATGTCACGGCTTTGGCCTGGTCTTGGACTTCTTCAGATGGTTGGTTTCAAGGCGAGCGTCCAGCGGACCGGCGCGCGTTGGAGGGCGCAGTTGCGAAAGCAGGAAGCAAGTTCAGGAGCACAAGAGAGTTTCAAGAGAGGTTCGAGAGAGGGAGCGTGCACACCGGCGCATCGTTTTAAACCGTCTGGTTTGGACATCGCCCACAGGCGGCTGGTCCAATCAGTGTCCGTATGGGGCGGAGCCCCGCCTGCACGGCTACTTTTGCAAGGCACATGATCACTCGTCATCTGATATTTAATTCATTCCGTGAAAGATATACATAGGCCTTTATATCTGTTGTAAACATGCAGGATGCTAAAGTTTAACGGTTATCAACACCATTTGTGGCTTACGACGCCAGCTTCTTTTAGAGACTAAACATCGCATTTGGTGCACACACACACTACAGTTTATGCAGTTTAAAGCATGATTAAAAATCACCCACAATGTCCTAAATAATTCACATTCGAAATCATCACATCAAGCCTATGAAGGGCCGAGTACAACATTAATATCCATATGTTTCTTGTGTAGATGTTTTTGAAAGTCATAAAATGAACGAATGTCTTTTAGAAACGTTCCCGTCACATTCCGTGACGGGAACACACGTTCTGTGACTGAAAGAAAATGCGCGCTTTTGCACTGGATGAGGGGGGAGGGGCTTTAGATCCAGACTTCAGTTGGTTGGTATTTATGATATAATACCTGAAAGTAACCAAATTCCCCAAAGATGTGCTGTTCTTCCATCACCTTTCTTTACACAGGTCTCGTTGTTTCTTTCACAGAACAACAAACTGGACGCTAAACAGTCAGGTTTCAGGAGTGGCCATTCAACTGAGACTGCGCTACTTTCGGTCACTGAAGCCCTGCGAATTGCAAAAGCCGATTCCAAATCATCAGTCCTCATTCTGCTGGATCTGTCTGCCGCTTTTGACACTGTCAATCATCAGATCCTCCTGTCCACCCTCTCATCACTGGATATCACTGGGATTCCACTTCGCTGGTTTGAATCCTATCTCACTGGTCGGTCTTTCAGGGTGGCCTGGGGCGGGGAGGTATCCAAAGCAAATCAATTGGTCACTGGGGTTCCCCAGGGCTTGGTTCTTGGACCCTCCTCTTCTCCACATACACTACATCACTGGCTCCCATCATACAGGCACATGGCTTCTCCTACCATTTCTATGCTGATGACACACAGCCATCTCTCTCATTTCGACCAGATGATCCAACGGTAGCTGCAGGATCTCAGGCTGCCTGGCGGACATCTCGCATGGATGAAAGAACACCATCTACAGCTCAACCTGGCAAAGACTGAGCTCTTGTCTTCCTGCAACCCAACTCTACAGCATGATTTCACGATTCAGTTAGGTTCATCAACAATTACCCCATCAGCTTCGGGTCAGAAATCTTGGTGTAATCTTCGATGACCAGCTGACCTTCAAAGAGCACATTGCAAAGACTGCTCAATCTTGCAGGTTTGCACTACACAACATCAGAAAGATCAGGCCCTTTCTGACAGAGCATGCTGCACAACTTCTTGTCCAGGCCCTTGTCATTTCTAGACTGGACTACTGCAATGCTCTTCTGGCTGGACTTCCATCAAACACAATCAAACCTCTACAAATGATTCAGAATGCAGCGACACGACTGGTCTTCAACGAGCCCAAAAGAGCCCATTTTACACCTCTCTTTGTCTCCTTGCACTGGCTACCAGTTGCAGCTCGCATCCAGTTCAAGACACTGATGCTTGCATATAGAACAACCACAGGCTCAGCACCCACCTACTTCCACTCACTATTACGAATTTACATCCCCTCCAGAAGTCTGAGATCTGCTAGTGAGCGATGCCTCGTGGTACCATCACAGAGAGGCTCAAAATCACTCTCCAGAACATTCTCTTTCACCGTTCCTGGCCAGTGGAATGATCTTCCCACCCCCATCCGGAATGCTGGATCCCTGTCAATCTTCAAGCAACAACTGAAAACTCATCTCTTTCAACTCTACTTGACTACATAAAAAAAAAAAAAAAAATTGAACTTTCACTTTTTCAAAATCTTCATCTTTCTCTTTATCTTTCTCTCCTTCCCTTGCTAGCATGTACTTATTTGAACAATGCCTGAGACTTGGTGTTATTGGCACTTCCTCTGTATGTTTGCCTCTTCAAGATTAATCGCTTTATGTACTCCCAATTGTAAGCCGCTTTGGATAAAAGCGTCTGCTAAATGACTAAATGTAAATGTAAATGTAACAGCCTGTAAAGAGTTTATACATTCGCACGTGTTAGGGGGAGGAGAGAAAATGTGTTGCTGACCCGTAATGCACGTGTTGCCTCTGCAACACGCGAGCCACTCGATTCTACATTGCCTAAACTTTCTTCCCTCGAGGAGAAACGCTAACGGGAGCAGAGCTAAACATCTAAGGTAATGCATTTTCACTAGTACACATAGGGTTAAATGATGAACACAGATAGCTCCCTCAGGAGCTGACTGTGTGTGTGCTCAGCTCCAAAACAAACCACACATAAATCACATGCATCCCCACCCCTTAATATAGCGAGGGCAGGGAAAATGAGCGATCTAAACTGCAGGATGCTTTTCATATGCAAAAGATTGGGATAGCAGTATTCAATTCATCCACAATAATGCTAACAACATCAACCTCTTCGGAGGAAGATAGCTGCAGCACAGAGCTCTCACTCAAAAGGAAAAAGAGAGCATAGATTTAAAGACGATCCCCGCAAACCCAATTGCTACCGTGTATAGCAACAGCGGGACAGGAATCGCAAAGACCGCAAACAAGAACACACTCCTCGAAGTGTGCCCGGCGGGAGTGGAGCGTTCGCGGGAGCACGATGTACAATCAGATCCCTTGAGAGCTGACTGTGCTGCTCTGCTCCCAAACAAACAACACAACCTGCTCGTGACGTTTCACTGTTCCGTTGAACTGATTACACACATGTTTCAGACCTTGGGAACACAGGGGTGTTCTTGACAGTGACAGCAATGGTTACAGGGGAGAAAAAAATATCTCAAAATGAACAGATCAGTGCATGAAGTCTTGGAGTATATACAAACCAATAAACCTGGCACTTGTTCTCTGCAATGTTTAATGTGTTTCTTTGCTCTTCGTCTTCCTTTGTTCTTCAAAGAACTCACTTTGTTGTTGCAACAACCACGACGCTTTGTAAGGAATATTTCAATTTTTTTCCCATACTTTTCATATTTGTATATTGGCACATCAGTACATTTAAGCAAATATAATTGTAAATGTTCCCTTTGTGTTCGTTGAGTAAAAAGCATGTATACATATGTGTAAACCTTATTGATTTTGTAGTAAACAATTTGAACACACTTCGTAACAAAAACTGTCCTATCCAGATCATGTCTTTTTTGAGGTTTAAATAAAAATCACCCTATTAAATTGCTTTAAAATAAATACAAAAATATTGAAATATATATATTGAAATCTGGAAAAACATTAAGATAAAATGATTTAGCTATGTCACTCTGCATTAGCTCACACTACTCTTCCCTATACAATGAAAACATCCAATGTCCTCAATGTTTTGTGCATTTGTCAGCCCACAGTCTTGAGCTGTAATGTGACTGTAATGTTTTCCCTGCATCAGACAGGGAACACTTTAAATACATTTCACACTTTTAAGCATGAGCTGTACAACATGTTCTGTAATATTTTTAAATATTGTTTATTTATGTGTTGCTTGCAATGCAGATATTTAGTGAAATCAGACTCTACCGCTGTGGCTGCTGAAACTGGAACGTGCTAATAATCAAAACCGTCTCCGGTTACTCGCGTAACCCTTGTTCTCTTAATAGGGAATGAGATGCTGCGTGAAGCTCTTCACGCTTTGAGAACGCCCCTGGGCGTGCCGATTGTCTGAAGCCCTTATATAATCACGCCAATTCATTGGCTGATAGCGCGACGACGCCCCTGACGCACTCACGTCGTCAGCTTATACTGGCGAACGCACCATCCACTCCTCAGATTTCTCTGCTGAAAAGAACCCTGTTGGCAGCGTGAGGAGCTTGGCAGCGTTTCATTCCCTATTAAGAAAACAAGGGTTACGCGAGTAACCCGAGACGTTCTCTATCATAGGTTCTCTTAACGCTGCGTGAAGCTCTTCACGCTTTGGGAACAATATACCAAACACGCCAAGCTAAACACGCTGCCTTACCTGGTCCAAAACAAATCAACAACGTGCGGCTGGTTCAAACAGATAAGACCTGGGAACCTGGAGCCGTATCAACGTCAAGGTTGTAAAACCTGACAAAAGTGTGCGGAGAGGACCAACCTGCTGCCACACAAATATCCTCAAGGGGTACCCCTCTAAAAAGAGGTTGAGAGGAGGCTACGCCCCTAGTAGAATGCGCCCGAAGTCTAAGAGGTGAAGGAAGGTTCTGCGCCTCATAAGCCAGCGAAATGGCGTCTCTCACCCAGTGGGAAATCCTCTGCTTTGATGTGGCAAGCTCGCGGCGGCCAGCACCAAAACACACCAGCAACTGGGAGGATTTTCTCCAAACTTTGGAGCGATCCACATACAGCTTCAATGCCCGTACCGGGCAGAGCATGTGAAGCTTCTCATCCTCACTTGAAGCAAAGGGAGGAGGATGGAAAGAGTGAAGCGTGACCACCTTGAGATCGGAACGATGTGGACAAGAATTTGGAAATATACCCAGGCCTAGGCCGCAGGGTCACTTTGACTAGACCCGGGGCAAAGTCCATACACATCTCACTGACAGAGAGGGCCTGCAAATCTCCAACTCTTTTCAATGACGTAAGCGCCAGCAAGAGAGTAACCTTAAGGTTCAGTATCCGCTCTGGAGCTGATTCTAGGGGCTCAAAAGGGGCTGTCACTAAGCCTTCGAGGACGACTGATAAGTCCCAAGAAGGAACTGCCGCAGGCCTAAGGCTGCCTGGGCCCCACGCATAAAGGCGGAGACCATACGATGTCTCCCCAGGGTGACCTAATCCAGCTCTCTCCGAGCTGCAATGGCCGCAACATAAACCCTTAGGGTGGTGGCGGCCGCGCCTGTTGTCAGTCTCTCCTGCAAAAACTCCAGCATTGGACCAACAGGGCAGTTAACTGGGTCTATTTCACAAGCCAAACACCAGGACTCAAAGACACCCCACTTGGAAGAATATAGCTTCCTAGTAGCGGGGTCCCTTGCACTGGCGATGGTCTCCTGAACCTCGACAGGTAGATTAAGCATCAAGGCCCCTGGCCCTGTATGGGCCATACCCATCTGGTTGGGGATGCCAGATCCTGCCCTGAAGCTGGGACAGCAGGTCCCGCCTGATCGGGATCTCCCAAGGGGGCCGATACAGGAGGGGAGTCAGCTCCGAGAACCAAGTCTGGGAGGGCCAGAATGGGGCTATGAGAAGGAGACGGGCACCGCTCACCTTTACACTGCATAGGACTGCCGGAATCAGCTTTGCTGCCGGAAACGCGTACAGCCTGGCATTCGGCCATGGATGGGCGAATGCATCTATGCCCAGAGACGTTGGGAAGCTTAGGGAGAACCAGAGCGGGCATTGGGACGACTCTTGAGAAGCAAAGAGGTCCACTTCCGCTTTGCCAAACAGGCTCCATATCTGGGATACCGTCTGACGGTTCAACATCCACTCTCCCGGCCTGAGTTTCTGTCTTGACAGAAAATCTGCCGCAAGGTTCAGCACTCCTGGAACGTGAACTGCCCTCATAGAAAGGAACTAGTCCTGGGACCAAAGGAGAAGACAGCGCGCAGGCCTGTCCAGGGTGCGCGACCGTGAACCCCCCTGACAGTTTATGTGGGACACTACCGCCATATTGTCCGTTCTGACTATAATATGATGTTCTTCGAGAAGGGGGATAAAATGCATCAAAGCCAGGAAGACAGCCCTGAGTTCCAGGCAGTTTATGTGCCAGGAAAGCAACTTTTCTGTCTATTCCCCGTTCGCCGGACTGCCTTCGAAGACCACCACCCAGCCCGTCGATGATGCGTCCATCGTGATCATATGGCGACGGTGGATCGCACCCATTCTGACCCCACTCTGGAGAAAAGCGGGGTCCTGCCATTGTAAAAGGGGTTGAGAGCAATTGCGCGACACCCTGATAAGCGAGTGGCTGGTATCATGGGGTGTAACCTCAGCTCTTTCATCCACCAAAGGAACGGCCTCATGTGAAGCAACCTTAGGGGCAACACAGGAGAGGCCGCTGCCATGAGGCCTAGCAGCCTGCGGCAGGTACCTACCGAGACATGATGGCCTAGATTGAAGCAGGCCAGACATGCTGTAAGATATCCAGGCAGGAGCCAAATGGGCCTGCATCTGAATGGAATCCAAGTGAACCCCCAAAAACACGGTTCGCTGAGATGGGAAGAGCACACTCTTCTTGGCGTTCATTCTGAGGCCAAGAGAATGAATGTGGCGGAAAACAATATCTCTGTGACGAATCACTAGCTCCCTGGAGTGGGCCAGAATGAGCCAGTCGTCCAGATAGTTCAGAACACGAATGCCCTGGAGCCTCAAAGGGGCCAGTGCAGCATCCATGCATTTCGTGAACGTTCTCTGTGCCAAGGCCAAGCCGAAGGGAAGGACCTTGTATTGGTAAGCCTTCCCTCCAAAGGCAAACCGAAGGAACTTCCTGTGTCGCTGAACGACCTGGATGTGAAAATATGCATCTTTTAGGTCGATAGTGATAAACCAGTCCCCTCCTGAATCTGAGACATGATGGTTTTCATCGTCAGCATCTTGAACTTCCCTTGAAAAATTCAGACGCCGCAGATCCAGAATGGGCCTCAGGCCGCCGTCCCTCTTTGGAACGAGGAAGTAACGGCTGAAGAACCCCTGTTCGATTTCCGACTGAGGTATCTCCTCTACCGCTCCTTTTTGTAGGAGGGAGGAAAGTTCCTGTTGTAGCACAGAAGCCTTCGAGGTGCTGTTTACTACTGTCAGCTGAACTCCATCGAAGTGGGGAGGATTCCTCCCAAACTGAAGTGTGTAGCCAGACCGAACTGTGCAGAGAACCCAAAGTGATACCCCTGGTAGGCGCTCCCATTCGAGAATGAAACGCGATAGAGGAAGCAGAGTGTCGTGCAAAGGAAGACATACCTGAGTTGGGGTGTCGAGAAGGCCTGGAAGAAGCGACGCCATCCACCACGAAGGAAAGCCCTCTGCGTCCTTGTTTGGGATGATGGAGAGTGAAGTGCTGGACTGAAAAATGGCCGGCACGGGGTCCGTACGCTGTAGGAGAGAACCGACCATGTCTCCTAACACGTGGCCTGCTGGCGGCAAAGGGACGGCCTGTAGAGGGGGAAAGCTTGACGCGTCCCCCAACTGCCAGACCGAAGAAAAATGAGGGTGGACTCTTTCTGCACACCAAACCTCGAGGGGTGGTCGTGACAGATCTGAGTGCGGAGAGCGCGTTTGAGGCGGGCAGATACGCTTTTGTGGTCTGGTCTCGCCTCGTAGCGGTGACGCCGCTCTCCTCATCCCGACTCGAGGGTCAGGAACGACTCGGAGGAGCCGAAGCGGCGGGTCTGCTGGGCCGCTTCGGGTCAACCGTCTGCGTGATCGTTGGCGAGGGAAAGGCCGGCCACGGGCTCCCCAGAGCGTAGTCGGGAGAGGGTGTGTAGCCTGGGCACCACTCCTGCTAGAAGGCTCCTTTCTGGGTAGCGATTGCTCTCTAGACAAAGAGGAGGAGGGAGTGGAGTGGTCCCTCATCCTCCTCGGCATAAACTGCTTAAGGGCAGCTGACTGCATCTTAGCGGAGCGAAACTTCTCCACTACAGAGTTAACTGCCTTTCCGAATAACCCAGATTGTGAGATGGGTGCATCCAGCAGGAACACCTTCTCCTTCTCACGAATCTCAGTGAGATTGAGCCATAAATGGCATTCTGCAGTCACTGAACCCGCCATTGAGCACCTCACAGCGCGCCCTTAGTGGCTCTCAGAGCCAAGTCAGTGGCTCTGCGCAGCTCCTTTACTGCCTCTGGAGTCAGATCAGTCCCTTCATCCATCTCCTTGAGCACGTCCGCCTAGTAGGCTTGGAGGATGGCCATCGTATCGAGTTTCGACGCTTGAGACTCGTGGGGCTCGTCGGGCCAATCCAGAGAAAGCTTCTCAGTGGCGCGCGAAAGCACGAGCTCAGAGTAGGCTGCGCCTCCTGACCGCTAGGCGGGAGCGCATCCGCTAAAGGAGGCCCGAAATCCTCAGAGTCGGAGGCTGCTGTTAGCAATATATCATCTAACCCGTAGGAGACGGTGTCACATGCCCCCGGGCTAGGATTAGGTTTCCTTGATTAAATTCAACTGGTGAATTCACGCGCACGTGCTCAGGTGAGGGAGGGAGAGAAAAGGCGAGGCCTGTCTGCTCACTCTCCATCTCTCCTCAAGCTCAACATCTGAACCCCAGGTCGCGAACTCACGAGAGACCGCGGAGGCCTCCGGGGCGCGATGGGGAAAACTGGATGACTCCCTTTCAAACACCTCAAGCCGAGAGCGGAGGGTTATGAGACAGAGATTTTCACAAAATTTACATTTTGAAATCCCATAAACTGCATCGCGTGCCTGCGAAAACCCCAGACATTTTACACACTTACTGTGTGGAATCGCGCGCACGGCGGTTGACAACGGCGATATTCCATGGCACTTCACCGCGAGGAGAACAAAGTTCCACTGTATGCAGTCGCCGAAGTGCAAACGGAGAATCCGTGTCCGAAATATGTCATATTGGGCCAGAAAAATCGCAACAGATGGGCGGTATGGCCACTTCATGAAGGCAGAGAAATCTGAGGAGTGGATGGTGCGTTCGCCAGTATAAGCTGACGACGTGAGTGCGTCAGGGGCAGCGTTGCGCCATCAGCCAATGAATTGGCGTGATTCTATAAGGGCTTCAGACAATCGGCACACCCAGGGGCGTTCCCAAAGCGTAAAGAGCTTCACGCAGCGTTAAGAGAACCTATGATAGAGAACTTGATGCATTGCTTGCAAAATTTATAGTGACAGTATACCGTTAAAACATAAAAATGAGCTTGAAGAACAGTACATTTAGGGAAACATGATTAGGTTTGCAGTGATATTGCTGCTGCCAACAGACAAATGCTTTAGCTGCTTGCATGTACTGTCAAAAGTCTAAAGATGCATCATCTAATAATCAGGGCTGTTGATGTAACATGTTGGTTCAATTCAATTAGTTATGGGGGAAAAAAGTAACACATTAAAATAAATTTTAAACCCTGCCCCAGACCTACGTCAGTCGTCTTACATTTCAAACAGCTGATTGGTGATGGACATGACGCAGGGCAACAACTCATTGTGTGATGTAGCCTAAAAAATGCAGTTTTGCAAAAAAAAATGCAAGATATTGAGGCAAAAATTAGTATATTAGTATGAGTATCATATATGATACAGTTAAGCAAGATCAGAAGGAACAAGTGCAATATTACACCAGTGCTGTTTTTGTCCCAAATATTACGATTATACAACAGTTCAGAAAATAAGAACTTAATGTTGTGTTATATTTTGGACACAATAGTGTATGTTTTTGCTCAATTTTGCAGACAAAAATATTACCTATACATTTTCAGAACCACATTGAACAAAAAAAAATAACATGAAAAAAAAAAACTATCCCTTTAATACTCATTTTCAGGTGAACTATCCATTCATTACCCATTTAAAACCCAATAATTTCATCCAATTAATGTTGATTCAAATGAAATATTAATTTCTAAAACTACTTGTTGTACGGTCTATTTGATGCTTTTCTCAATTAACTAAATAATGGCTTATCAGTTGTGATTAATTAGATTAATCACCACACTGTAATTAATTAATTCAGTTGATAGCTCTACTAATAATAAAATATTTTGAGCTACAAAAAGTAAATAAACCACTTTAAACCATGACAAGTTTCCACTTTAAAACCATTTTCAGACACTTTAGGTAGGTGTCAGCTTGCCTGAAACTAAAAATACATTTATTTAATATTTTAAACCCATGAGGTTTCAATAAGGTTCATGCTGTCATTAAAATCAACTTCACCTTCATCTTCTAGACATACTTCAGCTGCTACTCAACGTCTGTGCTGTACTTCTGACAAGTTATTCGTTTTTGAAATCGAAAAACTGTCCAAAACAATGAACGTCAGATTTCATGATTTCTTTTGCACTGGACACATGAAAATACTTTGCTTTAGTTTCATTTTCAGATACATCTTCATTTCTCACAGCTTTCTGACTCTGTGACCATGGTGTGTAACCTTGCCGATACAGTAAACATGTCTGGGTCTAGGTCCTATTATTTCAGGCTCTATAATGAGGTTGACATAATGAAGCGTCTGTCCAGCAGATGGGGAGTTCGGGGTCGCACGTGGCCACGGGAGGAGAACACATTAGATTGGCACATCAGAACCATCCCTCCTGTGATTTTATGAGGTCAACTCAATTATGTGGTGACCCCGGGTTATTATTCAATTCACAAAGTTAATAAACACTGGAGGGGATCTCCTGAAAGCCTGGAGCACAACTTTGTCACTTGCAATTCAAATTACAGTGGGACTCCAAGGTGCAAGACACTGAAAATAGACGACAGGTAATGATCTATTGCTTTGGCGAGAGTGCTGAGTTTATCAAGGGGGTTGGGGAAAGAGGCTGTGTTTATTTAGTCACTTATTTTTCATGCCTGCACTCGAAACAACGGCAAAAACAAAAGAAACTCTTGAATTACTGTGGGAGCTGGCACACTTGTTTCTGTTCATTCTGTAAAAAAATCCGCCCGCTACCAGCCTCCAATGAAATAAACAGACTTATTTTGGGTTGACATTAGATGATAAAAAATAGGCGTTTATAAACACGACTGCTGAGCAGAGATCCCATAATGCTTTTCAGTTCCGATCAGAAGTTCAGTAATGCTTTAGATTAGGGAACACTATTTTCTATTAATAGTTGCTTATCACCATACATATTAATAGTATATTGGCTGTTTATTAGTACTTATAAAGTGCATATTAATGCATGACCATATTCTAGATCCCTTAACCCTACCCCACACCTAAACATAACTACTACTGCAGTCAGCTTGTTTACTATCTGTCACACCGGAGAAGAGTCAGGATTCAAAAGTGGATGCTAAACAAACAGTTTATTAGAAAATCTCAGAAGATACACAAATGCGAGTCCACATTAATCTGGCTGAGGACTGACAAGTCTCTGTAGCGCAGGGATGCAATGGGCAGCTCACGGAAGAAATCCCAGGAAGAGGCCAGGAAGCCGACCAAGGAACCAGTCACAGGAGCAACAGCGAGACCAGGAACGCGTGGACAAACACCAAGGATCTGACAACACAAGGTAAGGTTAGCACATCTAATATAGAGCCGCAAAAACGAGCCACACCTGGACTGATTAGCTCGTTGCGGTAATCAGACACACCCACTCACACACACAACAGTACCAAGCACAGATGAGACCGTGATCCCATGAACCGTGACACTATTAATAAGCAACAAATTAGGTGCTCACTAAGGGAAAACCCTTAATAGTGAATATGTGTTCCCAAATCTAAAGTGTTAACTGAAGTTCCTCTTTGTAGCAGAACTTAGGTAAGTACGTATGTTATGATTGAATGATTTCACACACACCTGTTTGAGTGCGTAATGTTTTCAGCAATCATACCTACATTTTCAGAAAACCTAAGCTGTGTGAATGAAACATTACTAGGCAGTATGAGAGGGTTTTGTATGTTGCAGCAATGATAGAAATGTTCTATGTACCCAATCACTTTAAGAGAATGAGTGTGCTATTAACATTAATATGAATTCCCTTGTCACTTGATTTGTAACACACAACAAAATTACAGTTTTACATAATTTGCATATTTACAGTTACAGACTGATTCATGCCAGTGGATGTATAATCGCTGTGGTGTTTACGCTTTGTTGTTGTGGGACGTTGTGGCTGTTTCACATTCTCAATGGTTAGTTGGCATATGGGCAGGTGTATGTGCTTGAAAAGATGAACCTAAATTGCTTTTGCAAGAAAAAACCAAGTGTCAGCTGATGTTGCCAGATATTGATTATAATAAAATCACCTGAATATAGCTGATGCAAAACTAACTAAATCAAGTAAGAAAGCCATACTACTGTATACTACACCATTCAAAAGTTTAGGGTCAGTACGTTTTGTTTTTGTTCCTCAAATAAATGAATGGTTATTTTATTCAGGGCTGGATTATGACAGTCCTCTTCAGTCAAAATAGGTATTTCTGCTGGGGCTCCCAAGAGGACCACACTGTCATGGATATGTTCGGTTCTGTGTTAATTTTGTCAACGAAGATGACGATGAAAAATATTATAGCTAAAATTAACATCTGATGATAAAAACTATGACAAAATGTATGCCGTGCCTTCGTTAACAAGGTGAGACAGGACTAAAATTGTATTTGAGGACTACCGGACAATCAAAATACATCCTATAGGTTAAGTTAACTGTCTTATCTTTCAAAATGTGCATCTCTGTCATTCAGAGGTGGAAAGAGTACAAAAATATTCTACTCAAGTAAAAGTACCATTACATTACTGAAACTGTACTTAAGTACAAGTAAAAGTACCAGTCTAAAAATATACTCAAGTAAAAAGTAGCTCATTTAAAATATACTCTGAGTAAAAATTAATAAGTTACATTTTAACAATGGGAGGGAGGAAAAAATGGGATAGACCAAAGGTGTCAAACTCAGTACCTGGAGGGCCACAGCCCTACACAGTGTAGATATAACCCTAATTAAACACATCTGATCCAGCTAAACTAATCATTTAGGCTTATTTGAAAACTACATGGTATGTGTGTTGGAGCAGGGTTGGAACTAAAGTCTTTAGGGCTGTGGCCCTCCAGGAAATGAGTTTGACACACCTGGGATATGGGCCTATAAATCTCAAACTAGGTGTTTTTAACACCTTATGAATCGGTTAATTAGAATAATACGACATTTGGGCTGTTACCAGGCAAATTAAATCAGTATCAACAAAATGCATCTTTGCAATGCAGAGGAAATGCAGAAGCTTCATCTGAAGTGGCATAGATGTATTACATACTGACATGAATGCATTTAGCCTGCAGTTCCAAAAGCAGAAATAATGTTTTGCTAAATAAGGCATAAAATGTGACCCTGAACCACAAAACCTTAAGGGTCCATTTTCCTAAATTGCGATTTATACATCATCTGAAAGCTGAATAAATCATATTTCCATTGATGTATGGTTTGTTATGATAGGACAATATATGAAAATCTGGAATCTGAGGGTGCAAAAAAATCCAAATATTGAGAAAATCTCCTTTTAAAGTTGTTCAAATTAAGCTCTTAGTTTTGATATATTTACAGTAGGAAATTTACAAAATATATTAATGGAACATGATCTTTACTTAATATGCTAATGATTTTTGGCATAAAAGAAAAATGTATAATTTTAACCCATACAATGTATTGTTGGCTATTGCTACAAATATACCCCAGCGACTTAAGACTGGTTTTGTGCTCCATGCCAGGGTCACAAATGTTAAATAGTCATTTTAAATAAATAAATAAAAAGATACTTTAAATGTTAAATTAGAACCACCAGTAGGTGTCAGCAAGTCACTGATAAGTGAATCATTGCGATTGAACAGAATCATTTAAACGGTTAATTCATTCAGAACAAAACACGTCATTGCTCAGAGTCACGCATCAGAGACGCAAAACTGTGTATGGTGGCTGTGTTTGGAATTATTTTTGTTGTCGAAATAGAGCAAAACAGGCAATATGGTGTCTAAAACGTAAGTCTCTTAATTAACTTCTTGTTTTTTGAACTGTATAAAAGAAAAACTACAGGCCTATGTAATCATGGTGATTTTTTGAGAAAAACGGCATTCTTCATGTGATGTTGACTTACTATATTAAATTATATAAATGTTATATTAATAATATTATCGCAGACGATATTGCACACCCTGCACCACTGTCTTTTTGGTTCATTTGTGCAAAACCTTTTGTTAAACTGTTAAAGCTTCATTTTAACCACCAATGCAACGATGCAAGTATTTACCTTACCTCTACATGCTTGCGAAGGGGTGATGTCAAGATTTTATAATCTGCTAGTTCGGTCTCCCGAGGCTAACACAGCATAATATAGCATAAATATATGGCCAGGGGTTCACTTCATTCCTTCGAGTTCAACTTCAGCAGAGTACGACGGGGTTTGGTTTTCAGCTGGGTCTGCACCATTAACGCCTGTCCTTCTGCATCTTTCTTGAGATTTTTAGCGCCAGTTTCTTCTTCTGCCCATTATTTGCTGCAGGTGTATCCACGGAGCGAATTTTTTTTATTATTTTTTTACTCAGTAATTCATGTGTTTTAAAATGTAGCGAAGTACAATACTTCCCACAAAATATACTTAATTAAAAGTAAAATTACAGATTAAAAAAAGTACAAGTACACAAAAAAAGCTACTCAATTACAGTACTGTGAGTAAATGTAATTCGTTACTTTCCACCTCTGCTGTCATTGGATAAGGGGCGTTTGTAGAGCTAGTCTCATTATAACAGCCGCAGTGGACAGATAGGCTACCAAAACGCAAACTAGCGATCTGAAACAATGGCCTCAGCACCTGAAGGGATAGGGACTGCGTGACAGGCATGCCGTTTTTCCCGGGAGTCACAATTCGTTGTTGATTAATGGCGGGACAGGTGGAATCACACTGATAGAAGTGTTCTCTCTCGCACATGCTCCACTTCTTCAGTTCTCATACAGAGCGTGATCAGTTCTCAGTGCTCAAATGCACACACAGCCAGTGGCGTGGGGGACAGGGGGGATTTGCATTAGGAGGGCACAGTCGTCGGGGGGATGGATGGGGTAGGTGATGATGTTCTCCCTCGGCTAGGGATATCATGATTCACGATTTTTCACGATTCTTTGTCATGTTGGTTTAACTATTTTGCAAGTTGTTTGAGCATTACAGCTTATTTGAGCCAAACTAATTTCCCTAGAATAAAGACAAAGCATTTCAAGGTAACAAAATATAAAAAAAGTATGGCAGATATATAGGCCAAAGTGGGTGAAGATAAAAATCTTTTGTCATTATTTTATGAATGAATGAATGAATGAATGATGCATTTATATAGCGCTTTATTGTGTGTTGTACACCCAAAGCGCTTCACAATCATGTGGGGGGGTCTCTCCTCAACCACCACCAGTGTGCAGCATTCACTTGGATGATGCGACGGCAGCCACAGGACAACGGCGCCAGTGCGCTCACCACACACCAGCTACAGGTGGTGAGGAGAGAGTCATAGAGCCAATCAAGTGGATGCGCTCAACACACACCAGCTACAGGTGGAGAGGAGAGAGAGTCATAGAGCCAATCAAGTGGATGGGGATTATTAGGAGGCCATGATTGACAAGAGCCAGTGGTGGGAATTTGACCAGGACACCGGGGTTACACCCCTACACTTTACGAGGAGTGTCATGGGATTTTTAATGACCACAGAGAGTCAGGACCTCGGTTTAATATCTCATCCGAAAGACATAGTTTGACAGTATAGTGTCCCCGTCATTATACTGGGGAGTTAGGACCCACACAGACCACAGGGTGAGCACTCCCTGCTGGTCTCACTAACACCTCTTCCAACAGCAACCTAGTTTTCCCAGGAGGTCTCCCATCCAGGTACTGACCAGGCTCAACCCTGCTTAGCTTCAGTGGGTAACCAGTCTTGGGCTGCAGTGTGATATGGCTGTAGCTTTGTTCTAAAAAAACTAATTTTAGCAGGAGAATTCAAGAAACTGAATGAACAAGTATTAAAATAAAACACTATATAGATTGATTCCTATTAAAAAAAACTGTATAGTATTAAGTGTATAGTACTAATACTGTATAGTATTAGATTTTTCTCTTTGCGTTTGGTGTTTTATTAACATTAAATTAATAATTCACCCAATAATTAAAGGCTAGTGTTTTTTTATACCTTAATTTACTCACTCAAAAGTTATTTTAAACCTGAGTTTCCTTCTTCTGCTAAACATAAACTCTACTTTGAAGAAGGTGGAAAACCAAACAGTTGCTGGTCCACAGTGTTCTCTACTAAAGCAACTGTTTGGTTACCCACATTCTTCAAAATATCTTCTTACTAATGTGAATGTATGTGGCATTGTACAGTATATTGATACGGCGGCGCCAGAACTGCAGCTGGTAGAATGTGTGCTGTAGCATGATACAACGATATTTCCTCAAAAGCAGATCGTGGAGACGTCTTTATCAGGGCCGCTGCTGGCCAAATGGGTGCCCTGCCCAGGATTTTATTGTTGTGCCCCCTCCCTCAAATATTATGGAAGTAAAAAATAAAACATCTACCATAGGGGTCAAAATAGAACTTTAATAAAATATAAAAGTAAATAAATAATTCAAATTGTAATTTAATTGTGCTATTTACAAATAACAATTGTAGCTCTAGACAGTTACCATATGGCAGTGATACAGTCGTCTGGTTGTTTTTTTCATCTCAAGCATTCAGAAATCACGCAAAAGAAAACTAAGCAGTTTTACTACGAAAATCATGGTTAATTTTTGTAAGGGTTGAGATGTCCACACGTTTTTTGTTGAAGAAATTATAGAGGCTGTGTCATCTATAGCAAAAAGTTGGCCAAAGTATTAAAAAAAAGTGGATATTTGAATTAAATGTTTGGTCAATAGCATATTAAACAAGGATATGATCGTCCTGTAAGTGTAACAGCAGAAATTGCCAGGCCTATGGCTCCCTTTACAGGCATTTATAACATGTAATGTTGAAAAAATAAATCACTAAATTTGTAATGGTTTTACTGGTTATAATGGGACTTGAATTGGTTTTAATGGAAACTGTAATGGACCCTGTTTGTCTCTACTGATAATTGATCACATTCTATTGGTGGCTTGTTAAAACCAATACATCATAATGGAATTTGTCCCCAAACCAGTGGCGGCTGCTGATCTTTTAAAGAAGGGAAGCTCATTTTCGGCCTAAATCATAAAAATTGTCCATTTATTTATATGTAAATTCTGCCCTACGTTCCTTTTCAAGAAAATGCTCTGTAACCCTGTCCTACCAACTAGGCGTCTTTTCCAGTGACTTGACCAGTGTCCTCTCAATGGCCAGCAGAGCTAGGCTGCTTAAACGGCCTTGGCCCATTGTGTTACGGGTGTAGGACTTGAGCCGCTTTAAACAGGAGAAGCTCCTTTCTACACCTGCAGATGTAGCTCCAATTGTTGCCACTAATGAGAACAGTTTGTAAAGCTGAGGCATTGCACTGTCCAACTCCATGTCTTTAAGGAACACCAAGTAATCACACAGCTTTCCCCTGTTACTCTGCAAGTCCTGATCTGAATACAGGACTTGAAGTTCAGACCTCAGTCTTCCTGAATCAAAGTGATGGCCATAACTTTTCAGGACACTTTGGAAGGCCTCCTCTGGAAATGCTTGTCTCATGTCATCAAATTTCCCTGGATTGACTAATTCTAAGAAAAGCATACTTTCCAAATTTGAAAAACGTCGAGGAATCTGCTCCAAGATGTTATCAAGGATGGCCATGTACAGATTTCTGTAGCGCTCTTGGGGATCCTGCAATTGGGTCAGACGGCGCTTTCTCATGGGCTCATCTCTTGGGTCTGATGTGAGATCTGCTGCTTTGGCATAAACAGCTTGGAAAGTCCCCTCTGACCTCTTCTCTTTGACAAATGCAAGAAGAGACTCAATTCTTTTCTTGCAGTAAAGAACATCCATCGCTCTCTGCTGGACAATATCAAAGACCACATCAGTCTCAGAGAAGATTTGTTCATATGTGTACAACATGAACACAAACTCAAAATCCTCCAGTTTCCTCACGAAGCCTTTGGCACAATCCAGTGTATCATCATCCATTGTCGTATCTGCAATGATGTTATCAAATGTCTGCAGGAGGCCATCATAATTGTTTGCCACAGTGCTCACTATCCGTGATGTGAAATTCCATCGAGTAGGAGCGTTTCTGGGCAACCTTGAGCAGCCTGCAGACTCCAGAAAAGACGTCCTCTTTGTGGATTTTGAGAAAATGTGGCAAACCCAGAGAGTGATGCAAAAAATTCTGCACTCAGGCAAGTATTTGGCCCCTGTGACAGCACCAGATTCAGTCTGTGTGCATAGCAATGCACAAACATTGCACTGGGGGCTATTGCTTTCACTTTGGCCTGCAGACCATTGAGAGCTGAAGCCATGACAGCAGCCCCATCATAGGTCTGTGCCACAAGCTTATCCTTAAAATTGTAGCCCTGCATGTTCTCATTTAAAACATCAAAACGGACTGAGCATCTCGCCCCAGAAACATCAAAAATCCAATGAAGCGCTCCTGAATTTTACCTGCACTATCCACATAGCGAACAATGACAGAGAGTTGGGCACGGCAGGATATATCAGTGGTTTCATCCACCTGCCATCCAAAAAAGGGAGCATCCTGAATTTCATCTCTGATCTGATCAGAAATGGTGGCTGCAAGAGCAGAGATCAAGTCATTACCAGAAAACACAGTTGAGGACTCGAATTGTGTGGACAGGACAGAGTCATATTTAGCTAATGTTTCTGTGAACTCTCTGTAATTCCCCTTGTTGGATGATTCACTACTCTCATCATGTCCCCTAAATGACAGCTCCTGCCGGCCAAGCAAGGATGTCACATCAATAAGGCGGTTTAGGAAGGCCCTGTTTTGTTTAACAGTTTCATTATGTTTAGCCACTTGAATGCGAGCACCTTCATTGATTGCATGCTCAACCCTGATCCTGCCCATGCAACTTAATCTTGCACATGCACTCACATGTTCATTGCTATTTTCATGCCTTTTATATGCCCTGTCAAAGTTTGACAGATCTCCAAACCCCAATTTTGACCAAACAACACATCCATGAGATGGTTTCATCAAGAGACATGGCCAGCAGTACATTTTCTTTTCACAGCACTTCCAGTTAGCCAGCTAACTTTGTCATACCAGGAGAGCTGAAAAGACCTGTTACTTTTCCCTATCTTTTGCACTAAATCAATCTTAGGTGTTGATCTGCCCTGCTGTTTAATTCTAAGTTTCTCCTCGTAAGGAAGACTTTCTAATGGCTTTGCCAAAATCAGGTCGACAATATTAGCACTGTCTGCCATCGTGCAGTTTGCTAGCTGGCTAGTTCAGACTATATGAATTAATGAACAAACGATCTAATATATATATATATATATATATTTAACTCAACGGGAGGAAATGTGGGAATTATGTTAAACTGAAACAATGAATGTGGTGTGAAATTGTGTGAAATATACGATGAAGGTTGCAGCAGTTTGTCTTTCGACTACACATGCAAAATCATGATGGGACTGAGTTGGAAATGGAGACACAGAGTGATACGTCATAATCTGAAGACCACGCCCACGCCCACACCAACCGTCTCTTTGCATTGCAGAAGCTGCCGCCTCCTTGTCATTTATTTATAAAAATAAAAAAACAAATGTCTAAAAGCTGATATGTGACAATGTGTATAGCAAACAAGCTAAAAACAATAAATACGTTTTATAAGCTGTCGACCCCAAAAAACGAGCGTTTTAGGACATAAAAGTGGATTAAAAGAGATGACAGACCCTCCAATCATCACGCAGACGCCGAGTCCGGGCCAGCCCACTCCTCCATTCATCCCAGAGACGCTGAGCGTCCGTGGGCGGGGACATAATCGCAGCATTATCCAATGACCGTCTTGTTTCTAAGCACTGAAAAAAACTGTTTAAAGCAGCCCCATTGAAGTCAATGGACGCTGGGCTTCAACAGAGTAATGCACTGTACGCTACGGGAATGAATGAGAAGGAAATCGAGTCAGCCGACCTAAGTAGCTGATTCTGAACGAAATTGTTTTCGTTCGAGATGAACGTGTTTAACGCATTTTTAGTCAATAAAATGTTAACATAATAGTACATATATTTGACCATTCATTTTTTGACAATTATAGGGGAAGCTGAGCTTCCCTTGCAGTCTTAAAGAAATCGCCTCTGCCCCAAACACACCACAGAAAACTATTTTTGTAAGGTTTATTTTCATGGTTGAAAGTTGGTTTGTAATGGCATTTGTAATTTATTTGTGACGGTGTTAGAATTTTCTGTGATGGTTAAATCGTGTTTTCAGCAGCCTCATTGTTTTTATACAATGCATTTTAAGTCATTTTAAAGGCTGTTGTTGGCTTAGGTCTGTGTTTATAACCACAAAAAAAATATATATATATATATATATATATATATATATATATATTAGTGGTGGGCCGTTATCGGCGTTAACGTGCTGCGTTAACGTGAGACTCTTATCGGCGATTAAAAAAAATATCGCCGTTAATCTATTCTCAAAGTTGGGTTGGGAGCTGGGTCTATACTACGCAAGCTATGATGACTTTCACCCTGATATTTTAGCGCGGATGTATACCTAGCCGAATTGCACTGTAGGGGCGAGAACGAGTCTTGAACTAGAGGCTCGCAGTCCGTGATGGACAGATTGTTAACGGCTGGTCTATGTGGTAATACAATCGGCAGGACATCCAAACGCTCACCTATCATTCATCAACCTCAAATATGGCTTTTCATCTGAAAGATGTATGTAGTAGCAACTTTACATGGTCAATATGATGTTAACCTAGAGAAATGTGCGCTATTGAAGTGTTTGTGTGAAGCGCGTTTGCTGCAGGACAGGCTCCGGTGCGCTCACTTGCTCTTAAAATCTCCGTCATTCTTGGTCATACAGATAAAAGTAGCCTAATACATCTTTCGAATCTGTAAAGACTCTACGTTTATTTGTGTGCACTCAGAATAACAACGAAACGTTGCGCTTTTAAGCAAACAGGATGCGCTTTAGGTCTCATGTGAACTTGAGCGAGAAACTTAGAAACTCCGTCTTTGAGAAATATATTTATAGAGAGTGAAATATCTAAAAAATAGAAGACGTGTGTGTTAGCATGGATGATTTACATGAAATTGAATCTGTGCAACACTGTGCATAAGATGGCTTTCAGTTCAATGTAATAACAAAAAACGACATTTTGGGTTTTTATTCAACTAATAAGGTGGGCACGCTGTGATCTGTACTATATTTTTACTGTAATTGACAGTTATCGGCAAAAAAAAAAAAAAACACGGGAGTGGGAGGGAATGGGAGTCATTCTTCCGGGAGTGGAACAGGACAGGATTTTCCCCAGTTTTTCGTGGGATTGGGACGGGAAGAGATTAAAGTTTGTGATGCATTTTGGAAACAGGAGATGAGCCCTGGTCTAATCGCCACCTGGCTTGAGAAACCCGTTCTCAAAGACTTACTTTTAGTCATTATTTGGGTAGCACACATATTCTGATTGCCTTCGGCAGAATTCAAATGAGCCATATTAATCTAGATTAATTCCAAGATTAATCTAGATTAATCTAGATTAAAAAAATGAATCTATGCCCACCTCTAATATATATATATATATATATATATATACAGTGCTCAGCGTAAATGAGTACACCCCCTTTGAAAAGTAACATTTTAAACATTATCTCGATGAACACAAAAACATTTTCCAAAATGTTGACAAGACTAAGTTTTATATAACATCTGTTTAACTTATAACATGAAGGTAAGGTTAATAATATAACTTGGAGAACAACATTTTCAGTTTTACTCAAATTAGGGTGACGCAAAAATGAGTACACCCCACTAAAATTCTCTGGAGCAAAGCTAAATTTTAGACTACAAATGTCTAATTTAACAAGAATTCAACCACAGGTGTGTCTAATTATTCATAACACAGGTGACAGTTGACTATAAAAGGGTGTTACTTAAAGAAAAACCCTTCCCATTTCATGCTGTCAGCAATGGCACTACATGGAAGAGAAATGTCACAAGACCTGAGAAAGAAAATAATTTCTTTACACAAGAAAGGTGAAGGCTACAAGAAGATCAGCAAAGCTTTACTTATCAGTCAGAATACTGTAGCAAAAGTGGAAAACATTTGAAAAAGATGGAACTGCAACCATCTCACAGAGACATCCAGGTCGTCCACGGAAGTTAACACCTCGTCAGGAGCGTCTTCTGATGAGAAGGGTTGAAGAAAATCGACATGCAAGTTCACTGCAGTTTTCTAAAGCAGTAGAAAGCCAAACTGGGGTGACTATTTCCCGTGACACAATACTGTGTACACTGCAGAGGAATGGCATGCATGGGTGCAATCCACGAAAGAAGCCTCTCCTAAAGCCCAGGCACAAAAAAGCCCGCCTAGAGTTTGCCAGGGCCCATGCTGACAAAGATGAAGACTACTGGGACTCTATACTCTGGAGTGATGAGACCAAGATAAATGTTTTTGGAACTGATGGCTTCAAAACTGTATGGCGTCACAAAGGTGAGGAATACAAAGAAAAATGCATGGTGCCTACAGTGAAACATGGTGGTGGCAGTGTCCTTATGTGGGGCTGCATGAGTGCTGCTGGTGTCGGGGAGCTGCATTTCATTGATGGCATCATGAATTCACAAATGTACTGCTCTATACTGAAAGAGAAGATGCTACCATCACTCCGTGCCCTTGGTCGTCGTGCACTTTTCCAACATGACAATGATCCTAAACACACATCTAAGGCCACTGTTGGATTTCTGAAGAAGAACAGGGTGAAAGTGAGCCAAGTATGTCTCCTGATCTGAACCCAATCGAACACCTATGGGGAATTCTGAAGAGACAAGTTGAGCATCACTCTCCATCCAGCATCCAATCTCTAAAAGAGGTCATTCTTGAAGAATGGAAAAAGATAGATCTGGCAAAATGTCGCCAACTTGTTCATTCCATGCCTAGAAGACTTGGTGCTGTCATTAAAAATCATGGAGGCCATACAAAGTACTAGATTTAGTAGTTTTTGTTGTGGGGTGTACTCATTTTTGCATCACCCTAATTTGAGTAAAACTGAAAAATGTGTAATCTAAGTTATATTATTAACCTTACTTTCATGTTATAAGATAAACAGATGTTATATAAAACTTAGTCTTGTCAACATTTTGGAAAATGTTTTTGTGTTCACTGAGATATTGTTTCAAATGTTACTTTTCAAAGGGGGTGTACTCATATATATATATATATATTGAGCCCCCCGCCCCCACCCCCCTTGTGCACGCCACTGCACACAGCAGTCCAAATGTCTATCGTGTGTAGAGTATCTCACATAAATACAGTCGGTTATGGCTTAAGTGAACGTAAACAGGTGGGTGAAAACTGAATGTGTGTCAGTATTACGTGCATGCCTTCTGTCTTAAAGGGCCTGTTTTCACCTGGTCACTTCATGCGTTTTCTCTGATCGGATATCTATCTGATTTGTTAAAACCTTTCCATTAACACTTGGCCACATAAATGTGTCATTGTTAAACGGATATTAATCCGGTCTTCAATTCCCGTGTCATAAGCAAATATAATTGTTGTAAGTTGTACAATTACTAAAAACTAAAATAAAATATAAATGAAAGCTATCAGTGGCGCCTGCAGGTGTACGGCTGTACACACTGTGCATAGCATTAACGCTCAGACCCGAGATTTGCCTCGCAAACATTTTAGCAGACAGCAGTTAGTAGTTCTATGTGCCCTGTATCTCTGTCGACTGAACAGCCATGCCATTAATTATGAAGTGATTAGTCAAATTAAATTTCTACATATGAATATCACAGCAAATAAAAACAGAAATTCGTGCTATACACACCTTTATCATAAAATATCTAGCTATTTTACAAATGGGAATACAAGGAATTCATGACAATTTTTTACATTCAAGCTAGGCTACCCGTAAAATTGATCGTGAAAAGCATCTGGAATGCAATAAAGTAATGTTTTAAAGCGTTTGCGGCATGGATAAAAAAATATGCTAAATAATTCACACCAGACAAAATTGCGTTGCAGCAAATCTTTTACATTTTTAATTCATAACAGATTAACAAAATCTGAGAATATAAGCAGCTATACAATTATAGGCTTTTAACTTGTTGATTTTTATGAAGTAAATACCGTAATGTGTTTTTTCAGTGTGTCTGCCATTGGCACCCATTAGATGCGTGCAGGTCTTAAAGTGACAGTATTAAACATGCAGCCAACTTTCATTAAAGGGGTGTGTTGAAAACTCTGTTCTTCTAAAGTAGAAAACTCAGAAGAGAAGACCAGGAGACTTCGGATTGGATTGTCAGCAGAATTTCTTTATTCTATGACATGTTGATGGTAGCTGCAGTCATCGAAAATCTCATCTTAAGTTATTTTTACAGGGTATCTTTATAGGCAGAATTGAGGAGGGACTTTTGGAGGTTGAGACAAAACATCAAAGAAAGCAAACATCTGAGGGAGGCGTTAGTTCGTTGAAGCTTCCGTGGTCCAATAAACCTAACGAATCCACGTCTGGCCAGGACAAAGGTTAAATCTCTCAGTAGTCTGACTCATTGATCTTACCATTATCATAGAGACAAAAAGCACAGCTGTCCCAAGCCCAAATGGTCAGGAAACGATCTCAAGCACCTTTGCCCCGACACCTCTTAGTCAGGAATAAAATTTGTAATCCCACAATTCCCCGTTTGAGAGTTCTAATAACTCTCACAAAATACAAATTTAGACACTTAAAAGTTAATTCTTGTAACTTGTAATCGTTACAGGCACATAGTACATGTTCTGTGTTGCTTATATGTAATTGCATGCTGACACAGAAAACAAAACATGCAATTGGGGTCCGTGAAGTTCTTACGGGTAATAATCTCTTCTGGTTGGAACTGTCATTTCCTCGTGAGAGGCGGGCGTCATTTGCTGCAAGAAACACTTGATACTGCGGATGCATAGATAGTACGCAAGTAGGAGAAACAAGAGCAGAATTGCTATTTCCTTGATCCACAGCCAGGGTTTACCTAACAAGTTTCCGAACCATGAAGAATTATCTTCAGTCATCTGGTGTAATTTTGCTGAAAGACCAAGAATGTCTTGTTGGATTTTGTTCAAGTTCTCGGTTGGATCCATTAACCCGGTGCAGCATTCAGGACCGATAATGGTACAGGCTCCCCCTTGTGTTGCAAGAATGTAATCCAAGGCCACTCTGTTCTGTAAGATCATCATCTTGTGCGAGGCAAGAGTGTCCTTGATGTTGCCCAGGGCCAAAACCGTATCATTGGCCAATTTCTGTACAGAATCCGACAGGCTTCTGACTTGACCGAGAGCCTGCATGACACCATACGATGGGATTAATGCTCCAAGAGTTCTTGACCACCACGTTTGTACACAAGTGAGTCCTGGAATGCAGCCATCTTTGTTGGTAGAAGCTGAATTTTGTAGATGTGGAGTGTGTATTTTCTCTGATGGCTGGTAGGACATAAACCAGGGTGCACCTGCCATTGAATTGGCTGGGTAGGATGCTATAGACAGAAGTTCCACATAACCACAAAGTGCCAGTCGGTGGAGGAATCATACACCACTGATTTATGGCAAAATATTCGGTAGGGATGGGTTCCCGTAGAGACACTCTTTTAAATCATTCTCCTCTTTCGTATTTGATGTAGTAACGTACACATCGAATTCGGTTCTTCTTTCAATCACAAAGCTGCAACGTTCACGAGGAATTTCACCCAGTGTAGTCGATGCTGGAGCATGATTTTCCATGCACCAATAGAACATCCTTGGCATGAGTAGATCTGTCATGATGGGAGTAGCTGAAGTTAGGTTGCAGGATGGTAGTCCAGCAATGCAACACGAAGAAGCTGGAGGAATTGTTACGTTGTGACATGTATCCTTGTTGTATAATCCACTGGTATGATGATCGAATAAGGTACAAGTATCACATTTGGAGATAGGGTGTGCCACCCATGGGATTCCTGCTCCTACTGATGGTGCGTGCGGCATGCAAACGTTCTTTCCAGCAAACAAGGCATTTCTTGACATATTCATCAGCTCTACGAATATGTTGTTTCAGGGGTCTACACTTTGCGTGATGTCCATGATGGTTAATAGTACGAAAATCTTGATCATGTTGATGGATGACTGAAGTTCCCGTATGTGAGTCTCTGCGTTGTGTATTTTTTTTCTTTTTCTTGTGTGATAGTTGGCTCGGCAATGGGTCTAGTTGTTTTCTAGAGGTTGTGGCTTCATCCGCAGGTGAGAAGGGCGGTGCATATGGATCTCAGGACAGCCATCAAATGGTATCTGCACAGAGGAAGAAAGAAACACAAACAAGAGAGAACAACGGCACAGAGCAGTATTTGTAGAGTCTGCAAACATTAGGGTTGTTTCCTCTGTTCAAAATATAGTCTGCTATGGTTGTTCCTTCTTTCCCTATTTCTCAATTCCTCGACACCTAAAGAACAGTGAGGAAAGGATGGACTAATGGAGGGGAAAGGCCTATGAGGAAATCTTCACCGCAGGGTTGGCCCCCGAAGCCTGTTGCTTTCGGTTCTTCCCTGGGCTCCTCACTGGTTCTTGTGTCTGCCCTATCCTATCCCTGCAGGGGGAGGAACAACCTTACAATGTGACACATGAGTCCAAGTTTTCCTTCCCTGACACAATACTGCAGCTGCTGTAATCAACATCACTTGATGTGGTCCGTACCATAGGCTCTAATGGCTTGTTTTTGAATGCCTTTATCATGACGCATTGACCTGGGACGATTGTGTGTCCACCTTCTGGTGGAGTCTGCCAACACGACTCAACTCTCTCTTTGGCACTCTGCACTGCCTTTGTGAGGTTTTCACAGTAAGCGATCAGGGCATCAGAAGCAATGTGCACATCAGCATTTCTAAGATCAATCACACCTGGCATCTGCATTGGGCGTCCAGTAATAATCTCATTAGGGCTCAGTCCTACTGATCTGTTAGGTGATGCTCTCATACTACACAGTACTGCGGGCAGTGCTTCAACCCATGGTACTCCTTCCTGATGCATTTTGCTTAGCCTGGTTTTGATTGTTCTGTTTGATCGTTCAACCTGTCCTGATGCTTGTGGCCTATAGGGACAGTGAAGGTTCCACTTAATCTTCAACATTCTAGACACTTCCTTGACTACCTGTCCTGTGAAGTGGGTACCTTGATCTGAGTCAATACAATCTGGTAATCCCCATCTGGGAATGAAATCAGTGACAAGACATTTAGCAGTATGTGCAGCTGTAGCACGCCCCGTTGGATAAGCTTCTACCCATCTTGAGAACTTGTCTATTACTACCGAAACGTCAGTTTTTCCTTTACAAGGGGGCAACGATATGTAATCCACTTGCAGGTGACGAAATGGCCCTGGTGGAGCTGGGGTATGTGCTGCTGGTGTAGTGGCTGCTGGTACATCATTATTTTTCTGACATGTAACACATCTCTTGACTGTTTCAGTGGCTGCGTTTCTGAATTTTGGATTCCACCATTGATTTGAGAACCTGTGATTCATCGTTGCTGGACCACTATGACCCAAACTGTGTATTTGTTGAGCCAAATATGGCAACAGTGATTCGGGAGCAACATACTTTCCCCCTTTGGTCCAGCAGCCGGATGAATCCACAGTGGCTCCTTTGTCTAACCATGTCCATGCTTCATATAGAGGAACGTCTTTATACAGATCAACGATTGATTCAGGAGGTAGAATTATCTTCTGTGCTGTACTACCTGAACACACTTGTACAGTTGCATAGAAACAAGCCTGTTTAGCTGCTACATCAGCAAGAGCATTACCTTTAGCTTCCGTAGTATTAGTTGTGAGATGTGCTTTCACTTTGATCACCGCTAATTTCTTTGGGAGTTTCATGGCAAACATTAAATCTTTCACTAATCCAGCATGCTTAATGGGGGATCCAGCAGAAGTTAGAAATTTTCTGGTTTGCCAAATGACACCAAAATCCTGAATTACCCCAAAAGCATACCTGGAATCTGTGTAGATATTTGCAACCGATCCTGAAGCTAGCGTGCATGCTCTAGTTAAGGCTACTAGTTCTGCAGCTTGAGCTGAAAAATGATCTGGAAGACGACCTGAAGCAACTACTTCAGTAGTGGAAGTTACTGCATATCCTGCTCGTCTGTTACCTTCAATAACTTGAGCTGAACCATCAACAAACAACTCCAATTCTGCGTTCTCTATGGGAGTTTCTGCTATTTCACTTGTCGCTGCATATGTAAGCGTAACACAATCATGAGTCATTTCGCCTTCATCCTCTAACACAAATTCAGTCATTGCAGACATCATACATGAGGATGGGTTCGTGACTGGTGCACGCTGTATAACAATATTCGGGGCTGTGAGAGTTGCTAACCAATTTCCCCAACGGGAGGAGGTGACAGAAGTGACTTTTGCTTGATTCATTAGTGCGGACACTGTGTGAGGGCATTTTACGTTTACAGTCTGACCTAACACCATTCCTGATGAAGCCTGAAGCGTTAGATGAACTGCCTGTACTGCTCTGAGGCATGGGCCCATACCTTGAGCGACTATGTCAAGTTTACCGGAATAGTAATGAATTGGGCGTAAGCTGCCCCCAGGATCTTGCATTAGACATGCAGTCATAAAGCCTAAGTGTTCATGGACATAAAGCACAAAGGGTCTATCAGATTGGGCAATTCCTAATGCTGGTGCTTGACATAGTGCTCTCTTCAAATCATTAAAAGCTTTGAGATGAAGTTCTTCCATACAAACAGTATCTGAATCTTTACCATGGCCTTTCAACAAATCATAGAGAGGCTGAGCAATCGAGGCATAGTCTTCAATCCAAGGTCTACAATAACCTGTTGTTCCTAAAAATGAGCGGAGTGTTTTAATGGTATTAGGCGGAGGTATGGCTTTGACTGAAGCCGCTCGATCCTGTGTAATGGATCTATTTCCTGCACCAATTGTTTGACCCAGAAATGTGACTTGCTTTTTAGCAACTTGCGCTTTGTGAAAGCTGCATTTGTGTCCTTTTTATGCAAATAGTCCAACAATGATGCCAATTCAGTTTGATGTACCTCATGATCTGTTGAGGCAATCAAAATATCATCGACATATTGGATCATAGTGGACTGTTTTACCGGACATTCTGGGTCACACAAATCACGTCTTACAGCCTGATGATATATGGTTGGGGAGTTTTGAAATCCCTGTGGCAATCGTGTCCACTGGTATTGTTCATAGTCAACTGTGAAAGCTAACCATGGCTGGCTGTCAGAGTGCAACGAAAAGAATCCATTAGACATATCAATTACTGAAAAATCTTACAATCTAATGGTAAGCCATTACAAATTGTAGATGGATCTGCCACTAGGGGTGATTTTATCAATATGTTTATTGGCTACTCTGTAGTCTATTGTAAGTCTCCATGTCCCATTAGATTTCTTGATGGGCCATATGGGTGAATTACATGGACTGTTGGTTTTAACTAGCACTCCTTGCGTCAGCAAATTTTCTACAATAAGTTTGATTCCTGTATAGCTTCCTTATTAATCGGATATTGTTTGGTGACCGGAGGTGGAGTTCCTGTCAATTTAACTGGTTCTACACCTGTCAACAACCCACAATCATCCTTGTCTTTAGCCCAAATTGGATGATTCTGTAAGAAAGCATACTCGGGAGGGGTTGCATTATTGGTAGAGATCTGTGCTGAGGAAATTTTTATGCTAGTAGATTCTGAGGACATGTCTAAAGTTAGATTTATTTGTCTCAGAAGATCCATGCCTAAAATTGCACCTGTATTTAATGGAGCGCATAGCAATTTTGTAGTCAGAGTTTTGGGCCAAATTGTACCTCTATGGGCGGAGTTTCATACAAAACAGAATCTTCACCTATTACACCAGTTAAACAAAGTTTGGTTTTCTTGTATGGGATGTTTAAACCTTGTGCCAATTTTGTAGGAATTACTGTAATTTCTGCACCTGTATCAAGCAAAAATCAATCTCTTTCTCTTTATGCTACCTTTCACAAAAATTCTTTGGTCATTGTGTTGGATTACAGGGAAAGGTAGCTACTCACAGCCCCAATAATTAGTTTTTCCTGGTCTTGTTGTGCTCTTAGAAGAGCCTGAACTAGCTGACCTAGAGTTTCAGTGGTCACTGGCGGAACTACTTCAGGGTTGTGTGCAGGCTGAGAAGGAGCAGAATTATGCATAGCATTTCTTTTACTATCTTGCAACTTCTTCCTACACTCTTTCTCCAAATGTCCTAATTTTGCACAGTATTTGCATTTGCTTTCTCTTTTAGACCATCTATTGTCTTGTTTCGTTGTGTTAAACGTAGCTGCTACTACTCTTACTTTTGCCTTGACATCAGCATCTCTTTCCCATGTAGCTAACCTGTCTAGGTTACTTCTGAGAGTTCTGTTAGACCAAGTTAGATCTAAGAATGGTAAAGCTTTTCTGTATTCGGCTACAAGGCCATCTGACCAGATACGAACCAGGGGTCCCTTGTCATTTAGCACACTTTCAGGGTCATCAACAATTCCACTGTAAATTACAGCTGACTGACAAAATCTCTCAGTATATTCACTCACAGTTTCTTCTTTCCTTTGCACACAGGCAGTAATTCTAGACCAATCTATTTTGGGTCCTAAGATATTCTTTAGGATTTTCAAAATACCTTCTCTTAAATCACCCTTACTGGCATTTCGCAGTTCAGAAGTAACAGCAGATTCAAAACTGTTGAATTCAGATTCAGTTAAAATTTGTGACATCAACTGCGTGACTTCTGTCAACGACATGTCATAAAGACGCATTTTACTGATCAATGTTCTTCTAAATTCAGAAAAATGTGTGCGTGCTGACGGTAAACTTTGAGATAGTCTCTCTATATCTTTAGGACCTAAAGCTTTGGCAACAGTTTGTATTTGCACAACAGAAGAATTGAGAGGAACACTATCAGTTTCCTCAATCCCCTGCGATCTTCTCCTCGCACCACACACATTGATTGAATTTACAGGCACATCAGTTACTGATTGGAGAGCTACATCTGTTTCAAAGAACGCTTGTAAATCAGGGTAAATGTTATCAGGCTGACTAACTTTCACATCAGTTTTTGCTGCAACTTTCTTGAGGTTCAATTTCTTAGTCAAAGTGGATACTCTAGCACGGAGTTCATCGTTCTGTTTCTCTAGCTCTGAGTTATGCTGAGACTGTTGTGTCGCTAGCGTTACACTGAATTCTCTGTGACAACAGAGAATGCCTTTCACATTGTTCTTACGAATACTTGCTCCTAGTACCTTTTACACTCATCTACCGACCAAGTCTTGTCTGGATGAATCTCATATTTCTGCGTTAGTTCTTGTCTAACTTTTCAGTGACTATTAGGTCCATTTGTTCCCCTAACAGTGTTTTGAATTCACTATCTGACCACAGAGGAGTCGCAAGACCACTCTTTTCTGTGGTTGGAATCAGCTTAGCATTCCTTCTGACCATTTTGCAAGTTTCTTCTGTACCACACTAAACAAACACTAAAAAAAAAACCTTCTCTGATCAACAGAGGGTACACTTTGTTAAAAAAAGCTTAACTATTGTTAACTTTCCAAATTACCAACACTTCACACTTAACGTCCCTGCCTGACACAGAGGATAACTTATTTTTAGCACGTAATGCCAAAAATCTTCCCTGCCTGAAAGAACAGAGGATATATTTTCATCTCTAAAATAAAAACTTTAGAGGATAAACTCTTCCCTGCCTGAAACAGAGGATAAACGTCCCTGCCTACAAGAACAGAGGATACTTTTATCTCTAAAATAAAAAAACTTTAGAGGATAAACTCATCTCTAAAATGAAAAACTTTAGAGGATAAACTCTTCCCTGCCTGAAACAGAGGATACACGTCCCTGCCTACAAGAACAGAGGATAAACCAAAATTATTAGCATGAAATGCTAACCTTCCCTGCCTGAAACAGAGGATAACTTTTAGTTAAACAAACCCTACAGATGTATGTTAACTCTTCTCTGATGGCACAGAGGATACACTGGTCTTAGGTTCTTTTGGATTAGAGACAGCCACTCACCACAACCCTTTTGGTTGAGAGAAAAATTCAGTCTGGGAATCCTTGTTCAGCTTGAAGTTTCGCTGGATTCCAAAAGATGCAGATCTTTGTTTGAGCTTGAAGTTTTTCAGGTGAGGAAGCTGGAACTCTATCCGGGTTCACGGCAGCATCTGTTGAAAACTCTGTTCTTCTAAAGTAGAAAACTCAGAAGAGAAGACCAGGAGACTTCGGATTGGATTGTCAGCAGAATTTCTTTATTCTATGACATGTTGATGGTAGCTGCAGTCATCGAAAATCTCATCTTAAGTCATTTTTACAGGGTATCTTTATAGGCAGAATTGGAGGAGGGACTTTTTGAAGGTTGAGACAAAAACATCAAAGAAAGCAAACATCTGAGGGAGGCGTTAGTTCGTTACGGGAAGCTTCCCGTGGTCCAATAAACCTAACGAATCCACGTCTGGCCAGGACAAAGGTTGAATCTCTCAGTAGTCTGACTCATTGATCTTACCATTATCATAGAGACAAAAAGCACAGCTGTCCCAAGCCCAAATGGTCAGGAAACGATCTCAAGCACCTTTGCCCCGACACCTCTTAGTCAGGAATAAAATTTGTAATCCCACAGGTGGTTCACCCTACAATTAAATTTCTGTCATGATTTACTTACTCTCATGTTGTCCCAAACCTGTATTAATTTCTTTCTTGTGCTGAACACAAAATAAGATATTTTTGGTGAATCTGGGTAACCAAACATTTGCTGGTCCACATTGACTTTGATAGAAGGAAAAATATGGAAGTCACCGAGGATCATCAACTGTTTGGTTTTTCTTGTTCCTCAAAATAGCATTTACGTTCAGCAGAAGAAAGAAACTCACTTAGGTCTAAAACAATCGTTGAGTAAATGATGGTATAAAAATAAAACACCATGACAGAATCGACAGACAGATGGCATAATTTTTATTTTTGGGTGAACTATTCCTTTAACATTAATAAAACAACAAAACACAGAGAAAAAAACACTCCCTATCCTTGACTGAAAAACCTTAATACAGTTGCTTTATGAATCAGTCTATGTGCATTTTGATTTTTACATTTGTCCATTCAGTTTCTCAAATGCTCCCTAAATACCTCTATTGTATCTGGAAATAAAGCACTGTTTGTTTTACTTGTATATTATGTGTATTTGTAATCTGGATCTTTGTTCTTATTTTTTTTATAAGAAAGACACATTTTGTATCTTTGCTCACTTTGGCCTAAATTGGCCTCTGACCATCATGGCCTCTTAATAATCCCCATACACTGATTGGCTTCATCACTCGGTCTCCTCTCCACCAGTAAGCTGGTGTGTGGTGGGTGTTCTGGCGCAATATGGCTGCCGTCACATCATCCAGGTGGATGCTGCACACTGGTGGTGGATGAGGAGATTCCCCCCTTCTATGTAAAGCGCATTGAGTACCCAGAAAAGCACCATATAAATGTAACATTATTATTGTAGATATATATAAATATCTACAATTCAATTTTTTTCATTTTTTTGTTACCTTGAAATGCTTTATAATAGGGAACTTAGTTTGGCTGTACTGCTCAGACAACTTGCAAAATAGTAAAACCAACATGACAAAGAATCGAGATAAAATCATGAATATTGATATTTCAAAAAAAAAATCGTGATATTATATTTTCTTCATATCGCCCACCCCTTGTCTCACTACCTTTTAATGAAGATGATTGTGTGTTGAACTTCTGCGACTTACTTTCAGTTTCATTCGCGGCAGTTTGCGCGTCGGATTGATCAGCTGCTCGTCTGTAGTGATGCGTGTTGCATGAGCGCTCTCATGTGTGACTATAACATACCATATAGCCTATAAAAAGCTCTCACACGTTTATTATTTTAATATTTTGGGAGGAGTAAAATTATCATATGTGGTTTCAACAAACAGATGCTTTTACACTTGTCCAGTTTCGTCTGGAATGCGGCCCAGACCACCTCCTGGAGTGGTTTGAGCGATCGGATTTAAATGCCTCTCAAATGCGTTTTGAAGTGAAGTGACCAGGTGTAAACAGCCCCAAAGGGACAGCATTCCTAAATAAATATATCTTTGTCATCAATGTTAACCAACAAAAGGTGTTAACTAAATGTATACTTGTTAAGTAAACCTACTGTATCAGAAATTGTATTTTTTTAAATTTCTAATTCTACCAAAAAATGAACATTTATTCCAGTTTTTCCAAATTCAATCCTTGACTCAATTTTTTTGTATTGATTTGGTCTAAACAGAGAATAATTCATGGCTTTTGTTTGAAGACTGCATATAAAATAGCCACCAAAATAAATGTTGGTAACTGCAGTTTGACTAAAAGTTGACTACTAAGCATTTTCATCTCAAGATAATGTCTAAGAATAAATAAAAAAAATGCCTGCCAAAATGAACACTGGTTCGGTTCAGTTCTCTTTTGTTTAGTTCCTGTTGTTCCTGTTTGAGTTCAGTTTGTATGGTTACCTATTAGTTAATCATTCCATTCACTTGCTGTTTATTAATTCATTAGCCTAGTTCCCTCATTTTTCCTTATACTCCCTGTGTCTTTCAGTTGTTTGTTCGATTTCATCAGTGTTTAGTGAATGTGTTCTTCTGGGTTGATTTAATAAATACCATTTTAATTTCCTACTTCCTTGTCTTGTGAATTACCACAGCAACCTAGCTGTGCCGCGTGCATTGATATGGCCCTGCTTTTATTCAGAGCAAGGATGAATTACATTTAAAACAGTAATATTGTGAATTATAAAATAATTTTTTATAAAATATTAATAATGTGTTTTAAAATGTAATGTCTTTCTTGTATGGCAGCACTGAATTTCAGCATTACTCCAGTCTTCAGTGTCACATGATCATTCCGAAATCATTATAATATGCTGATTTGCTGCTCAAGGAACATTTCAGATTATTACAGTTGTGCAGTGCCATATTTAAATAGAACTAACTCTCATTAAAGTATGTTTAGACTGGTAGGTAAGATTAGGGTTAGTAGAATAAGTTGACATTTAGGGTCTATTCACGCCAGGAAAGCGCTATTTCACTTGCTTTGGTCCGGACAAAAAACAACGTGGATTTTTTTGTTTGGTGCGGTTCGTTTTCACTCGGCCATTTTTGCAAGTGAACCAGAAACTATATACAAAACCACACTTGTGCTAAGGTCATCCATTCTTTGGTTCATCCATTCAACCATACCAGAGTTCATTTGGAAGCGGACCGATTGTATGGTGCGCACGGTTGTTTGGTGCGCAACCTAGCGCGATTGCTGTATTCACACATGCCCAAAAGATCCGCACCAAGAGGGAAACGAACTTGAGTTCGATTCAATGGAATTAATCAAGACAGGTGTGAATACATTCTTAGTTATAGTAGAATGTCTAAAGAGGACCATCAATATAAAGTGTTATCCAGTGAGTAAAGCATGGTCCAGAAGTATTGGATATGGAACTATCAGGTATTTCTTGAAGGAGATCTCGTCTCCGAAGCATGGAACTTACCCTGAATTACTTCCATTAAAATGTCTCTCAGTTTTTATCTTTTAAGCAAAGGTGTGTGATTTATACGAATTATGCCTGCCTTAGAGCTTGTTCTCATTCCATAGCTCATGAAAACCTAATTGAACATCATGTGGCCAAATTATTTAAATAGCTTGCTATTCATTCTCAAGTCGTTCAGCGGCGGGCAGGCACTCAGCTATGAAGGTAGGTCAAAGACATCTGTTGCCACCATATCAGCCATTTGAGAAGGGCGAGGATTTTAATAAAACAATAGCTGCTCGTAAAAGAAATTGCTTAATAAGTATCAGGGTGAGAAATTAAATCAGAATTAGGTCTTCAGATCTTGTCTGTTGGACTGTCAAATCTTGGCAAGGGTTTCAAGAAGTTCTTCTCCTTTGAGTCCTGCAATTTGGTCTTTGAGCACAGACCACATATCAAAAAGAAATAACACTTGAATTGTTGTACATGAAATTGCTTGGTAGACTTCAGCGTCTCCTGAGATTAAAAGAGCCAACACATCTAAGGCAGATTGGCACTACTTTGAATGCTTTCAGGTTTTTCTGGAACCTACAATACAGTTTCAAATTCAAAAAAAAGCTTGAACATAAGATCCCACAACAAATGCATAGCATACAATGAACTAAACCTTTTTGTGATAAAATGTAAACAGGTTTTAGGACTAGGTAAGGTATTGCTCTAAGCTCCTTACCGTGTAATAAATAACATTTAAAAAGTGATGTTTGATGACTCAAGGTCAGTACAAAATAGAATGTTTCTCAGTACTTCTTTAATTAAAAATAGATGTTAATTTATTATATGCCTGTTCTGTAATTAGTTCATTTGTTTCTGTTCCACATTGTTATTACTATTTTATCTTTTATCTCTGTTTTCTCATATTTGTGACTCTAATTTGACGAATGGATAACTGAATGTATGTATACATTTTAAGAACGATCAATCAATCATAACCTGATTTGTTATTTATTATGTTATTAACTTGACTTATTATTATTTAATAATAATATTACTGTAATAATAATATTATGACTCTAATTTGACGAAAGAATAACTGAATGTATGTATCCATTTAAGAACGATCGATCGATCAATCAATCAATCAATCAACCAACCAACCAATCAATCATAACATGACCTCATAACCTGATTTGTTATTTATTATGTTATTAACTTGACTTATTATTATTTAAAATGTAATTAATTAAATTAATTACACTGATAATGCACTATGGCTTTCATTTTTTTTTTTCTAATTTTTCATCTAATATTTTATTTTAAAAACAGAAAATGTTTCTGAAATAGGTTTAATTAACAATAATGGATGCAGTGGTGGAGGTTTAAACAAACCTTTTTTCCAGTGCAAACTAAACATTTCTAAAATAGCAACAATAATAAACTGAGAAATTCTAGATAAAATTCTGCAACCAATTTTAAAACTTGTCAGTTGTAAACCTTCAAATCTTTTGAAAAAATGACTACAACAACATATTGTTAGTGCACAGATATTCCCTTATACAACATACATTGAGAGGAACAACAAACAGCAAGTTGTCTGATCCTTCAGAGTCTAGAATTAAAATGATTCAAATCTGTAGGAGCATAACTAATTTTTCCTGTTCTCCAAACCCTCTGCTCACTCAGAGCTCACGGTGACCCATAAGCATTATTATTCTTATCATTTAAGGCATGGTAGGATTAGCTAAATCATCCGTTTCTCACGAAGGCTGCCAACTGGAGATGAGCGTTTCATGTCTGATGACATTTTTCTGCCTCTGTTCTGTTCTGGTGCCTTTGGTCTGAGTCTTCGGGTGGTCTGTGATGAGGTTCTATCCCCAAAATAAAAGCCTGGATGTCTTGGATTAATAATTAGAGAAGTCTGAAAACTGCTGTCATGACAGCCTCGGATTCAAACTTCGTGAACTTGTTTTCCCTATGTCTTACCATAAAATCATCTTTCCTTTTGGCCAAAATCAAGCTTTTCTCCATATGAACTTTATACTCTCAATGTAGTTTTATTTTTTTAAACATTTTCATTTTCCACAGGAGAAATAAAGCCATACCGGTTTGGAACAACATGATAGCAGATGTTTATCTTACAAAGCTAAATCAAAGAATAAACCAGATAAGCAGAGGCTGTTTTAATGAAGTAGCGTCTATCGTAACAGATCCAGCTTTGTAGGAACCTGATCATTCATCAAGCAATTAAAGAAGTATGTAAATGAACAAGAATATGTGCATATTAATTCAATCTAATTATAGCTGCTGCCAAAGCACTCATGGGATATGACAAAAATAATAATCATAGAGCACATTTATGATTATGATTTTTGAAGTGTCAGTCATAATTATGAGTGGGATGAGTTATTAAAGTGAATAACTCTCTTTAACATGAGGGCTGCTACTCATGTGCCTGTTACAGTACTTTCTTATTTTCCTTCTTTTGTCAGTGTAGCATTCCAAGAATGTGCTTCTTCTTCCTTTTTAATCAGTGTGATAAAGTGAGGTATGTAACTTTCAATCCAAAGAACCAAACAATGGGTTTTGTGTTCAAGATAATTTTATTCACTGTTTCGTCTCACATGTGTAGAATGGAAGGTGCACATTCCATTGCAACTCATGTTTGTCGGTCTTAGACTTTTGTGCCTGTAAATAAGAAAAAGGTGAATGTAAATTATGTTAATAGTGATTTGTTTGTTAATGGTGAATCTCTTGTCTTTCCTTCTTCCTGGAACTTCCTAATAGGAGGGGCTCGCGAACAGGAAGCCTGACTTATACCTTCCCAAAGGAGGAGGAGTTCAAGTATTGAGAATGTTGAATATTATTACATTGAATGCATGTCTTTTAAGATTCTCGTTGGTTTTCATGATGAAAATGGAGCTTGATAAAGAAGATGCTAATATTCATGTTTGAATGTTGAGGTTAAACATGATCTCCTAAATAAACTAGGTAGATTGTATCGGAGATAGCCTTGCCATTGGTACGTTTGAATTTGAGGGGAGGAGCCTCAACTATAAAGAGTCTAATTGTTTGGACCAAAAGGGGGAGAGAGAGAGAGAACAAAGGGTGACTGTTGGGCCAGTAGCCAACGTGTTTGATGTTCTCATGTGTGTTTTTACATTATACTTTGTTTTCCTGTAATCGAGTTTTGGTGATGGAACTCTGTTAAACTGTTTGGAGCATGCCCCGACAAGATAATTAAATCCCCTTTAAGAAACTTCAGAGTTTTTCCTTTTTTTGCTGCCTGCCTAGCCACAGCTAAGACCATCCTTACTACAATCAGTTAAGTTATATTACGTTTTATTGACTAAATAAAATAATCACCAATCATCATCACCCTTTGTGCCTTTGGTACGGTATAATATAGTGTGCAGACAGGTTTGTTTCATCCATCTGCTTCTTTCTTTCTCTCTTTCATTTCAGCCACTCTCTTGTAAACCCTGACTGACTTGATAGTGATAAGATCAGATCTGTGTGGGCTGTACCATCTGTCAAAAGACTCTATGTACATGCAAAAAATTAGATTTTTTAAAACACGTTTGGAAACATAAAATAGATAGGTCCTACTGTCACACAAAGTTGCATAAACAGCCAATAGGTTGCGACTATGTCTAGCCTACTAGTCTAGACCTAGTCTGACCAACTAGCAGTTAGCCAAGAGGTTATAAGTGTAATAAACCTTTTCATATTATATTGTACCATTCAGTAGACCAATCAATAAATCAAATCAATCAATGTTTTTTGTAATGTAGACCAATCTATGTAAAAAAAAAGAAAAGCCATATGAAAGAGAAAATCAACAATATGGTTCAGTACAATTATCAGATCACAAACATCGTGTTGTAATTATATAAATATGTAAAGTGAAGTGCTGTGATATTTTCACATCCACTGGTTTGCAGTAAATGCTGCTCCACACAAACTCCATCTGTGCAAGTGCTGTGAGTTTGTTTGAGTCACTTATACTCTGTCACATATATATATATATATATATATATATATTGATATTTGAAAATGCCACATGCACCAAACATCTTCCCCAGTTTGTGATGATAATGATTTATAAATTTGTTGCCAGTAAAAAAAAGCATTTCAAAAGATAAGTTTACATGCAATTGAACAAAATAAAAGCTACAAGGTTTAACATTTGAAAGCAAAGTAGTATGTTTTAATATATTTTGGATTGTTGCATTATTCATTTAATAGAATGCTGAATTATGCAATATATGTTATGCGAGTCTAATGCTAATTACTTGCCATGTCATTTGAAATCCAAGGCAAATTTCCCAAAAGAGGGATTCTATTCTATTATATTCTATTCTATTCTATTCAAAGAAAAAACAATGATACAACCTGGTATTGTAAATGTACTGTTGTTATAGAAATAAATACATTCATATTGTCTAATTATTAATTAAATACATTGTTAAAGTATTATTATTAAATACTCACATTTGAATATTATTTATTCATTTACTTGTTTGATTTTTTTTATAAGTTGACAAAATAAATTAATGAAATAATAATAATTAAATAAATAATGCATGTAAAGTTTCATTGCCGGTAAAATAAATAAATAAATTACTGCTGGTAAATGTTCTCTGGTCACTGGTAGGTGTGGCAAAAATGCTACTGTTAGGCCCTTTTTGCAGCCCTAGAATGAACACTATAACACAATGCTAACACTTGTTAAAAGCAATTAAATAAAAGCTATTTTCCCCTAAATATTAGAACTAGATATAAAACACATGTCACCCAACATGATCACTGCCTGACAGTCTGTAGCTCTGAGGGTTCAACGGCTGCAAACTGCATGTGTTTATGTGCGTTAATAATATAATGCTGCATTAAATTCAACGTATGATAACCATTTGTCCATTTTCTCTCCACTTGCATCGTATATCTTGCAATTAGACAGGCACTGTGTGCTTGTCCATGGAGCAAATATGCTTTTTTATAACGTTAAGCCTGTCTGCCGAACGGTTTCAACCATATTTCTGAGGAGATCTCTGCCAAGGAGTGCTCCGTTTGTTTTATTCACAACCTCTCCCACCTCGTCCTCCACAAATTATTGAAGAAAAAAGAGGTGTAAAGTAAACCTCCATCATGGGAGGGGAAAGTACCTTTTAAGATGTGACAAAGCCTCTCTTAATGGGGGTTATCCATCCTGGGCTTTCAAAATGTCACATTCCAGTCTTGTTCATTTGCATAACCTATAAAGCATCCCTGCAAGTGAGAGTACATTGATTTAGTCACCGCCTTACAAGCTACTTGCCTTGTTGACACAGCCAACTCCATCAGAGTTAAGACAGTCGCTAATCTACCGAGCATGACTGCCATGCATTCCGCACGTGTCCGCCTAGCACCCGCAGTAAATATCAATAGCTTATCATTGTGTGCTTTCTGAGTGGCTGTGAAAAAATACATTTACATGCAAGCTGATTATAGGCAAGGAGATCTTTCATCGTTGTTGCTCTAAGGCACTAGATGTTGTGCAGAGTCCTTTAGCCAAATATATTTCTGCCCATGAATTTGGGTAGTCTTGGAAAATATTCAGTATGCTTAGTGGGGCTGTGCTACCTAGCTTCTTATCTTACAAATTCTTAATTAAGACAATTACCCTTGTTTGGTCTTTTAATGAGAAATCGTTGTTTTCAAATGACTTGTTTAAAAAAAATATAAATAAACTAAGGCTGTCAAACCTTTCAGCATTCTCGCTGGAGGTCACTTACATCCTAACGAGAAAGGTTTCAGACATTAGTGATCATGCAATTAAGGAACAGCTCACTCAAAATAAAACTTCTATTATTTCTTCAGCCTTGTTTCTGTGAAACACACAAACATTATTTTATAAAGCGTTTTCTAAAGTTGTTCTTTTTTTTATTCACACAACAACAGAAATGACAATGTCGTCAAAACAAACACCGGCCACACAGACCAGTCAAAATAAATAAATCATACTCGGTTACTTTAGTAACATCGGTTCCCTGAGATATGGGAATGAGTACTGTAAGTATGGGAAAATCCCTTTTTTCCCCTTCACTGAAGCCTTTTTCAATCACGCTGTTATAACTGCATGTAATTGGTTCATGTAAGGTGAAAGAAACGAACCAATCCACGGCGGTGGCGAGCGAGCCTATGGCTATGCAGTCCGCCATAGCCCGCCAAAATGGGAGGGGCGTCTAGCTATATAACTCGCCGCCTTCCACTACATCTCAGATTTCTTCGAAGGAAGCAACCGAGCGTGCAGTTCATAGCACGGCCAGGAACAGTACTCGTTCCCATACCTCAGGGAACCGAGGTTACGAAAGTAACCGAGTATATTCCCTTTCGATATTTCACTCGTAGTGTAAGTATGGGAACGAGTTCAATCATGCAGTGCTATGACGTGGAACAACTCGAAACCAAGACGTGGGATTAGGCCCAGGCAGACGCGATTTCTTTAAGACTGCAAGGGAAGCTCAGCTTCCCCTATAATTGTCAAAAAATGAATGGTCAAATATATGTACTATTATGTTAACATTTTATTGACTAAAAATGCGTTAAACACGTTCATCTCGAACGAAAACAATTTCGTTCAGAGTCAGCTACTTAGGTCTGACTCGATTTCCTTCTCATTCATTCCGTGGCGTACAGTGCATTACTCTGTTGAAGCCCAGCGTCCATTGACTTCAATGGGGCTGCTTTAAACATTTTTTTCAGTGTTTAGAAACAAGACGGTCATTGGATAATGCTGCGATTATGTCCCGCCCACGGACGCCAGCGCTCTGGGATGAATGGAGGAGTGGGCTGGCCCGGACTCCGAGCGTCTGCGTGATGATTGGAGGGTCTGTCATCTCTTTTAATCCACTTTTATGTCCTAAAACGCTCGTTTTTGGGGTCGACAGCTTATAAAAACGTATTTATTGTTTTTAGCTTGTTTGCTATACACATTGTCACATCAGCTTTTAGACATTTTTTTATATATATAAATAAATGACAAGGAGGCGGCAGCTTCTCAATGCAAAGAGACGGTTGGTGTGGGCGTGGGCGTGGTCTTCAGATTATGACGCGTATCACTCTGTGTCTCCATTTCCAACTCAGTCCCATCGATTTTGCATGTGTAGTCGAAAGACAAACTGCTGCAACCTTCATCGTATATTTCACACAATTTCACACCACATTCATTGTTTCAGTTTAACATAATTCCCACATTTCCTCCCGTTGAGTTAAATATATATATATATATATATATATATATATATATATATATATATATATTAGATCGTTTGTTCATTAATTCATATAGTCTGAACTAGCCAGCTAGCAAACTGCACACGATGGCAGACAGTGCTAATATTGTTGACCTGATTTTGGCAAAGCCATTAGAAAGTCTTTCTTATGAGGAGAAACTTAGAAATAAACAGCAGGGCAGATCAACACCTAAGATTGATTTAGTGCAAAAGATAGGGAAAAGTAACAGGTCTTTTCAGCTCTCCTGGTATGACAAAGTTAGCTGGCTGACTGGAAGTGCTGTGAAAAAGAAAATGTACTGCTGGCCATGTCTCTTGATGAAACCATCTCATGGATGTGTTGTTTGGTCAAAATTGGGGTTTGGAGATCTGTCAAACTTTGACAGGGCATATAAAAGGCATGAAAATAGCAATGAACATGTGAGTGCATGTGCAAGATTAAGTTGCATGGGCAGGATCAGGGTTGAGCATGCAATCAATGAAGGTGCTCGCATTCAAGTGGCTAAACATAATGAAACTGTTAAACAAAACAGGGCCTTCCTAAACCGCCTTATTGATGTGACATCCTTGCTTGCCCGGCAGGAGCTGTCATTTAGGGGACATGATGAGAGTAGTGAATCATCCAACAAGGGGAATTACAGAGAGTTCACAGAAACATTAGCTAAATATGACTCTGTCCTGTCCACACAATTCGAGTCCTCAACTGTGTTTTCTGGTATGTCACACACTATTCAAAATGACTTGATCACTGCTCTTGCAGCCACCATTTCTGATCAGATCAGAGATGAAATTCAGGATGCTCCCTTTTTGGATGGCAGGTGGATGAAACCACTGATATATCCTCCCGTGCCCAACTCTCTGTCATTGTTCGCTATGTGGATAGTGCAGGTAAAATTCAGGAGCGCTTCATTGGATTTTTGATGTTTCTGGGGGGCGAGATGCTCAGTCCGTTTTTGATGTTTTAAATGAGAACATGCAGGGCTACAATTTTAAGGATAAGCTTGTGGCACAGACCTATGATGGGGCTGCTGTCATGGCTTCAGCTCTCAATGGTCTGCAGGCCAAAGTGAAAGCAATAGCCCCCAGTGCAATGTTTGTGCATTGCTATGCACTGTTGTGAACTCTGTTCTTCTAAAGTGTAGAAAACTCAGAAGAGAAGACCAGGAGACTTCGGATTCGATCGTAGGATTCTTTATTGAAAAACCCCAGTGTGATGGTAGGCTGCAGTCATCGAAAATCTCATCTTAAGTCATTTTTACAGGGTATCTTTATAGGCAGAATTGGAGGAGGGATTCTTAGAGGTGGAGCCAAATTCAAACAAATGCATGCACCTGAGGGAGGTGTTAGTTTGTTGCGGGAACTTCCCGTGGTCCTAATCTCATCAACATAATCAAATGCATAGACACTAATCTAATCAACCTAAACGAATCCACGTCTGGGCTAGAAAGTCATTTGCAGAACAAAGGTTGAGAGCCTCAGTGGTCTGACTCATTTAGACAAAAGGCACAGCTGTCTCGAGCTCAAATGGTCAGGAAACGAAAACACCTGAAATGCCTGACCTTTTCTTAGTCAGGAAGTGTGTATCTAAATTAAACATTTAAATACAAATTTGTAATCCTTCAATTCCCCGTTTGAGAGTTCTAATAACTCTCACAAAATACAAATTTAGACACTTAAAAGTTAATTCTTGTAACTTGTAATTGTTACTCTGTGTTGCTTATATGTAATTGCATGCTGACACAGAAACAAAACATGCAATTAGTTTTGCTGAAAGATCGTATGTGAGTCTCTGCGTTGTGTATTTTTTTTTCTTCTTTCTTCTTTCTTTCTTGTGTGATAGTTGGCTCGGCAATGGGTCTAGTTGTTTTCTAGAAGTTGTGGCTTCATCCGCAGGTGAGAAGGGTGGTGCATATGGATCTCAGGACAGCCATCAAATGGTATCTGCACAGAGGAAGAAAGAAACACAAACGAGAGAACAACGGCACAGAGCAGTATTTGTAGAGTCTGCAAACATTAGGGTTGTATCCTCTGTTCAAAATATAGTCTGCTATGGTTGTTCCTTATTTCCCTATTTCTCAATTCCTGCGACACCTAAAGAACAGTGAGGAAAGGATGGACTAATGGAGGGGAAAGGCCTATGAGGAAATCTTCACCTCAGGGTTGAAGCCTGTTGCTTTCGGTTCTTCCCTGGGCTCCTCACTGGTTCTTGTGTCTGCCCTATCCTGTCCCTGCAGGGGGAGGAACAATTCTAGACCCTTCCTTGACTACATGTCTTGTGAAGTGGGTACCTTGATCTAAGTCAATGCCATCTGTGTAGATATTTGAAACCGATCCTGAAGCTAGCGTGCATGCTCTAGTTAAGGCTACTAGTTCTGCAGCTTGAGCTGAAAAATGATCTGGAAGACGACCTGAAGCAACTACTTCAGTAGTGGAAGTTACTGCATATCCTGCTCGTCTGTTACCTTCAATAACTTGAGCTGAACCATCAACAAACAACTCCAATTCTGCATTCTCTATGGGAGTTTCTGCTATTTCACTTGTCGCTGCATATGTAAGCGTAACACAATCATGAGTCATTTCACCTTCATCCTCTAACACAAATTCAGTCATTGCAGACATCATACATGAGGATGGGTTCGTGACTGGTACACGCTGTATAACAATATTCGGGGCTGTGAGAGTTGCTAACCAATTTCCCCAACGGGAGGAGGTGTTCTCTTTTATGCTACCTTTCACAAAAATTCTTTGATCATTGTGTTGGATTACAGGGGAAAGTTAGCTACTCACAGCCCCAATAATTAGTTTTTTTCCTGGTCTTGTTGTGCTCTTAGAAGAGCCTGAACTAGCTGACCTAGAGTTTCAGTGGTCACTGGCGGAACTACTTCAGGGTTGTGTGCAGGCTGAGAAGGAGCAGAATTATGCATAGCATTTCTTTTACTATCTTGCAACTTCTTCCTACACTCTTTCTCCCAATGTCCTAATTTTGCACAGTATTTGCATTTGCTTTCTCTTTTAGACCATCTATTGTCTTGTTTCGTTGTGTTAAACGTAGCTGCTGCTACTCTTACTTTTGCCTTGACATCAGCATCTCTTTCCCATGTTGCTAACCTGTCTAGGTTACTTCTGAGAGTTCTGTTAGACCAAGTTAGATCTAAGAATGGTAAAGCTTTTCTGTATTCGGCTACAAGGACATCTGACCAGATACGAACCAGGGGTCCCTTGTCATTTAGCACACTTTCAGGGTCATCAACAATTCCACTGTAAATTACAGCTGACTGACAAAATCGCTCAGTATATTCACTCACAGTTTCTTCTTTCCTTTGCACACAGGCAGTAATTCTAGACCAATCTATTTTGGGTCCTAAGATATTCTTTAGGATTTTCAAAATACCTTCTCTTAAATCACCCTTACTGGCATTTCGCAGTTCAGAAGTAACAGCAGATTCAAAACTGTTGAATTCAGATTCAGTTAAAATTTGTGACATCAACTGCGTGACTTCTGCCAACGACATATCATAAAGACGCATTTTACTGATCAATGTTCTTCTAAATTCAGAAAAATGTGTGCGTGCTGACGGTAAACTTTGAGATAGTCTCTCTATATCTTTAGGACCTAAAGCTTTGGCAACAGTTTGTATTTGCACAACAGAAGAATTGAGAGGAACACTATCAGTTTCCTCAATCCCCTGCGATCTTCTCCTCGCACCACACACATTGACTGAATTTACAGGCACATCAGTTACTGATTGGAGAGCTACATCTGTTTCAAAGAACGCTTGTAAATCAGGGTAAATGTTATCAGGCTGACTAACTTTCACATCAGTTTTTGCTGCAACTTTCTTGAGGTTCAATTTCTTAGTCAAAGTGGATACTCTGTACGGAGTTCATTGTTCTGTTTCTCTAGCTCTGAATTACGCTGAGACTGTTGTGTCGCTAGCGTTACACTGAATTCTCTGTGACAACAGAGAATGCCTTTCACATTGTTCTTACGAATACTTGCTCCTAGTACCTTTTACACTCATCTACTGACCAAGTCTTGTCTGGATGAATCTCATATTTCTGTTAGTTCTTGTCTAACTTTTCAGTGACTATTAGGTCCATTTGTTCCCCTAACAGTGTTTTGAATTCACTATCTGACCACAGAGGAGTCGCAAGACCACTCTTTTCTGTGGTTGGAATCAGCTTAGCATTCCTTCTGACCATTTTGCAAGTTTCTTCTGTACCACACTAAACAAACACTAAACAAAAAAAAACAAAAACTTCTCTGATCAACAGAGGGTACACTTTGTTAAAAAAAAGCTTAACTATTGTTAACTTTCCAAATTACCAACACTTCACACTTAACTTCCCTGCCTGACACAGAGGATAACTTATTTTTAGCACGTAATGCCAAAAATCTTCCCTGCCTGAAAGAACAGAGGATATATTTTCATCTCTAAAATAAAAACTTTAGAGGATAAACTCTTCCCTGCCTGAAACAGAGGATACAATTTAGTTAAACCAACCCTACAGATGTATGTTAACTCTTCTCTGACGGCACAGAGGATACACTGGTCTTAGGTTCTTTTTGGATTAGAGAACAGCCACTCACCACACTTGGTTCAGAGAAAAATTCAGTCTGGGAATCCTTGTTCAGCTTGAAGTTTCGCTGGATTCCAAAAGATGCAGATCTTTGTTTGAGCTTGAAGTTTTTCAGGTGAGGAAGCTGGAACTCTATCCGGGTCACGGCACCATTTGTTGAAAACTCTGTTCTTCTAAAGTAGAAAACTCAGAAGAGAAGACCAGGAGACTTCGGATTCGATCGTAGGATTCTTTATTGAAAAACCCCAAGCTGATGGTAGCTGCAGTCATCGAAATCTCATCTTAAGTCATTTTTACAGGGTATCTTTATAGGCAGAATTGGAGGAGGGATTCTTAGAGGTGGAGCCAAATTCAAACAAATGCATGCACCTGAGGGAGGTGTTAGTTTGTTGCGGGAACTTCCCGTGGTCCTAATCTCATCAACATAATCAAATGCATAGACACTAATCTAATCAACCTAAACGAATCCACGTCTGGGCTAGAAAGTCATTTGCAGAACAAAGGTTGAGAGCCTCAGTGGTCTGACTCATTTAGACAAAAGGCACAGCTGTCTCGAGCTCAAATGGTCAGGAAACGAAAACACCTGAAATGCCTGACCTTTTCTTAGTCAGGAAGTGTGTATCTAAATTAAACATTTAAATACAAATTTGTAATCCTTCAGCACACAGACTGAATCTGGTGCTGTCACAGGGGGCCAAATGCTTGCCTGAGTGCAGAATTTATTTTGCATCACTCTCTGGGTTTGCCACATTTTTCTCAAAATCCACAAAGAGGACGTCTTTTCTGGAGTCTGCAGGCTGCTCAAGGTTGCCCAGAAACGCTCCTACTCGATGGAATTTCACATCACGGATAGTGAGCACTGTGGCAAACAATTATGATGGCCTCCTGCAGACATTTGATAACATCATTGCAGATACGACAATGGATGATGATACACTGGATTGTGCCAAAGGCTTCGTGAGGAAACTGGAGGATTTTGAGTTTGTGTTCATGTTGTACACATATGAACAAATCTTCTCTGAGACTGATGTGGTCTTTGATATTGTCCAGCAGAGAGCGATGGATGTTCTTTACTGCAAGAAAAGAATTGAGTCTCTTCTTGCATTTGTCAAAGAGAAGAGGTCAGAGGGGGCTTTCCAAGCTGTTTATGCCAAAGCAGCAGATCTCACATCAGACCCAAGAGATGAGCCCATGAGAAAGCGCCGTCTGACCCAATTGCAGGATCCCCAAGAGCGCTACAGAAATCTGTACATGGCCATCCTTGATAACATCTTGGAGCAGATTCCTCAACGTTTTTCAAATTTGGAAAGTATGCTTTTCTTAGAATTAGTCAATCCAGGGAAATGTGATGACATGAGACAAGCATTTCCAGAGGAGGCCTTCCAAAGTGTCCTGAAAAGTTATGGCCATCACTTTGATTCAGGGAGACTGAGGTCTGAACTTCAAGTCCTGTATTCAGATCAGGACTTGCAGAGTAACAGGAAAGCTGTGTGATTACTTGGTGTTCCTTAAAGACATGGAGTTGGACAGTGCAATGCCTCAGCTTTACAAACTGTTCTCATTAGTGGCAACAATTGGAGCTACATCTGCAGGTGTAGAAAGGAGCTTCTCCTGTTTAAAGCGGCTCAAGTCCTACACCCGTAACACAATGGGCCAAGGCCATTTAAGCAGCCTAGCTCTGCTGGCCATTGAGAGGACACTGGTCAAGTCACTGGAAAAGACGCCTAGTTGGTACGACAGGGTTACAGAGCATTTTCTTGAAAAGGAACGTAGGGCAGAATTTACATATAAATAAATGGACAATTTTTATGATTTAGGCCGAAAATGAGCTTCCCCTCTTTAAAAGATCAGCAGCCGCCACTGGGCCCAGGGGAGTCAATAGAATACATCAAGCACCGGGTGAGACTTGAGGGTCATCCGTGGCCTGGGTATCATCCCAAAAGTGATACCTGGTGTCCATACACTTATGGACAGACTAGCAAAGAGGGTCTTGAACAATGTTGGTCAAGTGAACCCAAAAAGATTGCTATTTAAGTAGAATGGACTCTGGCGGGGACATCCAGGTTGTAAAACCTTGCAAATGTGGACAGGGAGAACCAGTCAGTCGCCTCACAAATGTCTGAAATGGACACCCCGCTGGACCATGCCCAAGACAAGGCGATGCCTCTGGTGGAATGGGCTCTGACTCAGATGGGGCACTGCAACCCCCGAGGAGGAGTATGTTAATGTGATAGCATCCACTAACCACCTAGAAATGTTCTACTTCGTAACAGGGCCACCTTTAGCACGGTTACCGAAGCAAACAAAAGGCTGTTCTGACTTTCTGTACGAGGCAGAATGCTCAATGTATATTCTCAGGGCCTTGATGGGGCAGAGCAGGGACTCCTGGCTGCCCGTCGGGGGGGGAAATGCAGAAAGCGTTATAACCTGGGCTCTGAACGGGGTGGAGAACACCTTAGGTGCATAACGGACGACAGCTTGTATGTGTTCATAATAATTGTTCATAGATCTGTTATTTAAATTATTTACTTGCTGCTAGGAAGGAATACTTAATTTCCTACCTATTTTTAGTCTGAATTTTCGTTGAGGTTTAGCCTGCTCGTGTGAAGACAGACGAGGGTAAAGACCGACGACTTTTTCCTGCGCGACTTCAACCGAGCAACTACACCGAGCAACACACTTAAGTATCATTTATATCCTCCCTCACACACTCTCCTTTGCTATCCTCTATCATGTGTTTCAAAACCATTCCGGTTGTCTCTCGACCAAGCTCTTACATCACACACAGACAGCAACGTAATCCTGCTAACCTACGCCCTATCTCTACATCTTCTACTACACATCTTTCTTTCTCCATGGCTCTCTGGAATTGTCAGTCAGCTGTCAACAAAGCAGACTTCATTTCCGCTCTTTCTTTACAATCCACACTCAGCATCTTGGGCTTGACTGAGACCTGGATTCGTCCTGAAGACTCAGCAAACCCAGCTGCTCTCTCTAACAATTTATCTTTCTCTCACACCCCACGTCAGGTTGGCCAGGGTGGGGGCACTGGTCTGCTCATTTCAAATAATTGGAAATACTCAACCTACTCTCCCCTATGCAATTACAACTCATTTGAATCAAATGCGATTACTGTAAAAGCTCCTATAAAACTCCAGATTGTGGTAATCTACCGTCCCCCTGGCCAAATTATAGCCCCCTTCCTAGAGGAGCTGGATGGGTTGCTGTCCTCTTTCATGGAGGATGGCACTCCAATCTTAGTTTTTGGCTATTTCAACATTCATCTAGAAAAGCCTTATGCTACAGACTTTCATTCACTCCTAGCTTCATTTGATCTCAAACGCCTTACCACTACTAGCACTCACCGGGTGCTAACAACCCCCTTACCAGTTACCTTTAGAAGAAACCTACGCTCCCTTTCTCCCTCCCATCTTTCCTCTGTAATATCCTCCTCTCTTCCCTCACCTACCCATTTCTCATCTCTGGATGTGAATGCAGCTACTGACACTTTATGCTCTACCTTAAACTCTTGTCTAGACGACATTTGTCCTCTCTCCTCCAGGCCAGCATGAACTGGCCCTTCTAACCCCTGGTTAACTGATGTTCTTTGTGAACATCGGACCAGACTCCGAGCAGCAGAGAGAAAATGGCAAAAATCAAACGATCCGTTGGACCTGAGTAGGTATCAATCATTGCTTTCATCTTTCTCCACAGAAGTCCACACTGACAAATCATCACATTTCCATAACAAGATCAACAGTGCTCCAGATATGCGTAATCTCTTCAGAATATTTAATCATCTCCTCTGTCCCCCTCCACCACCTCCCACCACTTCTATAACAGCTGATGACTTTGCAACTTTTTTTACAGACAAAACTAAAACAATCAGTAGTCAGTTTTCACCTTTACTCACACAGGACCTCCAACCAACTAGATCCACTGCTCAAACTCCCATCTTCTCCTTTTGTCCCCTCACTGAGGTGGAAGTATCCAAACTTCTCCTCTCCAGCCATCCTACAACATGTACTCTAGACCCAATCCCCTCGCACCTTCTCCAAGCAATCTCTCCCACACTCTTACCAGCACTTACACACATTATCAACACATCTCTCCTCACAGGCATCTTCCCCACTGCATTCAAGCAAGCTCGGGTTACCCCACTGCTCAAAAAACCTACATTAAACACTTCTCTTGTAGAAAACTACATACCTGTCTTTCTCCTTCCATTTATAGCCAAAACACTCGAACAAGTTGTCTTCAACCAGGTCTCATTGTTTCTTTCACAAAACAACAAACTGGACGCTAAACAGTCAGGTTTCAGGAGTGGCCGTTCGCTACTCTGTCACTGAAGCCCTGCGAATTCCAAATCATCAGTCCTCATTCTGCTGGATCTGTCTGCCGCTTTTGACACTGTCAATCAACAGATCCTCCTGTCCACCCTCTCATCACTGGACATCACTGGGATTCCACTTCGCTGATTTGAATCCTATCTCACTGGTCGGTCTTTCAAGGTGGCCTGGGGAGGGGAGGTATCCAAAGCACATCATATTGGTCACTGGGGTTCCGCAGGGCTCGGTTCTTGGACCCCTCCTCTTCTCCACATACACTACCTAACTGGGTCCTATTATACAGGCACATGGCTTCTCCTACCATTTATATGCTGATGACACACAGCTCTATCTCTCATTTCGACCAGATGATCCAACAGTAGCTGCACGGATCTCAGGCTGCTTGGCAGACATCTCGGTATGGATGAAAGAACATCACCTACAGCTCAACCTGGCAAAGACTGAGCTTCTTGTCTTCCCTGCCACTCCAACTCTACAGCATGACTTCACGATTCAGTTAGGTTCATCAACAATTACCCCATCAGCTTCGGTCAGAAATCTTGGTGTAATCTTTGATGATCAGCTGACCTTGAAAGAGCACATTGCGAAGACTGCTCGATCTTGCAGGTTTGCACTTCACAACATCAGAAAGATCAGGCCCTTTCTGACAGAGCATGCTGCACAACTTCTTGTCCAGGCCCTTGTCATTTCTAGGCTGGACTACTGCAATGCTCTTCTGGCTGGACTTCCATCAAACACAATCAAACCTCTACAAATGATTCAGAATGCAGTGGCACGACTGGTCTTCAATGAGCCCAAAAGAGCACATGTTCAAGGTTCAAGGTTTGTTTATTCGTCACATACTAAATTATACAGGGTATAATCCAAAGTGAAATGTAGACTAAGTCAGGTCCGCTCAATGGACAGTGCAAAGAAAAAAATAAATAAAAGTAACAACACAAGAGCATATATATAAATATAGGTAAAAAAAAATAAAAAAATAAAAAGTAAAATGTGCAATAGAATAAAAAAGTGCAGAACAAATAAGATGTGCAAAACAGTATACTGGGACTTAATAAATAGTAATATGAACAAGAGGGATGTGCAAACGGGTTGTACCGGGTATGTACACATAGCAGCAATACGGATGATGAGAATATTAATGTTTTGCAGTTAATAAATTGAGTCTTGTAAATGTTTATGAAACTGAGTTTGTGTTAAGGAGCCTGATGGCCTGAGGGAAGAAGCTCCTCCTAAGTCTCTCAGTTTTTGCCATCATGCTCCTGAAGCGCTTGCCAGATGGCAGTAAACAGAAAAGATGGTTACCGGGGTGATTTGAGTCTTTGAGGATTTTTGCAGCTCTGCTTTTGCAGCGTTTGAGGTTGATGTCCTGCAGAGAGGGGGGAGTAGACCCTGAGATGCACTCAGCTTAGCGCACGACTCTCTGTAGAGCTTTACAGTCCTGATTTAATGAGTTACCATACCACACTGAGATTCACTGAGTCAGTACACTTTCTATGGCCCCTGAATAGAAAGTTTTCAGGATTGCTGGTGAGACCCTGAATTTCCTCAGGTGTCGCAGATGGTACAGTCTTTGCCTGGCTTTCTTAACCTGAGTCTGAATGTGTGTAGTCCATGTCAGGTCCTCTGAGATTTTTACACCGAGGTACATGAAGCTGCTCACCCTCTCCACAGGGGTCCCACTGATCATAAGAGGAGTTTAGGGCCGCTGCTGTCTCTGAGACAGTTGTCCTGGCACCTTGATGTTAGTCTCTCTACCTCATTCAAGTATGTGGCCTCATCGTTGTTGTTAATGAGGCCCAGAACCACAGTATCATCAGCAAATTTGACGATAGAAGTGGAGCTGTGAGAGGACACGCAGTCATGAGTGTATAGAGAGTAGAGCAGGGGGCTCAGGACACAGCCCTGTGGGGCTCCTACATTCAGGGTGATGGAGTTGGAGGTGAACTGGCCGACTTTCACCACTTGAGGTCTGCCGGTGAGGAAATCTTGAATCCAGTCACAAAGTGAAGAGGTTATGCCGAGGTCTGAGAGTTTAACAGCCAGCTTGGTGGGGACTATAGTATTGAAAGCTGAGCTATAGTCGATGAAAAGCAGCCTTACATAGTTGCCATTTTTGCTGTCAATGTGAGTGAGAGACCAGTGCAGGACCTGAGAGATGGCATCATCAGTAGACCTATTTGGCCGTTAGGCAAACTGAAGAGGGTCCAAAGTAGAAGGGATGGAGGAGCAAATGTGGTTCTCTAATAGTCTCTCAAAAACCTTCATGACTGTTGATGTGAGGGCAACTGGACGATAGTCATTCAGGCAAGAGGGTTTACTGATCTTAGGCACAGGGATGATGACAGATTTTTTAAAGGAGGTGGAAACAACAGAGGTAGCGAGGGACTCATTAAATATGGATGTAAACAAACCAGCAAGCTGATCGGCGCAGGATCTAAGAACACGGCCAGTAATCCCATCAGGTCCAGCTGCTTTCCTGACGTTCACTCTCCTTAGTTCCTTCCGAACCTCGTCCTCCGACACGGTGATAACATGATCATCGCTGCTCTGTCTGCTGCTTTCTGACGCGCTGATCGGCAGAGTCGTGCTGCCGCCATTACATTCAAAGCGGCCGTTGAAGGTGTTTAGCTCTTCAGCCAGCAGTGGATCTGCTCTCACCTCTGCGGAGGATTTATTTCCAGAGGAACAGATGGTCTTCAATCCCTGCCACATGCGTTCAGAGTCATTGAGGTGAAAATGTGACTCAATTCTCTCCCTGTATCGGAGTTTAGCAGCTCTAGCTGCCCGTCGGAGAGCATAGCACGATGCTTTGTACTTGCTCATGTTTCCTGACAAAAGACCGGCGTTGTATGCGGCAGTGCGATGGTTAACCGCATCACGGATTGATCTGTCCACCCATGGTTTCTGATTTGAGAATGTCCTTATTGTTACCGTTTCAGTGGCTTGTTCGGTTAGCGTGTTGACAAAGCTTAATGCTACATCTGTGAACTCGCTGACATCAGCTGAACTCGCCCGGAACATGTCCCAGTCGACGTCATCAAGAGGTCGACTGGGCTTCGTAGCATAGCTTCAGAGTGGGAGGACCAGCGCGTCACTTCTCTCTCCACCGGGGGTTCCTGAACGAGCCTTTGTTTATATTCCGGTGTGAGGAAAATGGCGGCATGTTCCGATTTTCCAAATGCCAGCAGTGAGCATGCTTTGTAGGCATTTTTAAACGGAGTGTAGCAATGATCCAGTGTATGAGGTCCTCTAGTTGGACAGGATACATGTTGCTGAAAGTTTGGCATGACCTGCCAGAGGTTGGCTTTGTTAAAGTCCCCCGCGATGATAGAGGTAGCGTTAGGGTGTTTACTTGATGTAGCCGCTGAGCTCATCGTGGAGTTTGGACAAAGCCAAGCTAGTGTCTGCCTGTGGTGGAATGTAAACAGCAGTAACGACGATTGATGAACTCCCGGGGCAGATAGAATGGGCAGCAGATAATGGAGAGATGTTCCAGATGAGGCGAGCAGGAACGCAACAGAATGGAGATATTCCTGGGGTCACATCATTTCTTATTGATCATGAAACACACTCCACCACCTTTGGTTATTCCGGCCTCGGCTGTTCTGTCCATCCGTAAAACTATTGTCCAGTCGTAAATAATCATTGCAGACGTTACACGTGTAAAAAAAGAAAGTAAAAATACGTAAAAAACACATAAAAGCACATTCTGAGCAGAGCTAACTCACAGGCGACTGAACACAGCAGCGCCATAGTAGCATGTTACACCTCTCTTTGTCTCCTTGCACTGGCTACCAGTTGCAGCTTGCATCCAGTTCAAGACACTGATGCTTGCATTTAGAACAACCACCAGGTCAGCACCCACCTACTTCCACTCACTATTACGAATCTACATCCCTTCCAGAAGTCTAAGATCTGCCAGTGAGCATGGTAAGCATCATGGTACCATCACAGAGAGGCTCAAAATCACTCTTCAGAACATTCTTGTTCACCATTCCTGGCTGGTGGAATGATCTTCCCACCCCCATCCGGAATGCTGGATCCCTGTCAATCTTCAAGCAACAACTGAAAACTCATCTCTTTCAACACTACTTGACTTCATCATAAAAAAAAATCCTTCCCTTTTTCTATACCTTCATCTTTCTCTTTACATTTATCTCCTTCCCTTGCTAGCTTGTATTTATTTGAACAATGCCTAAGACTTGGTGTTAGGGGCACTTCCTCTGTCTGTTTGCCTCTTCAAGATTAATCGCTTTATGTATTCCCCAATTGTAAGTCGCTTTGGATAAAAGCATCTGCAAAATGACAATGTAAATGCATAACCCCGCCTCGGAGCTGCTTTCAGCAGCTGAAATGAAATAACTCCGACACCCACGGTTGGTTCCTCCAGAGGGGGGCTATTAGAATCAGCTTGTGCCGTTGCTCCTTGACTCGTCTGAGTACCTGTGGTAGCAGAGCGACTGGGGGGAAAACATAGAGCGGAAGGCTGGGCCATTCGTGGGCCAGGGCATCCGTGCTCTTTAGGCAGTGAGAGTTGTCTTTGGAGGCGAAGAGGTCTACTCGAGCCTTGCCAAAGATTTCCCAAATTCTCTGAACTGCGAGTGGGTGGAGTGTCCATTCCTCTGAAGAGACATTGTTCCTTAATAACATGTCTGCTCCTTGGTTCATTTTACCTAGCATATGCGTCGCCTTCAGTGAGTGCAGATTGTTCTGAGCCCACACAAAGAAGGTTGTTCGTCAGCGTGCAGATTCGCTTCGAGACGAGGCCGCCTTTGTGATTTATGTATGGCACCACGAATCTGCTGTCTGAGCATATTAGCACATTGTGTCCCAGAATGTCCGACAGGAAGAATTGACAGGCCTGACACACTGCTAGCATTTCTTGGCAGTTGATGTGCAGGCCCGACTCCTCTTTGGACCATAGGCCGAAGGTCGGTTTGCCCTCGCACAGTGCAGAGCGCTCCCCAGCCCTTGTTGGAAGTGGCTATCATGACAACCTTCCTTCTGTGCGCCGTGTCTAGGATGACGGCTTGCTTTAGCCAGAAGGAGTCCCTCCAACGGGCCAGGGCTGATACACAGGCCTGAGTCACCGTTACGCGGTCGTTTCCATGACGCCAGGCCTGCGGACGGAACCCTCTGCTTCAGCCAGAAATGAATGAATCGCATGTGAAGCAGACCCAACTGAAGTACTGGCGAAGCTGCTGCCATAAGGCCCAGAATTCTCTGGAAAGCTTTGAGCAGACGGGCGGTACCTTCTTTGAAGGTGGCCTCGTGGCACTGAATTGTCATGGCTCGCTCTGCTGAGACAGTTGCTGTCATCTGCACTAAGTCGATAACTGTACCCAGGAACGAAACTCGTAGGCTGGGTAACAGTATTCTTTTGGCAAAGTTGACCATGAGCCCCAGGCAATCTAAGTGTCTGAAGAGGAGGGTCTTGTGCAAAGTTAAAACCACCTGCGACGGTGTAAAAGACTTTAGATATAGAAAGACGATATAGAAAGACATTGCACTCCAATTAATTATGAACGGGAGAAAGTGTAACACACAATATGGTGGAGTAGTCCCACCTTCTTAATAAAAGAGCCAATCGCTAATCTGTAAAGTATTTGCATCTTTGCAGCAAGAAGTCTCGATTTAGAAACAGTCAGCGTTCTGCAAACTACACACTGGCTGGTCAAGACTGAAAAAAATAAGCCCTTTTTAACGTTATGTGAGCATAAGAAACAACATTTATGAGACAGTTGTTATCAGATTTCATTGGTGATTTCAAAAATGAAACGTAATCGTAAGCTTTGTGAACAGGGAGAATTTTGGAGAATTTTATGTTTCTCCATTCGAAGTGATAAGAGAGCTATTTCAAAGATGGTAACCAAGTGAAATGACTTGTGTTAAAGAAACTTTAATTATATTCAATTCAAGATTATGTTATAGCACTTTTTACGATACAATCGTTGCAAAGCAGCTTTACAGGAAATTAAGTTTCTACAATAGATTTATTTATTACAGAAACTTAATATATTTAACTTATGGCAACATTTTGTTAATTCTGTATACTGTCTGATGGTTGGCTTCCTCTGAGGTCCTCTGAGGGGTTGGCATCATCTCTTCTCAGGTGTTTGGTCATCTCAGATCATATAAGGGTTGGATCCAGACTGAATCTTGTGTAATTCCTAGTTACCACGGCAGAAACAGACATACAAATAGAGACATAATTAGCATAGCTGTTCCATCCAAGCAAAAATTATACGTTCAACCCAAGTTAAAGCATAATAATGTGCGTTTGATCAGATATAACTGCAGTACAAGATAATGAGATGCATTATATGATCGCTTGGCTAAAGTGATGTGTCTTTAACCTAGATTTAAACAGAGAGAGTGTGTGTCTGAACCCCGAACGTTATCAGGAAGGCTATTCCAGAATTTGGGAGACAAATATGAAAAAGTTCTACCTCCTTTAGTGGACTTTGCTGTTCTGGGTATTACCAAGAGACCAGAGTTTTGCGACCTTAGGTCCTTTTTGTGTAATAAAAATATAATGTATAAAAATATGTATCAATCGTTGTTTTGGTTATTATCTATGCGTTTGCGGATATGCTCGGTACTGTTAGTTTTAGAGCCTGTCTATAGTTAGTTTTTCTCCATTTGCACTCAATATTACGAGTCTCTTTCTTGAGAGAATGGGTATAACTGTTGCACCATGGCGCAGCACATTTTTCTCTAACCTTTTTTAATTTTATGGGGGCAACAATTTCTAATGTATTAGAGAAGATAGCGCCAAGGTTGCTAGTAATTTTGTATAGTTCATTTGTATTTGTGGTTACACAGAGCACTTGAGATAAATCAGGCAGGTTATTTGTGAATCTGTATTTAGTGGCTGGAACAATAGTTCTGCCTGGACAATAACGAGGAGCCATATAGTTAATATCAGTAATATGCACGATACAAGGAAATGGTCAGTCACATCATCAATTTGAGGTACGATATCTATACCAGTAAGATCAATTCCATGCGATATAATTAAATCTAGCATATGATTAAAATGATGAGTGGGCCTGGTGACATTTTGCTTGACTCCAAAAGAGTTTATTAGGGTCAGTAAACGCAAGTCCTAACACATTATTATTTGTATTATCTACATGAATGTTAAAATCTCCTACAATTAGTGCTTTATCAACATTAACCAATAGGTCTGAGAGAAAATCTGCAAATTCTTTTAGACAATCTGTATATGGTCTATACACAGTAGCCAGAGCAAGATATAGGACATATTTATTTTGCATCTGATAAGTATTTTGAATGAGTTATACCTGCCAGCCAGCCCAGTAGTTGGCAGTGTCATATTGTAAGTATGCATGTGCATGAGATTTTTACAAATTTTGCGTTTTTGTAGTATGGAGACGATAATGGTATAATTTTCAAAAACTTAAACCCTTTTTTCAAAAGTGTGAGTTTAAGGCCCCCAAAATACTGTTGTCATGTAAATCAAATCAAAATCAAATCACTTTTATTGTCACATCACCACAGCACAAGTACCTTGGTGAGTGAAATTCTTACGAGCGAACTAAATTCTTATGTAAATGAACAGTCAAAACACACAAAACGTTTTGGGGCCAGATTTATTAAACAGTGCAAAGTAATAAAAGCGCATATTAAATATGAGTTATTAAAATGCACTAATTAAAGAACAGAGACAGAACATCTCTTTTACATATTGACCAATGCAATTTACTAAATGCAGCACAAATTAATGTAAGGATATGCACTGCAAAAAATCGACATACATAATAAGAAAATAAAACCTAAATTAAGAAAAAAAAAAACTAAAATCAAGCAAAATTATCTGCCAATGGGGTGAGAAAATTCTACTTGATAAGACATCTTGAAACAAGACAAAAAAACTTGTGATAAAAATGTTCTTAAAATTTTAAAACAAGAAAAAATGAAGTAAATTTAGATATTTTAACTTGATTCAAGCAGTACAAATATCTTGAAACCAATGCAAAAATAGTAAAATCTAGTATTTTTTTCTTGTTTTATTTGTGGTTATTTTTAAATACTCTTGGTAAAAATATCTTGATATAAGAATATATATATATATATATACACATTTTAAGAGTGGCAGGCTTATTTTGAGGGAAAGGTTTGGTTTTAAATATCTTAATATAAGAATATATATACACATTCTGAGAGTGTCAGGCTTATTTTGAGGGAAAGGTTTGGTTTTAAATATCTTGATATAAGAATATATATACACATTCTGAGAGTGTCAGGCTTATTTTGAGGGAAAGGTTTGGTTTTAAATAAGTATTTAAAGTCTTAAAATAAGACTAACTAATGTGGATGTCCCCTCTCAATCTAGACTATTTCTAAAAATAAGCTCTGAAATGGAGATACAATTAATAATCTGGTACAACAAACATGCTCTTAATATTGTTTTATTATCTCCAACTGCAAAAGGAAAGCAAACAATTGTTCAAAAATTACAGCAATGCATCATATCACAGCATTTGGTAAGCCTATTAAAACAAAGCTTGGTAGCTTGGTCAAGGTTACACTGATACATCATTGAGAAAGAGAATATATAAAATAAAAAAAGAGACCAAGAAAAACTGAATTTTTATTTTGTTTTAGAATTTAAGCAACTGCTGTCTATAAGAACCTGATGAAAACAACTGCTGTCAACAATTAGTGATCAAAAGACCTACGTCTGACTTTTTCACTACTCCCCAATGAACTTTTTCCACTCCAAAGTGGCTTTTTTGTAGGAAGAAGTTGCATCACGCCCATGTATTGCATCTGAAATTACTTCTGTCTGAATCACAGACAGTAAAGTTGCAACACACTTTGGGTACACAAGATGAAGTGCATAATAGTATGCCATTAGGTAGAGCACACCTTCGTGGAGGTCTTCTTGTGGAAAGGTAGTCCCAGGTGTAGTCCCAATGGCCAACATGCAGTTGTCCTCTGACACAATCAGGACAGGACTGAAGAGTGGTCTCCCCTTAAGGAAGGAATCTGGGTTTTCTGTTGGCTAGAAATACAAACACAAAATGACTGAGCAGTACATCTTGATATAAATGACACCTCTATTTCTCTTGGTCTTGTAGAAATATAAACAAGGTTGTATGTCTTACCTCAAGGATGTGCAGCATTGCTTCACTTGCATGTCCCATCTTTTTTGGAGGGGCTACAGGTGATGGAAACATCTCTGGAAGAGCCTTCATCAAGGCTATGGAGCGTTTCACTATTGAGGAGAGCAAATAGTCTTTTATGATTTACTGAAATTAGTGAGTTGAGCATGCATTAAAGGGATAGTTCACCCAAAAAACATTCTTCAAAGTATCTTCTTTTGTGTTCATCAGAAGAAAGAAACTAATACGGGTTTGGAACAACTAGAGGGAGAGTAAATGATGTAGAATTTTTATTTTTGGGTGAACTATGCCTTTACGAATTTCCTTTAACCTCCTGATCTTGATATAGTCTTATAACAATTGTGCATTAAAAAGGGATACAAATTTAATCAAAAGTAGTCGAAAGGATTATTAAACTTTAACTTATTTAATGAAGTTAAACTTTTCATAACAATCTGTTAATGATTTCAAAAACACTACCGTTTAAATGTTTTAGAAATGTGAGATTTTTTTAAATGTTTTCTGTTATAAGTATCTTAGTCTCACCAAGCCTTCATTTATTTGTTCCAAACTACAGCAAAAAAGTGATATTGTGAAATATTATACTATGTGAATAGATAATAATAATCATAAATGTTTGTTGATCATCATACTAGAATGATTTCTAAAGGATCATGTGACACTGAAGACTAGAGTAATGATGATAAATTCAGCTTTGATCACAGGAATAAATTACACTTTACTATATATTCACTTATAAAACGGCTGTAGTTTGGATTAAATAAATACAGCCTTGGTGAGCAGAAAGAGACATATTTTAAAATGTAAACGTTCTAAAACATTTGAATGGTAGTGTATGACACATGACAAGCAAGTTAAACAACTATTGTTAGATTTTTCACATTTTAATTCAAGTAGTAAAGGCAGGTAGTTTACCTCCATCTAGAGTCATTGGTGGCTTCAAAACCTTTTTGTAAACCCCATAGAATTGAGCTTTGCTGCAGAAGCTCTCCCAACGGGCCTTTAATTTTGGAATGAATCTGGGATTTCCTTTGTCAAGAATACGGCCTAGTTCATCCATTACCTGGAATAATCCCACACATACACATTTGTAAAAACAATTGAAGTCACTAGGAACTCAAATATATTTTCAAATATATTACTTACATTATGTAGTTCTCTGAAACAGGGGTACGCTTGCAGTATCTTTGAAGGTCTGTCCTGATCCTTGAAACAGTCTGAGTTGATGAAGGCGCTCAGCAATGCTAGCATCAAACTCAAGGTCAAGTAGTTGAGCAACTGCCTCCTTATTAGGCTTTGGTCTTTTATAGATCTCTTGGAGAGTATGGTAATGTCTGGCCTGGCTTTGTTGACTATCAGTGTCAGAATGGTCTTCATCTCTTCTATGGTCAGTCTGACTGAATGGTAAATCTTGTTCAGCTGTTCCTGCTTATTAAAAAAAAAAAAAAAAAAGAAACCAGTATAAACCCAGCATGCAATTTTGCATTTAAAAGACATCTAATAGCCGTCCAAACACAACCCAGACGTCTAGGCTAAAACAAGGCAAAATTTGGGCTGTCAGTGAAAATTTAATAGACATCTACCCTAACCATAGCCCAAGAATAGAACAGTCATCAAGAACATGAACATGTCAAAGAAATGAAACCAAACACCTTGTAAGCACTTGTTGACTTTGCTTACATGATGGAATATCATACATCTCACAAGTTATTTTGGCTAAAATTACATGTAACCAAATTCAAGGTTGTTTTGTCTAGAAGTGTTTTACTCACAGCCGGACTATATCGTCTCAGGTTACGCATGTAACCATGGTTCCCCGAATGGGGAACGAGACACTGCGTCCCCTAGGGGTCGCTACGGGGAACGCCCTCAGCGTGACTCGTGTCTGAAGATACATATGTAAAAACACCACCTGTTGGCCGGCGACAGCCCATGACGTCACTACCGGCGTGCCACAATATAAGTGCCGCCGGGAGATTACCTCATCAGCTTCTTCGTCAAAACTTGCGTCCGAAGCATGGCCCAAAGCCTAGGGGACGCAGTGTCTCGTTCCCCATTCGGGGAACCATGGTTACATACGTAACCTGAGACGTTCCCCTCCATGGGAACTCGAACTGCGTCCCCTAGGGGTCGCTACGGGGAACGTTATACCCACTTCACCATGCTGAGGGGAATGCAAGCCAATTTTGTGAAAAAGGCGAGCACTAAGCCAACTCTACCCGGCTAAGGGAGTTGCCCCTGGGACGGCTGATGGCTGTCAGTGATATTATCCCCTTCGGCCAAAGGCCCGAGCTGCATACCCTAGTACTTACCTGCTAGGTGCCGGGATTACCGGGCCTAGGGTAGAGCTCAAAGTCTTGGAATCAGAAAAAGATTCCTTTAAGGGGATATGGCCAGGCACCTGGCTCACTAGGTCCTGGCCGATCACTCAGGGGTTACCACTTGCTCCTTACTGAGGGAACTGTCTCAACAGACCTCTTGGTAGTGTACACCCCTTTTTTTTTTTTTTTTTTTTTTCCTTTTTGGACCCAACACATATGGGACAAGGGAGCGGGGCCCAAGGCACAAGCCGGGGCTTTAACCAACTCAAAAAGGGCACGGCTGTGCGTAACCCCTACCCTTACGGGATTTTTAGAAAGAACGCAGAATCTTGATGTGCGGACTTACCACTGAGTGGATTTTAGAAAGTGCCCAAAGTCTCGCGTGTGCACTTATTAGAAGAACGTTCTATGCCCTGGAGCGGAGAACTACTTATTCCTCGGAGTGAGAGGGAACTCAGACACTCAGAAGGGAGCGGCAAGCTCATAGATGACCCTCTGGTTGAGGGGAGCAATGCTGGCTCAACCAACAGGGCGAGCGACCTATCACAGAGCTCTGGGGGGTCAAGCTTACTGAGGGAACTGTCTCAACAGACCCCTTGGTAGCGTATACCCCTTTTTTTTTTTTTTTTGGACCCAACATATATGGGACAAGGGAGCGGGGCCCAAGGTACAAGCCGGGGCTTTAACCAACTCAAAGAGGGCACGAAGCTGTGTGCGTAACCCTACCCTTACGGGATTTTTAGAAAGAACGCAGAATCTTTGACGTGCGGACTTACCACTGAGTGGATTTTAGAAAGTGCCCAAAGTCTCGCGTGTGCACTTATTAGACGGACGCTCAGAAGGGAGCGGCATGCTCATAGGTGACCCTCTGGTTGAGGGGAGCAATGCTGGCTCGACCAACAAGGCGAGCGACCTATCACAGAGCTCTGGGGGGTGGAGAAACTCGGACGCTCAGACGGGAGCGGCATGCTCATAGGTGACCCTCTGGTTGAGGGGAGCAGTGCTAGCTCTACCGACGGCGAGCCCTGGAGAGCGGAGAACTCATTCCTCGGAATGAGAGGAACTCAGCTACCAATGAGGAGCTCTAGAGCGGAGAACTCACTCCTCAGAGTGAGACCTATAACGAGCTCTGGAGAGTGGAGAACTCATTCCTCAGAATGAGAAGGCACTCCGCCGCTCAGAAGGGAGCGGCAAGCCCAACCATGAGCTCTGGAGAGCGGGGAACTCATTCCTCAGAATGAGGGAACTCCCCTGCTCAGCAGGGGCGGCATGCTCATAGATAACCCTCTATAGTGAGGGGAGCAATGCTAGCTCGACCAGCAAGAGAGATCACAGAGCTCGAGGAGGCGGAGAACTCATTCCTCAGAATGAGAGGGAAACTCAGGCAGCTCCGCAGGGAGGCGGCATGCTCAAAGATGACCCTCTTAATGAGGGGAGCAATGCTAGCTCTACCTATAACGAGCTCTGGAGGCGGAAAACTCATTCCTCAGAATGAGAAGGAACTCAGACGCTCAGCAGGGAGCGGCATGCTCATAGATAACCCTCTATAGTGAGGGGAGCAATGCTAGCTCGACCAGGAAGGAGAGCGCCCTATCACAGAGCTCTGAGGAGCGGAGAACTCATTCCTCAGAATGAGTGGGAACTCAGACGCTCCGCAGAGAGCGGCATGCTCAAAGGTGACCCTCTAACGAGGGGAGCAATGCTAGCTCTACCTATAACGAGCTCTGGAGAGTGGAGAACTCATTCCTCAGAATGAGAGGGAACTCCGCCGCTCAGAAGGGAGCGGCACTATCACAGAGCTCTGGGGGGCGGAGAAACTCGGACGCTCAGAAGGGAGCGGCATGCTCATAGGTGACCCTCTAATGAGGGGAGCAATGCTAGCTCTACCTATAACGAGCTCTGGAGGCGGAGAACTCATTCCTCGGAATGAGAGGAACTCAGCTACCAATGAGGCTCTAGGCGGAGAACTCACTCCTCAGAGTGAGAGGGAACTCAGGCGCCCGAAGGGAGCGGCATGCTCATAGCAATGCTAGCTCGACCAACCAGGAGAGCAACCTATCACAGAGCTCTGGAGAGCGGAGAACTCATTCCTCAGAATGAGAAGGAACTCCGACGCACAGCAGGGAGCGGCATGCTCATAGATAACCCTCTATAGTGAGGGGAGCAATGCTAGCTCGACCAGCACGGAGAGCAACCTATCACAGAGCTCTGAGGAGCGGAGAACTCATTCCTCAGAATGAGAGGGAACTCCGCCGCTCAGAAGGGAGCAGCACTATCACAGAGCTCTGGGGGGCGGAGAAACTCGGACGCTCAGAAGGGAGCGGCATGCTCATAGGTGACCCTCTGGTTGAGGGGAGCAGTGCTAGCTCTACCGACGGCGAGCTCTGGAGAGCGGAGAACTCATTCCTCGGAATGAGAAGAACTCAGCTACCAATGAGGAGCTCTAGAGCGGAGAACTCACTCCTCAGAGTGAGACCTATAACGAGCTCTGGAGAGTGGAAAACTCATTCCTCAGAATGAGAAGGCACTCCGCCGCTCAGAAGGGAGCGGCACTCAACCATGAGCTCTGAGAGCGGGAACTCATTCCTCAGAATGAGAGGGAACTCCGCCGCCAGCAGGGAGCGGCATGCTCATAGATAACCCTCTATAGTGAGGGAGCAATGCTAGCTCGACCAGCAAGGAGAGCGACCTATCACAGAGCTCTGAGGAGCGGAGAACTCATTCCTCAGAATGAGAGGGAACTCAGACGCCCGCAGGGAGCGGCATGCTCAAAGGTGACCCTCTAATGAGGGGAGTAATGCTAGCTCTACCTATAACGAGCTCTGGAGAGCGGAGAACTCATTCCTCAGAATGAGAAGGAACTCAGACGCTCAGCAGGGAGCGGCATGCTCATAGATAACCCTCTATAGTGAGGGGAGCAATGCTAGCTCGACCAGCAAGAAGAGCGACTTATCACAGAGCTCTGAGGAGCGGAGAACTCATTCCTCAGAATGAGAGGGAACTCAGACGCACCGGAGGGCATAGGTGACCCCGGAAAACTCATTCCTCAGAATGAGAGGGAACTCCCCTTTTTTTTTTTTTTGCCTTAGATTAGCAGGAAATTTCCACCTAACCTCGGTCAGGTGAAATCTACGGTGGTTACAGGGGAATTAGAGAGGAATGAGAGGGCTTGCCTCTCTGACCCGCGCCTCTCTCACCCTAGCCGCAGGAGGGAGGGGCATGAGTCGCGAGACTAGCCTTCTGAGCCCATCTCTGACCCTCAGACCGAGATGGGCTAGGACCCCTGGTTGTTCGGGCTCAGACCTGGATTATATAGAACCTTATCCAGGTCTTTCAGCAGATCAGTCTGGTACGCCTTAGTGTGCAACGAAGCGACGGTCTGACCTGCTGCTGCATATACCCTGCCATTTAAGCGAGATTCACTCCTTCTCACTCTCCACATCGAGATTTTATGAAGAAAGGAAGGCTCGCTCGAGCTGGGGGTGATTTTGGCCAGAAAGATGAATTTTTACGATCCACATCCCCCAAAAACTCGTTCATATGCAGAGAAGAGCACTAGCCGCTGAATCTGATTATGTCAGAAAGATCGCATCATCACAATCCAGCAGCTCACTGCAGCTCGACGCTCGCCGACGCGAAAAGGGGCGGTCCCTCTTTTCTTTCTCACTCATCGGCCACATCCAACTGCTAATTTAATTACCTCCGTACCTCGGCAGCGGTGGGTCCCGAATCGCGGGAAGCAGACGGCTGCCCCTCTTTCCTCGGAAAGAGGGACAGGACGAGAGCGGAGCTTTTACATAGAAAAAGCTCACAGTGCACGCAGATTTCCCCTCAAGGACATCGCGTGCGTGCTCCTTGCCCAAACAAAAGACGCAAAGATTGTGTGTGTCATCGCGGTGGGTCCCGATTTTCCCACACACAATCTTAAACGCCTTGCTAGTGCTCGCCATTTGATAGAGAGAAAACTGTACTCTTACCAGATTGCACGCTTCAAACAAACCAGTCAGTGAAGACGAAAAAGCTGATGAGGTAATCTCCCGGCGGCACTTATATTGTGGCACGCCGATAGTGACGTCATGGGCTGTCGCCGGCCAACAGGTGGTGTTTTTACATATGTATCTTCAGACACGAGTCACGCTGAGGGCGTTCCCCGTAGCGACCCCTAGGGGACGCAGTTCGAGTTCCCATGGAGGGGAACGGGTCTATAGTTAACAGTGACGATGAAATGATGGCAATTTTTTGCTGGGAACCTTTTGGTCCACACATTATTTTAAAGTATATTATGAATATGTGGTACACTTACCAGCAAGTAGTTTTGTGCTCACTGATGGTGGTGTGCTGCTCTCTCCTGTGTCCAACATTACAGCTGAAGCACTGCTGCTTTCTGCTGAATCTAATGTGCAAGAGCTTGAATCACCATCGTAGTCAAAATCCAAGCGCCTTTTCTTTTTTCTTTGTGGTGTTGGACCCTGTTTCTTTTTTGGGGTTCTTATGTTTTGGAGTCTCTTCATTAATTGCTTGAAGATGGAATCCTGTTTGACGATGTTAAAGGTTGTACACCCAGACAAATATAAAATGTTTTATTTCTCAATGCTTGTATTATCAGTTCTTAAGGACCTCCTAAATGTACACACAATATATGATGTATAAAGTGCCCTCAAATGTAATTTTTGAATCCCAAGCCCTTAAACACTTACCGAAATATGTTTGCAGTTCACAGAGTCATCTCGAAGCATGGGATAGTATTCAACCAGTCGCTTTGCCATTGCAAGCACATCATTTTTTGATGGGTACATGAAGTCAGTGCTTGATGCTCTCATGATAGACACCATGTTGGTCACTGTGTTCCTCACAAGTCGACAACGAAGTTCTTTTGAAAGGCTGCAACCTCTTTCTTGTCCAACTCGCTGCAGATCAAAATACTCTTTTCTAACATGTTCACTGTCTGTGTAAACAACATATTCAGGGTTGGGCAACTGCAAGGTTCTTGGAGGATGACCACTTGGCTCTTCAAAGATACTGTGCCTTGTAGTCACTGGGATTTCAGACAGAGTTTGAGCAGAAGTCAGACCAGTGTCATCCTGCTCCTTGTTTTGATTGAGGTATCCTGCCTCCTGTCCCTGCTGAATTCAGATGAAAGCTATTACAATTTATATAAACAAACCAGTTAATAGAAAACCCATGAATAATAATACTAAAAGAAACTCTTCTTGATCATAGCACTGCATTACAGGTCACACGGCCCTTCAGCCGTGACTTATTCACAAAACAGCACAGCCTCTCGTACCTTAGTGCTTACTTAAGATATTTAGTGTGATTGTTTGTGAATGACCTAAACATTGCTGTATGTAACCTTTATTTTTTCTGACACTAATATTTAATTACAATTAATACTGTTGTTTGGAAAAATGGAGTAAAGGTCTACCTCTTTGTCTGTATGAAACATCTCCCATATGGTTTTCCGTCGTAAAAAGTTTTCTGGTCCCGGGAAAAGATCACGAATGTCATCACGTGACAAAGTTGGTAATACTGCTGCGCTGATGTTTGCAGCTAGGATGATTTAAAAACATATTTAACAATGATGCCATAGATCAATTTTGTCCATATGCAGAGTAATGTAAAAAAAAATAAGTTTTAGTTATTTTAGATTAACAATTGTTTTTGAGACAGTTATTTATATCATGCATCATGCAAAATAAAAGAAACTTCACTCACACCTTTAGATAACTTAGCATCTGCAATTCACACATGTTTGGATCGTGAGAGAAACCAGATCTTAAGGATAGACTTTCTGGCTACAGATACTTTGACTATTTATGTCAGAAGTTCTTAATGAAAATTAACAGAGGTTTAGAGGTTCATATTTGTTAACACACCTGTTAATTCTCATTAAAAACTTCTGACATAAAAATATCCTTAAGATCTGGTTTCTCTCAAATTACAGATGCTAAGTTATCTAAAGGTGTGAGTGAAGTTTCTTTTATTTTAATGATTTTTGGACAAACGCTGTCTGTTGCTTTGCAATTACAAATGGAAATTAAATTGAAATAAATGTGAGTTTTAATTTAATGCATCCTGAGAGTGTTTATTTGGTCCAGGAACAGTATAAATTAGGCCTATGTCTAAATGAGACCATAAATGACGTTGAAAATATGTCCATAATGACCACATTTGAACTACTATAGTTTTTAATCTTGTACGGAGGTTCCATGAACGTCTATATCGGACGTGCAGAACACGTCTGACGTCATAATTTTTTTTCAATCTGGCTCCTCAGTGGACGTCTTTTCAACGTGCGCTTATGTGAAAAGACAATCTTTTGGACATAAATTTGCTTAGTGGGTTACTATTAATAGCAAAATTACAGTTTGAACATATGAACATATTTGTGACTGGCACATAATAAAGTATTTTTAGTGAAGAATCTATAACATGCCTAAGACTTCTTACATGTGCACTGAACTAAGCGAATATAGCAGAGTCTGAAACAACATTAAAACGTAACATAACGCTAACTTACCTTGTAAAGTGGACCGTGTCACTGAATCAAGCTGCTCCATAAATGTCACCTGAATGAAAATTATAAAGTTCAAACGATTATTTGCTACTTTTAACGTTAAATTCTTTGGTTATGACATCAAATATGAAAGAGAAGCAAATAAATGTATTTAACCAGTCATTTAACTAAGACTACAATGTTATATTTCGAACTTACTATTTGTACACGCTAATTATCAGAACGTATATCTTTCGTTCTCACATTCATACAAAACTAAATGATTAGATTAACAAATAAAACAATATAAAAAAAATTGTTCTTACTTACCTTCAAGCGCTCAAAATTTTGAAAACCGCGAAACTAGTACAAGGTGGTAACGGTCGTTCGGTCCAGAGACGTAAATTTAAGGGCGGTTCCATTACGCTCCATTCGTAGGGTTTAAAACCATAGACATATAAAACCTGTTAAATTATAAACATTTTAATATTTAAAAATATTGCATATTTAAATTGGGTGTTTTTTCTTCTTAATATACCTTCCCTGAGTACAACATTTAAAAACTCTAAAAGGAATAATGCTTCATGATTTCACCTATTTTATATCCAATGGAATATACCGCTGCCTTGATTGGATTAAAAGTTTGAATCACTTAATTTCTTCTGATTGCTTTCGGCGGGACAGGCACATATGGGAATGGAGTAAAAATATGATTTATTAAACTAAATGTTCAGATTTATCCACTGAAAATTATTTGGCGTTGTGTTATTTGCTGCCTCTTTGTGGCATTGTCATTAAGAGCTCTGCTGAGTCACATAAACACCGTGCATAGTTCCAGCCCGGATTTCCATGTGATCTGTGGGATTGATGGTTGCGCTCAGGAATATCGAGTCTACAACTCATTTTACTATCATGTCAAACGGAGGCATTCTTCGCAAAATAACAAAGTTATTTTTTTAAACGTATTAACATGACTGCTTTAAAATTTGTTTTTTTGGTATGGGTGCATGTAATAAAAATAAAAAATAAACATGTACATCAAAACGTCAAGGTCCTCAAGTCATGTTTGCCACAGGCTTATTTTACTCATATTAAAAACCCCATAGGAAAATCTCGAGGGAACAAGGGGAGGGGGTTTTGACACCATACTTGCACCCCTCTATTCTGCATTAATCAAAGGATCCAGGAATCACACACAAATACAAGCATATCTTGTTTAACTTAATTGTCATTGGAATTGAAGTCCATTCCTGTTAAAGACGTTAAAGTTATGTGCTGTTGTCTTTTTATCTGATTTTCAAATACCTTTTTTGCTTTGTCAATTTGTAATGCTGTCTCTTTTTAATGATCTCCTCCTGGCTCATTCATGGTATATAATTAGTAAACAAAGAAATTGTCGTCCAAATTGAAAACTGAATAGGAATAAAATGCTTCCAGAACCAAGGTTGATGGGAAAAAATTAAATGGGCACCGTTGTACTTTATATTGCGTTATTTTAGGTTATTTATAAATGCATATTAAATTATAAAGTCTTAAAATGTTTTTCATTTCCAGCAGGAAGAAAGTGATGAGCCTGAAGTTGATAAACTGAGAAAGCATGCTTCTGCATTTGTACTGACTTCAAGAGTGAAACACTGCCTTTCCCAGGTAGGACACTGAAGTGAATTATGTGAAATTACAGCAATAAACATGAATTCTTACATTCTGTTATCATCCTTAATTGTGCATGAATTTGTTTAATTCTAAGTGATTGCTTTTTTTTCAGCGAGCTGTCAGTGACATAATTTCCGGGGTGCAGCAGTATCAAGCCTCACTGTTGGACTGCCTTCGGAGCCAAATTACAGATGTTATTCAGAGACAATCAGGAGTCACAGATCAACTGATGAGTGAAGTTCTGTACATTTTTTATAATTTTGAAGACCCTTTTGACACAGTTTCCACCACATATATGCAAGATTCAAATCTAAAAAAGCAGTTCAAGGTAGTTGAAGCCGAAGAAATTGAAATTTCCCAGACTGCATCCTTTAGGAGAAGAGGAGCCTCACAAGCTCTAACAATAAGAAAATTATGCTTTTATTATATTCCTTTGGTCCGAAGTTTGGAACAACTACTTTCACATCCAATGATTCTAGCAATGTTTGACAAAGGACCAAGCCAAAGCAAGGCTGGATTTGTCAATGACATTATTGATGGGGATATTTTGAAGTCACATCCACTGTTCTCTGTGAGACCCAATGCTCTGCAGCTTATCCTGTATACTGATGAGATAGAACTGTGCAATCCTCTGGGGTCTTATGCCTCAAAAAACAAACTGCTAATGGTGTACTACACTTTGGGCAATATAAATCCTAAACAGAGGTCTAAGTTAGCTGCCATCCGTCTACTTGCCATTGCAAAATCAAGTGACATCTCTCAGTGTGGTGTAGATGTGATTTTGCAGAGAATACAAGAGGATTTGAATTTGTTGTATAACGGCGTGAACATCAAAACTGCCCACGGGGAGCGAACACTGTATGGTGCAGTAGTTTCTCTCTGTGGCGATACCCTGGCTCAGCATGAGCTAACGAGGTTTAAAGAGGGAGTTGGATTTGCATTCCGCAAATGCCGGCACTGTGAGTGTAGTTTTGAGGATATGCAAGTTCATTTTGATGCAGAAAACTTTGTCAAACGGTCTTTAGATAGACATGTCAGACAGTGTAATGAAATTGAGAGGGCAGCCACAGACTTTCTGAGAAGCAGTTTGAAAACCACTTATGGAATTAATAGGAAAAGCAAACTGATTGATTTTCCAGCCTTTGATCTCATCAGGCAAACACCTCAGGATATTATGCATGTGATATTAGAAGGTGTGGCACCACTGGAAGTTAAAACTGTACTTAAACATCTAGTGCTATCAGGGCAGCTGGAACTGGACACATTTAACAGTGCTATTCTAGGATACCCATACTCAACTGATGTCCGAGATAAACCTTGCCCTATTACTGTCACCACGTTATCATCAAATGACAACAGACTAAAGCAATCAGCTGGGCAAATGCTTGTCCTATTGAAGATCCTGCCATTCGTGTTGGACAGCTGTGAAAGAAATGAGTACTTTCAAGTGATTATTGAGTTAATAGAGATTGTTCATATCTTATTTGCACCAGTTATTGCGTTGGCCACTGCAACAAAGCTTAAGTTGCTTATTAAGCAACATTTGAGCAATGTGAAACGGTTATTTACTGAGAACAATATAACACCAAAGCAACATTATTTGATACATATTCCTGAACAGATTAAAGATTTAGGTCCAATGGTCAGACACATGTGTATGCGATTTTAATCTAAACACTGTTTTTTCAAACAGTGGTCTTCCAAGTTAAATTTTAAGAACGTTTGCAAGTCCTTGGTTAAACACAATCAGATGTTTGAGAGTTGTCAAAATGTCAGTCGTGAGAATCACCCAATTTTTTCAAAAGACATTCTATTGGGTCCTGTATCTGAAGTGTAAAATATGAAGTATGTGCAGGATAAAATGAGAGCTTTTTTGGGTGTAGAAAACGTGCATCATGTGGTGTCTGCAAAATGGCTTGAGCTAAGTGGCAACAAGTACGTGCGCCAGAAATCAGTGATTGTAATCAATGTAAATGAAGGCGTTCCTGTATTTGGGCTCATAAAGGACATGTACATTGTAAATTCTTCCTTGTATTGCTTTGAATGTCAAGTTTATAATACAGTCGCTTTCAGTCGTGAGTTTGCTTCTTATGAAATTGAGGTCCCAAACCTTGCTCAAGCCACTGAGATGGTGGATTCAGATAAAATTTTAGAATATACATCATATTATGCACTTAGTTTTAAGAACCATACTTACATTCCTCTCAAGTATTATCTCGGAGATGTGTGTGAGATTTACAAGTGCACCACTGACTGCTAAATTACTGGAAAACAAAGAAAAGTAAAGGGAAAGCAGAGTCAGTATCCTCTCTCCTCGTGTTTTTTTTTTGTTTTGTTTTTACATACTGACTGTACTGATCTAAAAGAGAACACATTTTGCAAAAAAATAAATGTTCAGCACCTTGTGTGTACTTGGTTATTGTTAAAGGATTAGTTCACAGTAAATCATCTGGAAATTTTCATTTTGGGGGGAACTAATCCTTTAAAATGAAGTTACTGGATGCTGTTTGGTGTACAATATGTTGTCTCTATAAATTGACAGTTGTCAGCACCGAATAGAATAAAATGTTATGTTTCTCTGATTTGCAACTTCTTGTTTCTCATTTGGTTCAAACTATATAATGTTTAATTAACTGAATTGGCTCTATCACTCTCTCACCTCTCCACTTGTGTGTGTGGGTGGGTGTGTGTGTAGGTGTGGTGAGCGCACTGGCGCCGTTGTACTGTGGCTGCCGTCGCATCATCCCAGTGGATGCTACACACTGGTGGTGGTCGAGGAGCGATCCTCTGATATGATTGTAAAGTGCTTTGGGTGTACAGTAGTACATATGAAAGCACTATATAAATACCTCATGCATTCATTCAATGTAAAGTAGGAAACGATAAAAAAAAAACAAATCTGTCTGAATGTGTTTTCAAAAAATAAGAAAATATGGCTTGAAATTTCTGATTCTAGGATCTACTGTGTCAAAATATACCATACACTTTAAAAAGATACTTAATTAATTTAAAGAAATCACCAGAATTGGCATTTTTTTCTAAGTAAGAAAATTAAAGTTATATTTTCTCAAAACAAGCAAAATAATCTTTTGCTTTTAGTTCTAGGCTAGTTAATTTATCTTAAAAAAAAAAAAAGAATTCTTGTCTTATTGTAAGATTTTTTGACTCAGCAAGATTTCATTTTTTGCAGTGTGTTCGGATTCAGATAAACTGTTCTTCTGGCATTCCGGCATACGTGTGGAAAAAGTCCTCTCTCTACCACGCACTCTCTGTTATCTGCGGTGTCTCCTCCTAGCAACAATAATTGCAGCCATTTCAAGCACAAAAAAGTTTAAGACATGCTTTTTTGGGCTTTAAATAATGGTGCAAATACAAATAATTTGACGAATAATTTAATTCTCTCCTCCCATAATTTTGCATCTGCAAAGGAAACTTCTACAAATGCATATTCAGTAAGGTCAGGCGCAAACATAACTGTTCCACACCTTTTCAGCACAAATTCTTCACTGCGCCTATTTAGTAAATCATAAAATTACTATTTTAATACCAAAGGTGGTTTGCACTGGTGAAAGCTGTTAGTAAATCTGGCCCTTGGTTACATTTTATTATAAGGTGTCCTTGTTACAATGTAATTATAAATATAATTACTTAGTAATTAGATATCGATGTTGGCTATTGGTTACTTGCATAGAATTATGCATAATTTATTGTTATTATAATAGTAAGTGCATGAACATAAATTGTTCAAATAAAGTGTTACCGAAGTTTTCAATTTTTAGCTGAAACTGGTGTCATGTCAACGCCCCTTAGTATCATTGAAATGCTATTGTAGTTTTTATGGATAACACTTTATAGTAAGGTATTATTTGTTAAAATTACAAACATGTACTAACAATCAAAAAATATATTTCAAAAGCAATTATTAAAATTAAAAATTTACATTTTTACATGTATTATTAAAATCAAAAGTTGTAGATCTATTAACATTACTCAATGAAACTGAGCTAATACGAACTACCATGAACAGATGCATTTTTTTAATTAATGTTAAATAAGTAATGTTAAACAAGATAAAAAAAAATAGTTTAACAAATTGTAGTCTATGCATTGACTAATGTTAACTAATGTAAGTTCACTGTAAAGCCAAAGCTATTTTGTTCATATTGTTAATCAGGTTTCATTTTTATATTTTACATTTTAAGTTGAGTTCTTTTAAGTTTATGTCTTTTTTTATTAATGGTTTTATTTAACTATACTAACTGTGACATGGAAGACTTTCAAAACAGCTCCCTTTAGATTCCTGGAAAAAAAATACATATAAGCTTTAACTGATATATGGATTAATAAATAATGACAGACTTGTTATGTTTAAGAGAACTATTCCTTAAATCCTGCTTGCAAAACATCACTTAGCCATTCAAACTGTAAGTAATTCTTCTTGAATGACGAGTGCTCTATAACATCTCCATATAGCGGACTAACAATTACCCTGCTAAAATCAGTTTATTGTGAAGGTGAAAGTCAAGACAAGGAGTCTAGATATGATACATAATTCTCAGAGTAAAGAATGAAAACCGAAAAGTGCAGAGCCTTCCAAGAGGTAAGATCAGCTTCTTTCTTTTTACGTGTGTTGAATATGCAAACATCCACGATAGCATTTTACCTCGTTTGAAGCAGAGATAAAAGTCTTAACTTTCCAAAGCACTTGTGGCCATTTCTTAGATGAAGTTGGTGAATGTAAACTTCTCAGTTTCATGTCAAATTAAATGTGACATTTATGAAACTGACATCTGTAGATGTAACTCAGAGATTTTTATAATATAAAACTAGCTTTTATTTCACACGCTGCATGTAGAATTAAGAGCTTGCGATGGAGTGTGTTACTATACCACCGTTAACAGTGAGAGCCAAAATCGATTGAGCCGTGTAACATTTGCCAGCGTGTGTGTGTGAGTGGAAGAGCTCTGCGTGATTCATGAGGGGTTGTGAAAATCGATGAGGAATAATAAATAAGAAACAACAGAGTGGATTATGGAGGTTATTATTGCATGGGGAAGAAAAGGAAAGAAAGAGAGGGACGGAGAGAATAAGAAGGTACAAAGCGTCTTTACAAGGAGAAATGAACAAAAAATATGAGCACATTCTCTTCTGTTTGTTCAACTGTGGGCAAATTTGGCTCTGTAACTCATTTAAAACACTTTTACACTCTCAGTAGCTGAACATTTTCAACTAGCTAGATATGTGGGACAACTGGACCTTTATGAGGGGATGATAAAGGGGGATTGGACCGTTTGTCCCTGGTCAAGGCTTAACACGGACTCGAAACCACAGCAATATTTTAGATCAGCCCAAAAATAACTGCACTAAGCTGTTTTAGTATTTATTGTCTGAAATTATTTGTAAATATTTTCATACAATAAATACAATTAAAATATAAATATTGAATCATTTCACACAAAATTATTTGTAAATACTTTGAACGAGTAGTTTTTTCATGTTAAAAGAAACATATATTATGGTCAGAATTATTATAAAAAATGTATATAAATTATTTCACACAATAAAAACTGAAATGTTGCTAAGTGAAATAAGATTATAATAGTCTTCAAATATAGGACTTTATTTTTATGTATTTGTTTTGTTTATTTTTTCTTGGAAGTTTGCTCATGAGTCATATAGAACAATGCTATTTGATTACTATTATACACTATTTTAGTTTTTATTGTTATTATTTACTCCATTATCATTTTAAATGTTTGTATTTTATTCAGTTTTTTATTAAAATTTAGACATTTTTGGTATTTAGGTATTTTGTGTCTGTATAGTATAATATGTCCATAAGGTTTTTATAAATTTTATCATGATACATTTTTGAGAAATAGCTTTCATTTTCACAATGTTTACAAATTGATAAATAATTTCACAACAAATATTGAAATTATTATTTTTTGTATTATGATCATTTAAATTGAATTTCAAAAAGTCACTGAAAAATGTTTTTGAAATAGTTTAGTATGGCTTAAATTATCAAATGGTAAAAGTTAAAATCTCTTACTTTTAATAAAAGCCACAATTTTTTATTAAAATTGGCCATAACTGAAGAAATACCCACTTACTGTATGTACAGATACAACGTGGGAAGGTCTTGGTCATCCATAAGAAGTGCACAGATGGAACTCAGGTGGTGGAAATGCCAACCTATTATCATAAGAAAATAACCATATCATGAGGTGGTGATTTTGTGTGAATTGAACGATGTGATTTGTACGGAAACATGCTTTTTAGATAGAAAAAGCTTGACGACTACCCTTAACTGTCAGGTCAAATCTGTCAAATCTTATTTAAACTGTGTGGATACGATTGTATGAGTTCATAAAAATGAATCACCAACTCGCTAAAACATCAAATAGTTACAAATTGGCATGAGAGTGTGTTGGAAGATAATTGAGACTGCATATGAATAAAATATGTTTCAACACTAGGGTTTCATAAATAATCTTAATACATAGCTCTGGTTCAGACAGAAGAGCATCAGTGAGGTCAGACACACTCAAAAATTGTTTCTCCAACACTTTTCAGTTTATTTAAAAAAATCATTTTCATTTAACACCATTATATTAGGTTTCCCATTTATACAATTGCATTGCGTTAAACTGACTTGAAACAGTTGCGTTTTGGCTCAACTCAATATTTTCATTTTGAAAGAACATAAAATATTTTACTTGTGTAACTAGGAAGTGGATTTCTCCCTCATCTTGAAATAAAATGTTGTTTTAGGCATTTTTTATTTAGATGATACAATTGGGAGACTTGTTAATTTTGAATGCTCTTTTATGTTTGTATTTAAAATAGTTTCTGGTATGTTAGTGTTTTGGGGGGTTACATTTGTGGTAAAGTGTAGAGCATATGCTTGGGTTGAGGGCCTGCTAACATGAAGCATGTTTTAATAATAAGAAAAACAACTATGGGCATGTCATGGATGCAACAATACCATCTAATGCTATGTCTAACAAGTTTGCTAATGCTTAAAGTTAAGTAAATCCAACAAATCAATAATTTGAGTGTATAAGGATGTCTGCCTGATAATTTACTTTCCAGTTAAATTGTTTTAGATTGAGTTCAACAAGCATAAAAAATCACTTCATCATTGTTTTAATTTCATTTAAACTATATTTGATCATATTGAGTTGGCCCAACTCAATTACATTTCATCGCATGAATTTGTTTTTTTATGAGTTGGGGCTACACATATTTATTGGATGGAAATCCTGGCCTCAATTAAATTGAGTTCATCCAATGAATATTTTTTGGGTGTTCAGTAATTTGCAGGAGCAACAACCTATTCTTTACTCTATTGCATTTACACAAATTCCACGCAGTGTTTTCAGAAAATGCCTCATTAATGTTGCCAGATCTTAAACACACACACACACACACACACACACACACACATGTTGGTTTTTATGGTTTACGGGGACTTTCCATAGGCGTAATGGTTTTTATACTATACAAGCTGTATGTGCTATTGTCCTACACCTAAACTTAGCCCTCACAGGAGACTGTGCATTTCTATTTTCCCTCAAAAAAACTCACTCTGTATGATTTATAAGCGTTTTAAATTATGGGGACACTGAAAATGTCCTCATAAATCACCTTCTCCTTGTAATACCTATGTTATACCCATGTCATTATACAAATGTGTGTCCTCATAAACCACATAAACATGCCCACACACACCGTGTTATTAAATGATCATTTAAGGAATTCACTACCGTATTTAATTGCGGTTGTCACTCCTGAAACAATTTTTCCTTCTTTGCTGCCAAAAGTAACATGACTTAAACACCATTTTGCGAAATCTTCGCCTCAGCAAACACCAGTAATTTGCAAATACATTTGGACAAGTGTTACAAAGATACTAAAAAGTGACAACTGCTGCAGTGTTATCTTTAAAACAGCACACATGATTGAAAAAAACATATGTTTAAGCAATTAATTATGATTTATATTCATGAAATGTGGCTGTTGCACAAACAAAAGAACAGCACAATGGTTTTCAGCCGATTCCTCAGCTTAGAATGAAACGATAGTCGAGCAGCAAGCAGGTGACGACAGAGATAGAGGAAGCGACTCATCAATAGTCTGAGTACATTTTAATTTTAATTAGGGCTTTTCAGTTTGTTTTGTCCAACATTATTACATTTTCAACCAGATTAAAAAGGCAGAAATTAACACACCACAAGCACGACTCGGAATGAAAATGCTGGCTCATTTCTGTCACAAACAACACCCTTCTTGCTAAACACTAAATGCAGCTGCTTTTGTGAATGGATGTGAATGGACATTGAAAGGTCATTGGCTGGCCAGATTTACATGTGTTCATGCTGTGCATTTGTAATGTTTGCACACTGACTGTGATCAAACGGTGAAGGTGATGCATGTTGAAATCAGAGAGTGATCTCAGACTGACTAGTGTAGTAACAGACTGGTGACAGTAAAGGTGACGGGTTCAGGCTGCGGATGAGGCTGTGGGTTATTAATCTTAGCAGGGGCAATCAATCTCACCTCATTATATATTACCTAAATGTGATTGAGTACATTTGAAATACCTTGTGATTTCCTCTGTTCGCTCATTTAAGTATTATAATTTAATCGGATAAACGGGGAGCTCAATTCAGCAGTCATTTATAACCCCCACCTGCGTCTCTCCTGTTCTCACCCCAGCCTCATTCCTCATGCCCCCAAACCGTGAACAGAAATGGATTGAAATGTAAGTAGATACTCATTGATAATATTCTCTTCCACCATAGCATTCAAATCAAAGATGATGTCAGCAGTGCAGGTTACATCAAACCAGTGATGTCAAAATGACATTATTGACATGATTGATTCTCACGTCTTATTACTAAATGCAAAATCTAACATGACACATCAAACTGTGCTATATTTGATTTGTGGGAAAGAAGGGAAGATGGATTTATGGCCTCAGAAGAATATAGTCCATTAAATTCAGAATATATATATATATATATATATATATGTATATATGAAGAGCTCTTTTCCAAAACGCTATAAATCCATTTTAATAGTTTTCATGAAAATTACATTTTTTTACCTAGACCCATACATTTTGTTAATATTCAATTTATCCTGTTAAAATGGTCTGTTGGCTCAGTCTGAACATGTTAAACAATGATTGTTAAATGAAACAACAATATTGTCGATTATAAATGCAAAGGTTTTGTTTTTGTTTTTTTCAAAACGCTACAAATCCATCCTTTTTTTTAATGCAACTTATGACATCAGGGACTCATACTATAAACCGGTCGCACCAGCCTTGTATTGATGTAACCCGCCCGCACCATCACACAGAGCGAGTCTCGAACCCGGGTTTCCGGTGCGGGATGCGGGCGCTCTAACAAGGAACGCCAAAGGCTGCAGCCTCTAGCATCAATAGGTTAAACACCACCTTTTATTTTTGGTGATTTTCTTTGTCCAGTCTGCGTTTTCTACCCCCAGGTGTAGGTCTCAAAAGTGTTATTAGAGTTTAAAACACTCATTTTGAAGACTGAGCACAAACAAATGCTTCAAAGCGTCGTCATGTTGGATTGCATCGAACGAATTCTGATTGATCGAGAGGATATATCGCATTTAGGCTAAAAACAGGTTCGGCGCTTATAGCGGTTTGGAAAAGAACTGCATCTTGCAGTACATTTTAAACAAGGAAATATAGCAATTTGGCATGAAACATTGATGGAGCAGTGAATAGGTTCAGTACACAGCAAAATGGCATGACGAACTCATTTTTTTTAAATTTGGCGTTTATCGCGTTTTGGAAAAGAGCTCTTCATATATATATATATATAATTATTATTTAATTTTCTTTGAACAGCAAATTAGCATATTAGAACGATTCCTGTTGACAATTCAGCTTTGCATCACATGTATTCAAAAAGAAAACAGTTATCTGAAATTGTAATAATATTTCACAATATTACTGATTTTACAGATTTTTTTTTAATCAAACTTATACAGGATTTGTGATTTTTCAGTTTTTCAAGGGGAAGATTTTCAGAAAAAAGAAGTGCATTTTGATATTTTCCTCACTCAAAACCTTAAGTGTGCCTTCAGAACAGTCATTATATAGCTTGTAATTTACATAGTCTACACTTCAGATACTGTTAGGATGTAATTTATCCCACATGGAGCTAGAAAGGCCCCAGTCTCCATTTACTTCTGTTGTATGGATAAAGTCAGCCTGTGAAAAGTTCAATGACTAGTGTGATTACATTTTTTATAACATGCCAGGTGGAATTAAAAATTTTCCTTTTTTGCCAGTTTAGCAGCCGTGAAGATCATAATATTATTGGCAATTCACATGTAAAAACACAAGCCAAATTTTAAAAACCTCTAAACTTCCCAGAATGCACAATATGCATGTCAGGGGAAGCATTTTGTTTTTTGCACAGTGTGCAAATAAATGCCAAACAATAAATTGCTCAAATAAAAAGCTTTAATGGAATTGCAGGGGCCTCTCACAGCCAGAGCAGCTGAATTCTGGGAAGGAGTTGTGCTCCAAGCTGACGGGCTGCTACCTCCATCTGCTTCCTCTCTCATCCTCTGACTGGATGGGCCCTCATGCCAGTTTGACAGGGGACACCGTCTCTGCCACCAGTGGTCAGAGGAAAACACTCCAGGAATGAGATGAGGAGATGATGGAGAGATGAGACGGGTCTGGATGAGAGGAAACTACCGTTTGAGGACTTTTGTCATTAACTGTGCTGGTTGTGGTTTAGAGGAGCATTATGCCAGATTCTCTTGGGCCAGGAGCCACAATCAAACACTATATGTCAGGTTATGCTAGGACATTCAGTGCTGATTACAAAATGTTGTAAAGAAGAACACATAGTACATCAGATTTCATAAACAATTCATATTTAGTGCCTTATTTTCACACACTTAAATCTATTATGTGAAAAGATTCAATGTGCCATGCTGTGAGGATGTTTATTTTGCTTAAGCAGGGATTATTATAAAGATATAACATTCCATATTTGGCTAAAAAGATGATACACTGGTCTTTTGAGTTTATCTGCATCTCTTGGTGAGCTTTGCTCTTCAAAAGATTATATCATCCAGTAAATGTCAAAACATGGTAAAACATACTATAATATATACACTCTAACATTTTTCAAAGTTGTAAATTAAATAAAGATTACTTATTTCTACATCAAAATGTTTAATTCAATGTGTTATTTGCCATTTCTTTGAAATTGTTACATTTACTAGAAATTATTTCAATTTCAAATTATACATAAAATATAAAAATGGTGTATTTAGTATTATAATAACAATCTATTATGCATAATTACATCAAATTAACCCTAAGCCAAACCCTAATTATTACCCTAACTATTTAGTAAATACATATTAATTAATATTACTCAGTACTTAAGTGTAACTACACTATAACAAGGACACCTTAAAATACAATGTAACCTAAACATTTTAACATACTAAACACATTTTTAAGATCTGCATGCTCATAAAATCTGTTTGACGCCAAGCTAAACATGTTTCCAAATTAGCAAACAGATCATTATCAACCCTCATTACACTGTTAATTAACTGATCAAATATTTTCTGTTCACACTGTACACCTGAAAGCAAAAAACATGCACGTTATCATATATTTCTTAATACATTAATTTCAACAAATGATCTCGCTTCAGATTTCAGTGGATTTGTTCTGGTGTCATCTGGGGCTAATTTGAAGGTTTACATTACAAATCACATTTCTTGTGCAGTCATTAGCTTGCAGTTTCTTGCCTGTTGGTTTAACTGTTACCTGTCAGTCAAATTGTGTTATCTCTATATATATATTATTTGATTATGTTCTGTTCATTTGGACTCTGTTCTTGGAGTGGCCTGACTTGTTCTTATTATAGTAATTTAACAGGTATTCTCTATGGTGAATAATTTTCTCTGCTTCCGCTATTAGACTGTATTAACCTTGGATTTGCAGCCTGGAAAGAGACAATAGTGATTTTACAAATCACTGCAGGAATACAAAAAGCCCAAGTTCAATTATGCCTGTGAATAGGTTACTGTCCTTTTTGTCAGGATAATGATGATCGTTCTCACACAGGAATAAGTGAAATAAAGGGGTCATGCCATACCTTTTTATTAATGTTATTTCCTTGAGGTTCACATCTAAAAAAAAGTGTTACCTTCAATTTTACCCTTTAGCATTGCATCTCCTTTAAGACTTATCAGTAAATGGCCACTGTTAAGATTGGCTAATGCCATTGCATAAAAAAGGACTAACTACAGATTCTGCTAAAATCTAGGTTACGTACGTAACCCCCGTTCCCTATCTGTCGGTCACTACGAGTTATGTCGTGACGACATAGGAGATTTACCTGGAAGCCCGAACATCTCTGACTAAGAGCGCCAATGAAATTGGCTAGTGGATTTTGCATACCTGAGCCACTCCCGTGCATACGGGGAATAAAAAGGCGACAGGTGCATCCACTCATTAGATTTTTGCTTGGGCCGAGTGGATGAGAAGAGTGCTGATCTCCACAAAGCCGTTCATCTTTGTTTTGTTCCCGGTTGGCGTAGGTGCGATCAGTGGAGTCCCTCTCATCAGCGATTCCCTGGGCACTTCAACTGAGAGAGCAAATTCTAAAAGAGCAAATCACGGAGGATCGCGTCTTTTCAAGATGCCGTTTCGTCCGTGACACGATCGTTGTCTTCAGTGTCTGGGCCGCCCGACGCTGAAGCTGCGTTAAGTGAATGACTCATGCGTCTGTTGTGGGCGTATGAGCATGATTTCGCTGCGATCTCGCCTTTCCTTTATGAAAATTGGCACCCTCTGCCGCCACCCGTGCTGATCTCTCTGGCTCGAGCAGAGGGTCGCCGGCTGACGCTCTGGGAGATCTGAGGGTTACTGTAAGAGCCTCCGCCGGCACGCCCCACGGACCTCTTACTCCTCACGCAGCGAACATCCCATCCGGTTCCCGAGTGATTTCGCTGGTCTGTCCCACGGGGCGCCCAGCATTTCATTCGGTGCGCCATCTGTAGATAGGATGTCGATCGCAGCATCGGGGGATGGGTTCAGGTCCTCTGAGGATGAAAAGAGCAAGCTCTCCCCTGTGCAGAGAATCTCTTTTCTCGGTGTGGAGTTAGACTCGGTGAGTATGACGGCACGCCTCACGGAGGAACGTGCCCAAGCAGTGCTGAACTGCCTGAGTTGCACGATTGGAGTAGTGCTTTCTTTCCTGCAAGAAAGGTTGGAACGTAGGCTGTCACCCTCCACCTTGAAAGTGTATGTAGCCGCTATTGCGGCTCACCACGATGCAGTGGACGGCCGGTCCCTGGGAGAGCATGATCTCATCGTGAGGTTCCTGAAGGGGGCCAGGAGGATGAATCCCTCCAGGCCTCCCCTTGTGCCCTCTTGGGACCTCTCTATCGTCCTGGCTGGACTTCAGAGGGGCCTTTGAGCCACTGGACTCAGTCGAGCTGAAGTTCCTGTCTCTTAAGACAGCTCCTGACCGCGCTCACTTCCATCAAGCGGGTCGGGGACCTCCAGGCGTTTTCGGCGAAGAGTGCCTTGTGTTCGGGCGGTCTACTCTCACGTTGTCTTGAGACCCCGGCCTGGATACGTGCCCAAGGTTCCCACCACGCCCTTCCGCGATCAGGTGGTGAACCTGCAAGCACTGCCCTCGGAGGAGGCAGATCCAGCCTTAGCGTTGCTGTGGCCCGTAAGAGCATTGCGCATATACGTGACCCGCACCCGGAGCGTCAGAAGCTCCGAGCAGCTCTTTGTCTGCCATCGCCATCGCCTTGGCATACCAGTCGCAAGGCGAGCCATGCCCCCTGGGGGTGAGGGCTCACTCCACCAGGAGTGTTGCCTCCTCCCATGCGTTGGCGCACGGTGCCTCTTTGGCAGACATCTGCAGAGCTGCGGGCTGGGCGACACCGAACACCTTCGCAAGATTCTACAATCTTCGCGTTGAGCCAGTTTCTTCCCGTGTATTGGGTAAGTAATGGGCGAGAAGAACTGGCCGGTGTCACGCTTGCTGCGCCATTCCCCCTCACCGGGGATACGAGCGCCTTTTTCTCCCCAGTTCAGTTCCCGGACGGTGAACCCTGGTGGAATCCTCCAAGCACCCCCGGCAGTCAGACTGGGCGGAGCAGTCTGACGCCAGGCCCAGTACTGGTGTTAGCTCGCCTGGGTCTCCGGTCAGCCCCTGTACTGGGCTAGGTGTCCGTATGGCCTGATTCCCCTTTGGGTAATCCCATATGTGTATTCTTCCACGGTAAGGTTTCCCTCATGGTAAACCCGTGTCTTCCCTGTGACAGAGCTTCTGTCAGGTTCTGCTGGCAGCCCTCCTCCTACTCCTAGGTAGGATCTGCCCCAGAGTCCAGTCGTATGTAGTACTGCCCCAAGCCTGGGCCAGTCCATATCAGTGTCTCCACATGTTACCTCCCTTCGGGCAGGATGTGGCCTCCGTAGCACCCTTCTATGGAAGGCTCGCTTCCCTGCCGTTACAACAAGCTGTAACAACAAATAGGAAAGACCTGAAGCTGTCTTTCACTGAAGGTCGAAATCCTTCCGATTCCGTGGGGAAAGGAACAGCGGCTTGGCTATCTCCAGCAGCGATGTACTCAGTGGTCGGTGGGCACCAAGGTTAGCAATTTGCACTGGAGCGGTAGGAAGGTTGCAACCTCTTGCATGGCATTTGTCTGTCACGCACTCGCTTGTCAACATCTGCATGCCACAAGGTTGTGACGGGGTTCAGCTTGTGGCGCTTTCCATAGGACCCCTATGTCGCCACGACATAACTTGTAGTGACCGACAGATAGGGAACGTCTAGGTTACGTACGTAACCCCCGTTCCCTGATGGAGGGAACGGAGACGTTATGTCCCCATGCCACAATCTTGAGCCATCGCTGGTTGCCAGGGACTCGTCTCGGCTCCTCAGCGTAAAACCTAATGAGTGGATGCGTATGCACGGGAGTGGCTCAGGTATGCAAAATCCACTAGCCAATTTCATTGGCGTTTTCTCTTAGTCAGAGATGTTCGGGGCTTCAGGTAAATCCCTATGTCGTCACGACATAACGTCTCCGTTCCTCCATCAGGGAACGGGGTTACGTACGTAACCTGGGCGTTCCCTGATGGAGGGAATGAAGACGTTATGTCATGACGACATAGGTGGATTTACTTGGAAGCCCCGATCATCTCTGTACAGTACAGGGGCTGACCGGCGAACCAGGCGAGCTAACATCAGTACTGGGCCTGGCGTCAGACTGCTCCACCCAGTCTGACTGCCGGGGGGGCGTGGAGGATTCCACCAGGGTTCACCGTCTGGGGAACTGAACTGGAGGAGGAAAAAGGCACTCATATCCCCGGGTGAGGGGGAATGGCGCAGCAAGCGTGACACCGGCCAGTTCTTCCTGCCCATTACCTGTTACCCAACACATGGGAAGAAAGTGGCTCAACACGGAGACTGTAGTATTTTGTGAAGGTGTTCGGTGTCACCCATTGCTCTGCAGATGTCTGCCAAAGAGGCGCCGTGCGCCAACGCATGGGAGGAGGCAACACTCCGAGTGGAGTGAGCCCTCACCCCCAGGGGGCACGGCTCGCCTTGATATTGGTACGACAAGGCAACGGCCTCCACTATCCAGTGGGCCAACCTCTGTTTGGAGACAGCCTTCCCTTTCTGCTGACCTCTGTGGCAAACAAAGAGCTGCTCAGAGCTTCTGAAGCTCCGGGTGCGGTCCACGTATAAGTGCAATGCTCTTACGGGACACAGCAACGCTAAGGCTGGATCTGCCTCCTCCGAGGGCAGTGCTTGCAGGTTCACCACCTGATCGTGGAAGGGCGTGGTGGGAACCTTGGGCACGTATCCAGGCCGGGGTCTCAAGACAATGTCAGATTAGGCCAACCCGAACACAAGGCACTCTTCGCTTACCGAAAACGCCTGGAGGTCCCCGATCCGTTTGATGGAAGTGAGCGCGGTCAGGAGCGCTGTCTTAACAGACAGGAACTTCAGCTCGACTGGGTCCAGCGGCTCAAAAGGGCCCCTCTGAAGTCCAGCCAGGATGAATGAGAGGTCCCAAGAGGGCACAAGGGGTGACCTGGAGGGATTCATCCTCCTGGCCCCCTTCAGGAACTTCACGATGAGATCATGCTTTCCCAGGGACCGGCCATCCGCTGCATCGTGGTGAGCCGCGATAGCGGCTACATACACTTTCAAGGGTGGAGGATGACAGCCTACGCTCCAATCTTTCTTGCAGGAAGGAAAGCACTACTCCAATCGTGCATCTTCAGGGGCCTTCTAGGCGAGAAGAACACTAGTTCGCGAACAGACTCCATTTCAGTGCGTGGGTTTGCCTTGTTGAAGGAGCTCTAGCCTGAATGATGGTCTCCACCACTGCCGGTGGTAGACCGCTCAAGTCTGCCGTATCCCGTCCAGGCACCACACATGGAGGGTCCATAGATCTGGACGCAGGTGCCATATGGTGCCGAGCCCCTGAGAGAGGTCCTTCCTCAGAGGATAGCCATGGTGTGCGGGGGGGAGGCTGTCTGGCCTGCAGCGCTAGAAGCTTTGGCCGCGAGAGCGGCTGTCAGCTTACAGGCCTTGGACGGGAGATGCGGACAGTTCCTCCAAGTGGCAGCGTTTCGTGGGCACAGGAGCACCGCGATCGTTCTCTCCACCTGGGGAATGCCGTCGAGGGTAGTGAGGATGGAGGAGGCGGACGAGTGGCTTCTGGCTGTGAAAGGAGCCATCCACGACTTCGTCAGCTCCTCATGCACCTCCGGGAAGAAAGGCACCGGGGCAGAGCGTGGTTGTGAGCCACGCCCCGCTCTGAGAAACCAATCATCCAGCCGCGAGGGCTCGGGACTGGGCGGTCTGTTGACCTCCAGCCCAATACTCACGGCTGCCTGGGCAAGCATGGCCGTCAGCTCTGGGTCCGGTGCGGTGGTGGCGACAACACCCGAGGGGGGCAGCCCCACCGCACCTTCGTCCTCAGAGGACGTGAACCCATCCCCCGATGCTGCGATCGACATCCTGTCTACAGATGGTGCACGGAATGAAATGCTGGGCACCCCATGGGACGGATCAGCGAAACCACCCGGGAACCGGACGGGATGTTCGCTGCGTGAGGAGTAAGAGGTCCGTGGGGACGTACCCTGCGGAGAGGCTCTTACTGTCACCCTCAGATCTCCCAGAGCTTCAGCCGGCGATCCTCTGCTCGAGCCAGGGTAATCATGCTCAAACGCCCACAACAGGCGCATGAGTCACATGAGTCATCCACGAACGCATCTTCAGCGTGTTGGAAGCCCAGACACTGAAGACAACGATCGTGTCTGTCATCCGCAGACAGGAAACGACCGCAACCAGAAGGACACGGACGAAACGGCATCTTGAAAAAGACGCGATCGTCCGTGATTTGCTCTTTTAGAATTTGCTCTTTTAGTTGAAGTGCCCAGGGGAATCGCTGATGAGAGGGACTCCGCTGATCACACCGTTACGCCAACTAGGAACAAAACAAAGATTAATGGCTTTGTGGACTCAGAACTCAGCACTCTTCTCATCCACTCGGCTCCGAAGCAAAAATCTCATCAGTGGACGCACATGTTGCCCTTTTATACCCGAATGCACGGGGAGTGGCTCAGGTATGCAAAATCCACTGGCCAATTTCATTGGCGTTTTCTCTTTAGCCAGAGATGTTCGGGGCTTCCAAGTAAATCCCCCATGTCGTCACGTCATAACTCGTAGTGACGGACAGATAGGGAACCTATGTTATAAACCTATACCTATAACACATTAATATATACCAATCTCTTTGTCATATTTCTAATATCTTTTGATCACAACTAATTATAATACATATAAATCTATCTATCTATCCATCCATCCATCCACCAGGTATACAATGTTATTAACTGTGGAACTGTGGAAGGAAAAGCATCATCACAGTCTGTGAAAAGGGGCCATGTAAAAAAAATATTTCATGAACAAGCATTATATGTAATTATTAGGCATATGTGTAGGAAACCTGGTTATACAGCCCTACGATAGATGGACTGAAGAAAGCGGAAAGTGCCTGTAAAACATTTCTCTATAATTGGCTAATGTGTAATAGGTCTACAGGGCAAGTATCTGTGGGGCTCAGGGATGTTGAGATTTAATTTTCAGTGTTTTTCAGCCACTTTGTGAGATGTAGATTTAAAGCTCATTAGTGCTTTAAGTTATCCTCTTAAGCCACAGACGAGAGCGCCAGCATCGCCTGACTAACTCATTCCCATCCTCATGCTTCACAGTGCTTTATCATTAGCTACAAACTGCAGATTAATATTTCATCAGATGTGACATCAGGAGAAGCCTCCAGCATAGCGGTGATATCTCATTCTACCGCTTTAGCAGTAAGGCGTCTGTCTCCTCAATAACCAAAATTTGCCTTCCCATTACGAAGTAATATTGGACTCCTTAAAGTGATTTACAGGGGCATTTTTTTTCTACATTTATTTGAAGTGTTACCTTTCATGTCAAATTCAAAAATGTATTTTTAAAGCTTTATTTTCTCAAAGTTTCTAATTAAAACAATGCTATCAGAAGAAAAAAGTGGCTTGTAGGTATTTACAGAGATTTAATAAGAATCATTAAAGTACCATTACTTTATCCATTATGTTTACAGACATTTCATTTAACTCTAAACAAAAATATGGGAAAAAATAAATATGGAAAATTCCCACAGTAGAATGGGCCCAACTTGCTCTATATATGTATGTACTATAAAATGTACAGGTACAAAAACATATGGCAAGTGACAACACTTGATTTTAAGGATATTACTATCATCTTGGCTGTTTCTTATAAAGCACATATTAATAATGTATTCTGCATGACCATATTTTAGATCCATAGGATATTATTGAGGCATAAGTATTAGTTGATAGTTAATAGTGAAAATTGGACCTTAAAATAAAAAGTAACCATACCATGTATCATATGGACGTTCTGGCAAATTAAGACAAATCGTATTACCTATTTACAGCTATATATATATATATATATATATATATATATATATACACATATACATACACAATTCAAAATATTTACATATCTTATAATTTACATATCTTTTGTAAATGTATATTTCATTTTTTTGTCAGTAGGGTTTAACAAATGAGATTGAAAACATTCTCCTTGATCAAAAATACAATACTGATAATTCAATATGTATAAAAAGGATGTGCAAATATGTACATCTATAAAGTAGTTTAGATGTAAATAATTGAACAAACCAGCTGTGGATGTTAGACATCATTCCTGAGGTAAATGTAACATTAGGTGACAAGTACATAATTTACATATTTCAGCGATTAATCCACTGATTGTGTGATTCCATGAGAGATGCTTCATGCCAGCCAGTTGGACTGCATATTTCAACAACCTCTGATGTTCATATTTTTCTTGTTATAATGTGTAAAAATTAGAAAAGCTGATCGGAGAGAAAGTGCTATGCCATGGTCCCATTTCAACTGACTATCCTGCTTTGATAGATAAGACTAAATCGGCAGGTGATTTGTCACACTGCATTAAAGAGCATCACAATATTTATTCCTTGGATTTCTTGATGAAAGTGACAGTTTGATAGTTTATTATCATTATTATTTTGCCTCACACACATATGGATGATATATAGCTAATCATCATATTATTGTTTGTATGAAACAACTGCCCACAGACCCCTCCATCCCCCAAATATCAAATTAAAAGAAGACAAAAAATACAAAAGGCTGAGATGTGTATAGATGTATTTTTAGAACCAGGCAGTTAGTTGAATGAGGCATATTGGGGACATTAGTGAAAGGATAGGCAGGAGGCACAATGATGGTGACGATGGCCATCTTCAGAGTCAAGTTTTTGTTTGACAGCAGAACAAGGGTAAGAAAAGGGCCCCTTTGTCTGGATATGTGCACATGATTTGATATTATATGACTACAGTACAAAGCTTTGTGAGTTTCATCTCTACGACTCTCGAATTTCAGTTTAACCATCACCTTACCAGCAGAACTCTGAATTCTGCTGCCTTCCATTAGTTATGTACACAGTAAATTCCTTGGTGTTAAATCAACACTGCTCGGTGTACATATGTAGCTGCTTCCCATATGTACAACAAGCAGTGTTGATTTAACACTGGGGAATTTACTGTGTTAGTAATAAAAGTGTAATAATTAGTGGTGGGCCGTTATCGGCGTTAACGTGCTGCGTTAACATGAGACTCTTATCGGCGATAAAAAAAATATCGCCGTTAATCAATTCTCAAAGTTGGGTTGGGAGCTGGGTCTATACTACGCAAGCTATGATGACTTTCACCCTGATATTTTAGCGGATGTATACCTAGCCGAATTGCACTGTAGGGGCGAGAACGAGTCTTGAACTAGAGGCTCGCAGTCCGTGATAGACAGATTGTTAACGGCTGGTCTGTGTGGTAATACAATCGGGCAGGACATCCAAACGCTCACCTATCATTCATCAACCTCAAATATGGCTTTTCATCTGAAAGATGTATGTAGTAGCAACTTTACATGGCCGCTCAATATGATGTTAACCTAGAGAAATGTGCTATTGAAGTGTTTGTGTGGAAGCGCTTGCTGCAAGACAGGCTCCGTGCGCTCACTTGCTCTTAAAATCTCCGTCATTTTTGGTCATACAGATAAAAGTAGCCTAATACATCTTTCGAATGTGTAAAGACTCTACGTTATTTGTGTGCACTCAGAATAACAACGAAACGTATGCGCTTTTAAGCAAACAGGATGCGCTTTAGGTCTCATGTGAACTTGAGCGAGAAACTTGAAACTCGAATTTATCTAAAAATACAGTACATAGAAAAATATATCTATAGAGAGTGAAATGTCAAAAAAAAAAAAATAGAAGACGTGTGTGTTAGCATGGATGATTTACATGAAATTTAATCTGTGCAACACTGTGCATAATAAGATGGCTTTCAGTTCAATATAATAACAAAAACAACATTTTGGGTTTTATTCAACTAATAAGGTGGGCACGCTGTGATCTGTACTATATTTTTACTGTAATTGACAGTTATCGGCAAAAACAAAAAAAAAACAACACGGGAGTGGGAGGGAATGGGAGTCATTCTTCCGGGAGTGGAACGGGACGGGATTTTCCTCCAGTTTTTTCGTGGGATTGGGACGGGAAGAGATTAACGTTTGTGATGCATTTTGGAAACAGGAGATGAGCCCCTGGTCTAATGCGCCACCTGGCTTGAGAAACCCGTTCTCAAAGACTTACTTTTAGTCATTATTTGGGTAGCACACATATTCTGAATGCCTTCGGCAGAATTCAAATGAGCCATTTTAATCTAGATTAATTCCAAAATTAATCTAGATTAAAAAAATTAATCTATGCCCACCTCTAGTAATAATACAAATGTATAATTTCTGTCAGGACCACCATCGTCAAAGATGATTGACAATTAGCATATAGTTTGGATTGGCAGTATGGTTCTGTTCTGGGCAAGAACTCCCTGCCCATCAATGCAGCCTAGCATGGATGAGAGCAGGGAGATCAGTGAAAACCCCACAAGATAAACAGAACAGAACCAGCAAAGTATTGCATATTGTTAAAGTTCAGTAATTTTATGTACAGATTTTGAATTTGTTTGATTCAAAAGAGAATTAGAAGACTGGATGCTGACTGACAGAGGAGGAGTTGGGGATGGAGGAGGGCAATTAGCTATTCAGCAATGCGAGAACTGCTGATAATACTACTGACGACCTTATATGTGGAGGCATATGTGTCGTATTCCTATAGGTAGATGGGGATCAGCTGAGAGTTAGCTGATGCAAGCTTGACTAACGTGACCTGCCATAACTAATGCTATGCTCAATTTCTGTCAGACCACTATCGTCAATGATTGACAATTAGCATATAGTTTGGATTGGCGGTATGGTTCTGTTCTGGGCAAGAACTCCCTACGCATCAATGCAGCCTAGCATGGATGAGAGCAGGGAGATCAGTGAAAAACCCTAAAAAACAAAACCGTATGCTGATATACCCCAACACAAACTGATAGCAAAATCTAAAAGCCTTAAGCAAAAGATTGTTGCCCTTAACCAATATCAAAACGAATATTTTGCAAAAACCTATAGCATCAAGCATGTTGCCTTCAACATATGGCCCAATGAATGTTGCCAATACCTTAAAGCTTAAGCGATATGTTCACAATAACTCCAAATAGGTTAAACAACATTTCCAATTCAACTACAGCTTTAAGAACAAGCATATTCCAAATAACAACCGGAATGTTTCCGGAACAATCATGTTCCCAATAATGACCAGGCAGCTTAAGAACAAGCATGTTCACAATACAACTACAGCTTTTAGAACAAGCATGTTCCAATGACAACCAGACAGCTCTGGGACAAGCGTGTTCTCAACAATACAGCTATAACTAAGAACAAGCATGTTCCCAATACAACCAAGTGCTTAAGAACAAGTATGTTCCCAATTAGGGCTGCAACAAACGATTATTTGATAATCGATTAATCAAACGCTGTGCTCTAAAGCAGAGCCATATAGAGAGAGAGTTGCGACAACTCCATTCACTCCAATGGAATGTTTTTTTTTACAGCAATGGCGGCTCGTGGAGCCTCTCAAAAGTTCCCGGAAGTAGCAGCAAACACATGCAGCGCCATAGAGATGCAGCAGAACAAACCGTTATGACGCACTTTTAAAAGGTTAGATGTTTAAAAATATATTGTATATTATCAGTACATTTGAATAAAAGTAACTTGTACTTTAAAACCTCCTAGTAGATTATTACTCATTAAATTAGTAGATTTAAGAGATGTTATCAGATAACTAACAGATTAGTCTAGATTGGCTACTGGATAAAGTTAGTAACGAACACCCTATTAATTGTAAAATCTGTTCTCTTAATTCAGTTTCATCCATCGTTTTTGGAATTAGAGAAAAAGAATCTAAACATATATTTTTTTACAGGATGGGGAAGTCTAGATATTAGTTAAATATAACGTTTGACCGCATGTGACAGCGGTGGGTGGAAGTGGTAAAAATGTTAATCAAGATTAGTTCCTATAACATGTATTAAAGAATACAATTTCCTAATAATAAAATGCAGCATATTGATATAAATTTAGAGTGAGTTGAGTTTGCAAAAACATATGGGTGGAGTGTTTTTAGGCATTGTGATTCAATTGACTATTACCTGCCTATATTTTAGCAGTTTGATTTTTGTCTGTTAAGGCCATTGCCATAACACAAAGAGGGTCAACACGAAAGTCTCGGTCCAATAGTGTTTTTATTAACAAACAATAATCATAACATAACATTTTTGGAGAAAAATGTATAGGGAAACAGAAACAAGGAAAACGAGCTTTTGGAAGGAAGTTGATGGACATAAGTGACATAAGTGAGATTGGAAGAAAAAAAACCCTCTTAAAATAGGGGAGCAGTTTTGAAAAGGAAGCATACTAGGCTAATGGAAATCATACTAAATAGTATACCAGAACTGTATTATATAATACTACTGTATTATAGAAGTAATCATACTTAACATGTATTTTATTACTATATTGTATACTTAAACGTGTTATTACTATATTGTATACTTAAACGTGTTAGTGTATATCAGTAACATACTGTAATAATATGCACTGTGTGCTGGTAGGTGGCGGAGCAGTGATGGCTGGGTGCTGGTAGGTGGAGGAGCAGTGATGTTGGGTGGGTGCTGGTAGGTGGAGGAGCAGTGATGTTGGGTGGGTGCTGGTAGGTGGAGGATTAGTGTTGGGTGGGTGCTGGTAGGTGGAGGAGCAGTGATGTTGGGTGGGTGCTGGTAGGTGGAGGATTAGTGTTGGGTGGGTGCTGGTAGGTGGAGGAGCAGTGATGGCTGGGTGCTGGTAGGTGGAGGAGCAGTGATGTTGGGTGGGTGCTGGTAGGTGGAGGAGCAGTGATGTTGGGTGGGTGCTGGTAGGTGGAGGAGCAGTGATGGCTGGGTGCTCCACACACACAACTCTCTTTTTTTTGGTCTACCCACATACTGTACATATCACATGGTGGTTAAAGGCACAGTTATAGGTAACACTGATGACTCCCTGCAATAAGACCGCACCCTCACTATGAATATCAGCTCCCTGGGTTTTGCAAGGCTTTGCTCGTTCCTTATTTTTAGTAAATACTTTTCCCATTGGGGTGTTCTTTGTGAAAAAATGCAAATACATTTAAATATAATTACCTCACAAATTTTTTTGTTGTTGTAATTTGTATTTATATTTAAATTGCTCCTGCTGACTTGAGACAACCATTTTTTTCTCCTCTCCATGTCAGCGGGGAAGCCATACATTCGCACACCTTTCTCTGAGCGATTGGAGCATCCCCATGCAGCACAGCAAACCATGGTGGAGACTATGCAAGGACAACATGAAAGAAAGGACACAGACAAAATGCTTGGCATGCTATTACATTTATTAGAATTGTATTCATTGTATTCATTAATTGCTGTAAATAGTAAATTGCATTTATTTGAATAAAAATACAAAAAAGTAATATATTATTATTTAAAATAACTGTTTTCCATTTTAAAATAGCTTTTATTCCTGTGATGCAAAGCTGAATTTTCAGCATCATTACTTTTGAACGGCAGTGTACATGTTTATATGAGTACAAAACAGATGCTTAAGTTGTTTTAAACCTAAATATATTGTGTATATGAATAAGTATTGTAAGAAATACACATTAAATATATAATATTTATAATACACTAAGTAATTATATTACTATATATAATTTTAAGAATTGTAAACAATAAGCTTAATTTTCTTTGTTTCATTCACAGTTCATTGACCCATTGTGCGGTGCGAGCTGACAATCACCTGACACCAGCCTGTCTCTGTACTATCTGAAAGTCATAAATATGACATTAGTTACCATGAGATTAGTGAAAACAATGAATATAACGTAACATAAAAAGGGAACAGCAACCTGTCTTTATACAAGTTAGAATATACTTGAAATAAGTTAAGGCAAATAATGGTAATCGAACACTAATCCTCAAATATTAGCTGATTTAAATACTTTAAAAACAACATCGCTGTAACTACATACTCAAGTTACATACATATGTCGGTGTGTTATATAAATATATAAAATAAATGCATTTATTGCCTACTAATTACCAAAAATCGCAGTTCTGTCACTCTATTCTTACAGTTTGAATTGCCCGCCAAAGCACTTCCTGGAACTATCTGAAGTCTACGTGAATCACGTGACGACCAAGCATTCTGAGCTTCCGTTGTCGCAACTCTATCTCTATATGGCTCTGCTCTAAAGCACAGTCTGTCTCTTCTTCTCTTGAACTGCAGTCTTGCGCTACAGCGCCAGGCTGGTCAAACCGCAGTATTGCAGGCTCTTACATTAGGTCATATGAGATCAAACGACTACTCGACAACATAAATATTTGTTGACAATTTTATATTGATGTCGACTAATAATTTCAGCCCCATTCCCAATTCAACCAAGGGCTTAAGAAGAAGCATGTTCCCAAAGCGACTAGACAGAACAAGCGTGTCTGATACCGGAGCAGAATCAAAGCTGAAATAAAGGCTGCATTTGAAACTGGAAAATTCTGCATTTGAAAGACACATTTCGAGGAAAGGCATCAAGACATGCCAAATCCAATGTTAGCCTTACTTCCTGCCTACTGAGATACCTTAATTTGGTCGATAATAAAGCAGAATGGATGTATCTTTTGCTGCCTTGATAACCACAATCCTGTATGGTTGAGCAAAATATAGATGATGTCTGAAGAGTAATAACTATTAAGAAATTAAATAACTGAATACTTTGTTACTTAGTTATCGTTCTATATCATGAACCGGTAAGCTGCCTCAAGAGCATATCCGATATCAGTTTCACGACCTTCATGAACAAACGCCGCCTGCAAAGTCACTGGCTGAAAATAGCATGTCAGCAGCCAAGGTTTCGGAGTAGACGACTTCACTGAACAACGATTGTTTACAATTTCTCTTGGAGCTGCACCGTAGCATGATTCCGTTTGCAGCATGATCGTTATTTTCTGCTGCTTGAATCTGTGCTGTAAGTAGCCTACTAAAATATAAAGATGGCTTGGGTTTCTGTTCCTGTGGCTCAGTGGTAGAGCATTGCAGTAGCAGCGCAAAAGGTTGTGGGTTCAATTACCAGGGAAGACACATACAAGAAAAATTTATAGCCTGAATGCACTGTAAATCACTTTGGATAGAAGCATCTCCTAAATGCATAAATGTAAATGTAAGAGGACATAAAATACAGTTTATGTCATCTCATGTTAATCTTGAGAGCCTATAGTGTAGTGTTCGAAGATTCCTCAGTTTAATCAGGTTTATAAAAGAAAGATACAGCTTACGATTCTCTCCGAAAACAGCCGAGTTCCTGGAGGCCAGCCGTGGGTGGAGCTGAAGAGTCGCGAGCACTTACGGGCTGATTGGCAACCATCACAGACATTTGATGCAGTTTTACAGTAGATCCTAGTCATGACAGGGATCTTTATCGCTGGGGCTGCTCCGTCTTTAAGTATCAAACGATGTGAAAATCCAGTGTCAGAACGTACCTGTTATAAAACATTCGTCATCGGAATGACGGGAACAAACAAACATGTTGTGAAACTCTGTAGCTCCCCCGGAAAAAAACTAATTGCATTCATTGTTCCCATACACTGAAAAGATTAACCTTTCCTTACATCCAAAAACACATCTTTGACATTCTTCTCGAGCAAATACTGCTGCACTGCCAAAGACTTCCGAACCATGAACGAAATGCGCTGAGCAGCGCACTCTTGCACTCGCTCGGGTCGCTGAGTGCGTGTGTGCATAATAATCCAACTCTTAACAGTGTAAACAACTCAGAATGCTTGAAATGGCATTGTATCCCCCTTTAAGTGCAGCATAATGCAATGACAAGAGGATACCAGTAACGCAGTAACGCACATTGCCAACTAAACAACTAATGAGCCTAAGCAACGCAGATAGCCATAGCAGCACGCATGTTGCCAGTAACCTGAGAGCATTAAAAGGAACTTAGCTTGTGAAGTCGTTCGAGAGAGTGAAACATAACAGTTGTGGAGAGAATGCTTGATTTATTGATATCCTTCTTGGGGATGAAGTTGCCATCTGAGCTTGTTCTTGAGTTGGTCGCATAACTCGTGGGGTCCATTTCAATGATGTAGCGATGCGTGAAGTAATTTTAACTCCGTCACTTCCGAATCTGGCAGCTTATGAATACACTGTTGAATTCACATGTTCAAGTTAACGAACTTGAATGAATCGGAGGTGAGTCCGTTGGGGAAACGAATTCCACTCACATTTAATTAGCTATTCAGCAATGCGAGAACTGCTGATAATACTGACGACCTTATGGTCGTCAGTATACTATATATGGATGCTAAGATAGGTGTCTTATTAGATTGGGATCAGCTGAGAGTCAGCTGATGCGGGCGTGACCTGCCAGAACTAACGCTACACTCGGTTTCTGTGCCGCAAGCATCACCAAATTAAGTTATAAGCTAAGTAATATTATAATTATTATGATTATAAAGATACAAAAATTTTTGGTTGCTAAAATGTTGTAATGTTTTCAAATTTATTTTCATTCAAGGCTGCATTTATTTTGTCATAAAATACAGCACATGGTAAGTTTTTTATTTTAAATGTATAATTTAATTTTAAATGAAAATTTATTTTTGGTTTCAAAGCTGACATTTCAGCGTCATTACTTCCGTCTGTCAAATTATCCTTTAGAAATCATTCTAACATGATGAGTTGCTGCTCAAGAAACATTTCTGATTGTTGTCTATGTTGAAAACAGTTGTGCTGCTTCATATTTTTGTGCAAACCATGACAAATTTTAGTTTTCGGGATTATTTCATGAATAGAACATTGAAAAAGAACAGCATTTATTTGAAATAAAAAGCTATTATAACATTGTCAGTGTGTTCATTGTGAGTGTTTTTTTCTGTATTTGGGTAGGCTATTTATTTATTTCAAAATTAACAAAGTAACACACACACACACACACACACACAAGCATACATTACATGGGAACAAACCCATGGAAATCTCTCCAGGTATTGTAAACCTCTTAGTTGTTAAACATGACAAAAGCTGTTTGTCTGCAGGCTCAGCAAATGCTAAAGCCTGTTCTGGTTACAGAAAATGTATTTACATAGTAAAAGAGCCTGATACTACAGCAAGTGTTCACCATTAATTATGCCCAACCTGATTAAATATTTCAAAAGATGAAACAAAGACCTACCCTTCCTGTAGAAGCTGCATTGGTGCTTATATTGTGAGGAATGACGCTTGAACCAGACCAAGCGCCTCCTATCACCTGATTCTAATGCTGTGCGGTGTAGTTCTATGCCCTTGGCTAAATGTAGAGTGTAAAGAGGAACCAATCCTGAGTGGCTGACCTGATAAGAGCCATCTCACTCGCTCACTCTTAGTCAGGGATTCACAGTCTCTCCTCAGCCAAGAGCTTTCCGTTCAGAGGACTAAAATGAACCACATCATTAATGAAGGTTAGTGCCAAGGGCATGCTTTGTGTTGATTAATTTAAAACCCCGTCTTTAACCGCAGACTCGTCCCGACTGTAACACTCCATGCTATTATCCCAGTTTGTCGTGTGATGTTTAAAATGGCCTGACGGATGTGTGGAAAAGCATGTTTGCTTTGCAGAGTTAACTGAGAGCAGAAAAAAAGTCAGAAGTTTTCAGTGCGTCGTGAGACTATAGGTTGGAGTGTTTTCTCTTCAGTTTGACATTCTGCTCTGTTTCCATCAGCTCTCTGACCCGGCTGACCCCACCGGAGGCTGTTTCTCAGTCGATGCTGGTTGAGACTGAGAGCCCCTCTAGGACTCCATCATCCGAAAACACTACCATTCATGAATTTACACAGGTGCTGGCAGCAAATGGGTGCCGTGTCTGCACATGCTGCTTAGCAGCAGGGGTGGGGGATATACCAGTTGAAAGAGTAAACCAATAGAACTGAACCGGTAAGCAATGTCAACCGTACAATTGAAAAATGTTTTGTTGTTGTGCACCATGCCATGGAGAATAATGATTCTAATCAGTTTGCATTCAGGTTTAATGCATGGCCATCAGGCTGAGTACATTATATAGTATATTCCGTAAGTATAGAGTAAAATCTGGATAAATCATTCAATATTTCTAGATATTATCTTATATAGATAGATAGATTTTATATTATATAAATTATATGGTAATTCACAGTCTTTACTTGAAAAAATAGTGGTATTTTATTGTACAATTAAAAATAATACAATGTTAAATAATTTACAGTTTGTCACTGCATATGGTAAGTTAACAACATTTTATGTTTTAACGTTTTTTGTTTTTTATGGAAGCCCATTTTGCGAAAAAATTCATATCTATTTTTTTTCTATTGTGGGTTTTCTCAGAATTGCTTGATATAAACCCGTAATTCTGACTTTTTTTCCCTCAGTTACTGTTCCTATGTCCAACAAGCCATGCCGCTCTCACACCACACATCATGTTCTCACGCAGTGAACAATACATTGCGGCGCAGAGAGGAAACTGACAACACGATGACAGACAAGGCAGAGCAGGTTACTTCTGGTATGATACAAAGTCTCAGCTTTCAAATGTTGATTTTTTAAGAACTTCAAACAATAAATAATGTTTTGTGGATCTTTAATGTCTCGTGACAGATCACTGTAGTGCCTCAGTTCAAGTTGCACGTTAACTATATATATATTTTTTTACATGTACTTGTTAAAGCATGACATAAACATCAGATGGTATTTTATTTAAACCACAGAAAGACATCGATACACACCATTGTTTAAGTTCAAGTCCCACCAAAATTACTACTCTCCTGTCCTGTCTGGTTTGTTTGTTGGGCAAAATGGCGAATTCAGCATTATGATTAGTCAGATCGCCTGTCAATTAAACTCCCTGCGAAGAGTCAATTGCAAGTTTATACCTCACAATTCTGAAAGTATTATTTTTTTTCCCTTAAGAAATTGACTTTCTAACTTGCAATTGTGAGTTTATATCCCGCAATTCTAAGAAAAAAAAGTCGCAAGACATAAACTCAAGACATAAACTGGCAATTGCGAGAAAAAAAAACTATTTTCATGTCCATTTTGCTGAGAATATATCAACGACTATGGCATTTGTTCTAATACGGTTTCTGAGAACACCAGCTGGGATATTATTTTTTCACCACTAGGATAATCAAACCACCAAGTGGTGAACTTTAAAAACGAACCCAGTGCCTCTACCAGGGGCGCGTGTGTCCCCTTTATCCATCACTCTCTAGAGGGCAAAGGCAGACCCAAAGAGTTAAAGAACTGTATGGAGCCGCTTCATACTTTAAACTTCTCCTCAGCAAGCCTGTTACTCATAACCTTATTATCCCCCAAACAGGCGATTCCCCGAAGTGACTCCAGCACAGTTCCCTGACTCTGCATGGTTGATGTTATTGCTTCAACAGGCGCCTGTGAAGAACTCTCGCCTTGAAGACAAGGAGGATGCAAAGGCACAACAAGCGTCGATAGATCACTGTTTCCCATTCTGTGCTCTAGTTCTAAAACAGCACACTCCTCCGAATGCACAGAGCGTTTCTCTGAGGTATTTATTTTGATGCCGAATGCATATCGCCATACCAGCCACCCATAAAACATCTTTAAGCAAGCTGTCGCTTCTATAGAGAAAGAATGCACTCTGTATTTCCTGGAAATGAAAATAAAGCCTGCCTGTGGAACTGAAAACTCATGATGTAATTCTCTAGCAAGCAGAGTTAGATAAAGCATAGCATAGAACAGGAAGTCCCCGATGCCACATTGAAAAAGGTGGAAGTCTTGGAATTATTATCTGCATTTATGCATTTGGCAGATGTTTCATTCAAAGGAATTTACAGTGCATTCAAGGTATACATTTATCAGCGTGTCCATTTTCTCTGGGAACTAAACTCACCAACTCTGTCTGGCTGGTGCAATGCTTCATAACGGTTGAGCTACAGGAGCATTAAGCTTTTCTCATAAAATGTATAACATGTCCATCAGAACTTTCTTGTATTACAGTACTACATAAAGGCAAAAAAAAAAAATCTGTATTTTTTATGAATTTTCAAGTAAAAACTTTTACAAATATTTTACTTGAATATTTACCATATTTTGAAATATCATATGGATTTATTTTCAGTAATATATATATATATATATATATATATATATATATATACATCTTCTTCAGTTACATTTATTGTTCAAATCCAATTATTGGCCAACTGATGCTTAAAATAAGAAAAAACTATTTGGCCAGTAGGGTAAGAAAACTAATTAGTATTTAGTCTTAATGAATCAAATTCTGCTTCTCGCTTATTAGTTTTTGTTTTATAGATGTTTGGATATTGTCGTTGAGAAACCAAGACAAAAACACCAATTTAGAAAATGGTGTTTTGCAGTGAATCAGAAATGATGTTGAGATGTACTACATCTGTGTTAATTTCCACCCCATTGTCTAATATATGTCAAAAAGGTTGTATCCGTGGGGAACATCTTGTTCATCCATTGATCACCCACTGGTTTGGGATAATAATCATTACCAAGACAAGGCTGACTGGTGCCTGAGCAGGAGGCCATTAGTGTCTCATTTTGGCCTGGAGGTCTAAGCAATGTAAATCTATGAATCCAGTGGACCTCATCTGACTTAAACCAGGAGCTCACTGTGTTCCTGTTCTTTGTAATTTCTGCATCTCAAAAACGTAGGGTATGCATCTTCGCAGGGAAGAAAAAAAGTAGGCCTATGCCACATTTGAACAGCATTAACCCATCTGTGCAAATAGACATACATGCCATTTCAGATGCAGCTTTTGTTCCTCCTTTGCAGTGTAAAAATAAAATATTTTATTAACGTTACAAAGAAGGCTAGTAGCAGTCTATTATGTGACTGATTAAACTGACTGGATAAATTGGTTAAATGTAAGTATTCGACATAATAAACAACACAGATACATTTAATTATATATATCTATATATAACAACAAGTTCAGCATTTCTACTAAACTTACACCGTCTGTCTGTTTCTCTCTCGTACACACTTCATCAATCGCTGTGCTCGTATTGGTTCTTCATTAGCAGTCACTCTGCAGGATTGCAACCCAAAATTTCGGACACTGCCAAAAGTCTGTCTGAGGAAAAAGATTAATTACAAAGCCAATTAATTAGCCGTCGGTGAACATGTCAGACTAAGCCATCCAAGACTGCTGATTTTGCCCTCTGACAAAATAAATATTTTATCATTCCCAACGTTTATCGCAGACGGCAAAATTGTGGCAAAAACTTCAAGTGTGCACCTAGGTTCAAAGGAAGTGGATTCTGCAGCAGCGTGGCAAAGCCACCAGAAGAGGGCTCTACATGTCAGCAAACAGTTCCCTCTCTCTAGATAAACAGTTTCTTTTCTTTCCCTGAGGGCACCTTCATCATCACCCTCCTCCTCCTGCACTGGGCAGTGCAGATCCAGTATTAGCAGGCAGGGCCAAGGGTGCAATTCCTTTGAATATTTCAGCGTACCGCTAGAATGGAGGCCACGTGACCTGATAGTTGAAATAGAGGCGAGAGGTATGGAATCGATACAGTGAGTTGATGCATAAGTAAAAAAAGAAAAGAAAAAATACATTGCCGGAAGGTGTGAAAAATGCATGAATAGAAGATCTCAGAGCGCACACTCATTTGCAGGTTGATTTGTGGTGTAGAATTCAAGAGAACTGGCAGACAGAGCGGCACAAATTCAGCCAAAGTTTCTTCATTTACGGTGGGTTCGTTTGACAAAACCTCATAAATCTGTTCTCAGAAACTCTCTGGAAGGCTTATCGTGTGTACTAGCTTGCTAATGCTAGTTAAATGTAAAAATCCTATTGGATTTACAGCAAAAAAGAAGACTGTTTTTTGACAGAAATTCATTGATCTGTATTTTTTATTAAATGTTTTAATTATTTTTTGTTATTAAAAAAATATTTGTGTGTGTGTGTGTGTGTGTCTTTATGTGTTTTTGAATACAGTCCCCTTTGCTTTGCTCTTTTATTTTTTTTATTTACAGTGGTTTAATTTCAGAAATCAGTTTAATAAGTGAAACATATAACAATGTAACAAAATGGAAAGACTAATGACATTTTTTAATGTGTTTGATTGATTTATGTTTTAAAGTATAGTTAAATAACAAAATCAAATTTGGTAAGTTGGGGTTGGTAAGCTTTATTTATTGTATTTTTGAAAGTCTCAGAATACAGTAATAACAGTAGTGTTGTTAAATATTATTATATTGTTGTAATATATTTTACATTTCGATTTAGTCCTGTGTTCAAAGTTGATGCTTAAGAAACTTTATCATAAAAGTTAAAAACAGTTGTGTCCAACTTAAACTGTCATAAGTCTTCTTTGGTCTTCTTAAAACACTTGGCAGACTATTGCTGAATTTAGAGAAGCTTAAGTTTACTATTCTAAAAATAAATGAATGAATGAATGAATGAATGAATGAATGAATGAATGAATATTATATGAAATACAACACATGTTTCAATCTAAAACCATAGCCAAAATAAATCTAAACAAGTTGTTTTTCAAATTTGAGGTTGATATCTCAAAAAATTTGCTCTCGGTGCGATTTTGTATGGTTGCAGTACTAAACGTCTCCATTAGATGAAATTGACTTCCCATTTGTTTGACATTTACCATTTTCGAATCTATTTTAAACAATTGTGTACATTGCAAGTGGAAAACCATTACCAAGTAAAAAAAAAACAAAAAAACATGCTGATATATATATATATATATATATATACAGGTGCTGGTCATATAATTAGAATATCATCAAAAAGTTGATTTATTTCACAAATTCCATTCAAAAAGTGAAACTTGTATAATGTATACATTCATTCCACACAGACTGATATATTTCAAGTGTTTATTTATTTTAATTTTGATGATTATAAGTGACAACTAATGAAAACCCCAAATTCAGTATCTCAGAAAATTTGAATATTATTTAAGACCAATACAGAGAAAGGATTTTTAGAAATCTTGGCCAACTGAAAAGTATGAACATGGAAAGTATGAGCATGTACAGCACTCAATACTTAGTTGGGGCTCCTTTGGCCTGAATTACTGCAGCAATGCGGCGTGGCATGGAGTCGATCAGTCTGTAGCACTGCTCAGGTGTTATGAGAGCCCAGGTTGGCTGGGCTCTCATAACCTTCATAAAGAGGCCTTCAGCTCTTCTGCATTGTTGGGTCTGGCATATCGCATCTTCTTCTTCACAATTAAGTTCAGGTGAGTTTGCTGGCCAATTAAGAACAGGGATACCATGGTCCTTAAACCAGGTACTGGTAGCTTTGGCACTGTGTGCAGGTGCCAAGTCCTGTTGGAAAATGAAATCTGCATCTCCATAAAGTTGGTCAGCAGCAGGAAGCATGAAGTGCTCTAAAACTTCCTGGTATACGGCTGTGCTGACCTTGGACCTCAGAAAACACAGTGGACCAACACCCGCAGATGACATGGCACCCCAAACCATCACTGACTGTGGAAACTTTACACTGGACCTCAAGTAACGTGGATTCTGTGCCTCTCCTCTCTTCCTCCAGACTCTGGGACCCTGATTTCCAAAGGAAATGCGAAATTTACTTTCATCAGTGAACATAACTTTGGACCACTCAGCTCAAAAAGTCCAGTCCTTTTTGTCTTTAGCCCAGGCGAGACGCTTCTGACGCTGTCTATTGTTCAAGAGTGGCTTGACACAAGGAATGCGACAGCTGAAACCCATGTCTTGCATACATCTGTGCGTAGTGGTTCTTGAATCACTAACTCCAGCTGCAGTTCACTCTTTGTGAATCTCCCCCACATTTTTGAATGGGTTTTGTTTCACAATCCTCTCCAGGGTGCAGTTATCCCTATTGCTTGTACACTTTTTTCTACCACATCTTTTCCTTCCCTTCGCCTCTCTATTAATGTGCTTGAACACAGAGCTCTGTGAACAGCCAGCCTCTTTTGCAATGACCTTTTGTGTCTTGCCCTCCTTGTGCAAGGTGTCAATGGTCGTCTTTTGGACAACTGTCAAGTCAGCAGTCTTCCCCATGATTGTGTAGCCTACTGAACTAGACTGAGAGACCATTTAAAGGCCTTTGCAGGTGTTTTGAGTTAATTACCTGATTAGAGTGTGGCACCAGGTGTCTTCAATATTGAAGCTTTTCACAATATTCAAATTTTCTGAGATACTGAATTTGGGGTTTTCATTAGTAGGGCTGTAGTACTCGTAGTACTGTAGTACTTTGGACTCGGTCTCGGACTCGAGTCCGGACTCGAAACGTTTTTCTATCGTCTCGGACTTGTCTTGGACTCGTTGGTATTTGGACTCGGACTTGTCTCGGACTCGGTCATCGGACTCGCCAAATGTTCAAGTTGGTCTTGACCGAGTCCAGCAATATATGCGTTTTTTTTTCTCTTTCAAAACAAAGACTCGCTTGTTCCGCAAATGGGTAATGTAATGGCCATTGGTTTAACTCCATCTAGAACGGGCATTGTCATTGGTCCATCTAGAACGGGCATTGTCATTGGTCGCCTGTTAAATGCACAGCTGCGTCATATGAGTGCGCTTGGCTCTGAGTGTGCCCGCTGCCTGGAGGCATAAATTATCTTTATTTTGGCCACAGACACGCTGTCGGCAAGTTGCATTATACAGTTTGGTTTTACAAAGTTCGTTGGAGTTTTCCCTCTCACTTTCCTTCGCGTTTAAATACCTTATTAATGCCCGTGATGCTCTCTAGGTGCCATTCACACATAATGTGCTTTTGTGTTGACGCGGGCAGTGAAATAGGAAAAATACAAGAAGATGTGAGTTAAACATCTTTTAATAACTAGAGTGCCGCATTTTTAGAAAGCCGTTTCATGCACGAGACGCTGCAAGAGACGCGAGCGCAACAGTCAAACGCGTCCATGTTTACATAGAAAAAACAATGGAACAGCAGCGTAATCAAATACAAAACCTGTGAAGAACTACTACTGTATATCTGATATTTCAGGTTTGCATCCCGGTGACAGGCTGAAAACTGCTGTTCATTGTTTTACAGAGCCTTTATAGTTAATAATAGCACTCTAGGTGTTATACCTTCAGTCATTTTGAATTTGAATTACTTGAATTTTTTGAGCATTTGTCTTGTATTATTTCAGAACATATAGCCTAATATGCATAATATAAGTTTGTACAAGATGTAGTTGTAGTTCATCTTTTCTGCAAAGATATTTAGTGATTTGTTTCACATTTACATCATGAAGACAACGTCATGTGTGGTGCACTTAGAATATACTTTTCTTTAACTAGAGGTTTAATAAAGAGAAAGTTTCTTGAATCATGTTGTAGTTACATTTTCAAGTTGACTAGATAAAATCTTACAAAATCGAGAATTGGTCAAATATAAGTGAAATTGCTAAACCTAAAATATCCTCCTGAGACGCCCCCCTAAAAAAAAAGTTTTCATGTCATTACATTGTTTAGACCATAAGAATTTTTTTTTTGAAAACTCTATTTTATTCATATTTGATTATATGTCCTCTGTAGAGGACACAAGGACTAAAATTAAATGGCATGAATAGAAAACGGCAAAATCAATGGGAGTTTTTTTAAATCACCAAATACATTTTTAGGTTTCAGGATTTTTTTATTCTAAACTTTGTTTAAGGATGATTCTCAACTATGTTTTAAAATGTATAACAAAATGATTTGATATACCATTTTGTTGTATGCAATATGTGTGTAAAAAATTCCATAAACTGGTTTCCCATTAAACACAGTGTACCTATACACTATATCTAGTTTGCTTGTTAATGTGTTGCTGTTGGGACAGAATGTTGAAAAAAAAAATCATAATGGGAGTAATACATGGCCAGATTTTCATAATAATATATAATATTTCATAATCAAACTGATATATAATTTATTTCCCTATTCAATAGCTATGTCTCCCAAAATGCATAATAAACATGCTTTTAGTCCTGGTATCCTCTACAATGAGCATGTATGAAATTATGTCCTGTTTCATAACAGGAAGTCATATTTGAATTTGAAAACCCATAACATTTTCCTGAGATGTTGCTTTATGACAAACAATCTGAAAATGATTCAGATTTAAAAGACATGAGTATAATCATATTTCCATAAGGATGTACAATTTTTCACTAAATTAAATATTGCCATCTTTAAAGGCATAGGAGAGGGTTTAAAAAAGAGTTAGTATCTCTATAAAGCCCTGAATGTGCTCTGTACAGGACATCCAGGCTTATAACTGTGACATGGGAGGTCTCAGAGAATTACACTAAAATAGAATGTCCACTACAGAGGCAAAAACTCCAAAGCTGGGTCTCAGGCGGATAAATAAAATAGCCTAATTTGATCCTACAGTGTTGCTGCACATGCTTTAGATCATTACAAACAATAATGCAAAATTATTATATTAGAATAGAAGATATACCGTCTCTCGTATCACATAAATTATCAATAATTAAGTATGTGGTTTTGAAGAAGATTTTTTTCTTTCTCTGTTTTGACCGTCTCATTTGGACTTGGACTTGGACTCGAACCTCTTTGGACTCGGACTTGACTCGGACTCGAACCTCTTTGGACTTGGACTTGACTCGGACTCGAACCTCTTTGGACTTGGACTTGTCTTGGACTCGACAAAGGTGGACTTGACCACAGCCCTATAGTTGTCACTTATAATCATCAAAATTAAAATAAATAAACACTTGAAATATATCAGTCTGTGTGGAATGAATGTATACATTATACAAGTTTCACTTTTTGAATGGAATTTGTAAAATAAATAAACTTTTTGATGATATTCTAATTATATGACCAGCACCTGTATATATATATGTGTGTGTGTGTGTGTGTCTGTGTGTGTGTGTGTGTGTGTGTGTGTGTGTGTGTGTAGAATTATGTATTTATTTATTTATACACTTGCTTTGTTCTTTGTCCCATTGCATGAGTGCTGTGTGTGAAATTCTAAATTAAGATAATTAAATTAATCCTTAATACTACTTCATGGTTCAGAAATAAACTGTCCATTTGACTGTATGCAATGATCCAATGTGAAAAACGAAGCAATGCCCGAGACCCACCCCAGAATTATTGCATGGAGTTTCCTTTCATAGTAGGAAAGTGCTTGGGGACAGGTTTGCCATTGAACAAAGCATGGCAGAGATAATTTATTAGATCACGAGGTGCAGAGAGGAGGGAGTCTCACAAGTTATTTGGCCTCCATCTCAGAAACATCCACCGCTGGGTAGCTCGCTTTAAGGACCTAGCTCAAAACCCGAGGCGAAATTCAAAGCTCTCGGATTTAAAGGGAATATATATCCTAAGAGCAGAGTAGGTGGGGGACAGATGAGGGCGTATAGGCATGGATAGTGGGGATCAATAATTCATAAGACCTCTTCTTATTAGGGGTCTCTTGACAGTCTCGCTGGTGCTCATACGGGGGTCTCTGTGCTGGATGAGAGGCGTCTGGAAGGGCAGTGTACAGAATCCCATTGCCTTCCTCTTTGCATACTTCTTGCTTTTTCATTCAAGATCACAGAAAAAAACCCATGATTCATGTATCCTAGCAAAATAATGAGCCCTGGTCTGGAGCCCACCGTTTATAAAGGTTGTTTCTATTACCACACACAGCTTCTGGATTACCTTGAGAGCAAGACAACCATTTGCTTTGTAACATGTAGTTTCTCGTTCTCATGGTCCAAAGCGAGAGCGGATAGATGCATTCTAATAGTATGTAATTATGCTTCAGCTTTATGAATGCTATGCAATTTTCCCTAGGTGATTATTCCAGTCTCTCTTTAAACAGCCCTAAACGTTAGCGAGATTTTGTACGGTGTCCTAACAGTTTCTATACCCTCACAGAGCCTTCTGGAATCAGAGAGAGCATCAATGCTTACTAAAAAGAGGATTTAATTTGTATTCATAAAGTACAACCACACATCAGTACATGCTGACAGCATGTAAACAAACATCCTTTTATGCAGGAACAATTTACAGATGTTTAAAACACATACAGTTTAATACTCATGCCAAAAAGCAGAAACTGCTTTTAATTTCAATATCATATTTTGTAACTAAAACAAAAAACCATTGAAAATTTTGTAAAATAAACTAAATAAAAAGTTTCTTTTTTTTATTTTTTATTTTTATTTTTTATTTTTTGTAAAATTAAATAAAATAAACATGAACCTATTTAAATAAGATTCAAATTTATTTACTTTTTTCTTCTCATTTTCATTTAGTTTAACTTATTTTACTAAATTAACTAAAACTAAAGAAAAATACTGAAATAAAACTGAAACTGAAATAAAACAAAATCAAATGCAACAAAACATATCTTGATATATCAAAACAACTAAAACAAAAAACTATATAGATACATTTAAACATCTTCAAAGTAAAGAAAGAAAGAAAGAAATAATTTCTTATTTTAAGAAAGGACATTGCACTCTATCTTTATTTTGTATTTTATTTTTAACAGTGTATATCTATAATAAAAAACAAATTAAAAATATTAATACAAACTATAATGATATCTAAATTATAATAAAATATCACTAAACCAACACTGCTTTGTACTATATGGAATAATTTAATTATTTTGGTCATTGTCAGCGAAAATCAACCAATATGAAATACATGTGTATTTTACTCAGTTACTGATCTGTGTTGTATTGACACAATGGCTCCAACCAGTAAAATGACACAGAACAGAATTAAACTATGTGAATGTCCATTCAGGTAAGTACAATAAAATCAATCACAGACTTGTAAAGTTACTCATGCGTTAAAGGCTTTATGTTTTAGATACACATTTATGTGGTACGTTCCACTCTTTCCAAATGTACAAAACTGTACAGAAGCTGCCAGAAGCACGCAAAAGCTGGGAATACTAATGAGATCATAATGTCCCTGATGACTGCGCGCTGCTTAATATCGGTAATGCTAATTCAGTGCACTTCAAATGAGCTCTGCAGGTGTGACTGCTGTGAACGTCCTGTGTTCAGACAGCTTTGTGTGTGATGCAGGATTACAGGATCGCTTCTTTCTGACAGGATGAACGTGTGTCTGTCGTCAAGGAGGAGGGGATGAAGAAGAGGATGAGGAGAAACGAAAGCGGGAGGTGCATCTGGGCAAAAGGAGAGTGCAGCTAGGTGAAAGGATGGATGAGAAAATTGTGTGCAATTATAAATCACTGTAGATCTCCTTCACAGGTGCAAAATTATCTTTCCCCATCCAAAACTCCCCAAATATAATATGTTAAATCCGTAAAACACTAATGATACATCAGTAGCTGAAATGACATTAAATCAAACTTATAATCTACCTCTATGTAATGCCAGATGAGATAAAAGTGAGGCAAAAAAAAACACAACATTCCCCCAAAAATGCATGAACTTTCACAGTAGTAATGTAGACATGCATTCCATTGGAATACAATCTAATGCAAACAATCAGTGCTGAGCAAAAAAAGTAATTAATCACAAGCTAATTCTTTAACATCTTTAACTGTGTAATTAGATTACTGTACTAAATACTCTTTCTAGAAAGTATTGCATAACTTATTACTAATTCGTGTCCTGTGGCTCAGTGGTAGAGCATTGCGTTAGCAGCACAAAAGGTTGTGGGTTCAATTCCGAGGGAACACACATACTCACAAAAAGTGTATAGCCTGAATGTAATGTAAGTCGCTTTGGATAAAAGTGTCTGCTAAATGCATAAATGTAAATGTAATTACTTTCTAAATCCCATATCAATCTTGACCAGAGGAACAATAAAAGGACAGACATGAAACTGCTCTTTTAATTATTTCAAATAAGAGTAAAAATGTATAAAATATTCTTAAAGCAAGTATTAAAAGGGAGGTGGTTACAATAAATTTAACATCACGTAAAACATTTTGATGTTAAATCCAATATTGTTTTATACAGAAAAGAATACTGTAACAATTTTTATACAATGAATACAGTATTTATTGAAATTTCATCAGAAGTAACTGCAATTAAATTACAGAGAAATTAAGAGTGATCCCTTACTTTACAGTAATTAATGACTTAGTAATACATTACATCCAACGCTGATTGCAATATTTAATATCAATATAGATAGTACATTCCTGTTTAATGTGTTTGATTATTTTTGCAGAGCTCTTAAAATCGTGAATTTGACTTATTTGAATTGACTTGACAAAATAGTATTCTTTTAAGCAGTATGTCCTGTGCAGAAAAAAAATACACTTCCCTTCATTCTCTGATATAAGAAATAGTATAGAAAATAAAATGCATACATTTTATCACAGTAGCTATCTTAAAAAAAAAAAAAAACTATGAAACTGACTTTGCTGCAGTTGGAACAAACTACTGATTCGTCTGGCCGTTTCGTTTTTCGTTTTTTGTGTATAAAATCGGAATTTAAGATAGAAAATAGACGATAAACAATTGGCTTGGCAGAGATTCAGCTCAGAACACGCGTCAACGACAAACCGGAAGTAAATCAGCATGTATGCCGTTGCCGTGTGTGCTCTCCCAATCAAAATAAAACTTGCGATAACAAGCCGCTCTGAAGCTACTCACCCTCTCCACAGGGGTCCCACTGATCATAAGAGGAGTGTAGGGCTGCTACTGTCTCTTCCTGAAGTCCACGATCAGCTCTTTAGTGTTGCTCACGTTCAGAGAGAGACAGTTGTACTGGCACCATGATGTGAGTCTCTCCACCTCATCCAAGTATGCGGCCTCGTCATCGTTGTTAATGAGGCCCAGAACCACAGTATCATCCGCAATTTTAACAATAGAAGTGGAGCTGTGAGAGGACACATAGTCGTGGGTGTAGAGAGAGTAGAGCAGGGGGCTCAGGACACAGCCCTTTGGGGCTCCTATGTTCAGGGTGATGGAGTTGGAGGTAAACTGGCCGACGTTCACCACTTGTGGTCTGGCGGTGAGGAAATCTTGAATCCAGTCACAGAGTGAAGTGTTTAGGCCGAGGTCTGAGAGTTTGACAGCTAGCTTGGTGGGGACTATAGTGTTGAAAGCTGAGCTATAGTCAATGAATAGCAGCCTGACATAGTTGCCATTTTTGCTGTCAATGTGAGTGAGGGAGGAGTGCAGTACCTGAGAGATGGCATCATCAGTAGGCCTATTTGGCTGATAGGCAAACTGAAGAGGGTCCAAAATAGCAGGGATGGAGGAGCAAATGTGTTTCTTTAAAAGTCTCTCAAAAACCTTCATGACTGTCAATGTGAGGGCAACTGGACAATAGTCATTCAGGCAAGAGGGTTTACTGTTCTTAGGCACAGGGATTATGACTGATTTTTTAAAGGAGGTGGGAGCAACAGAGGTAGCAAGGGACTCAGGACCTCAGAATGCGGCCAGTATTCCCATCAGGTCCTGCTGCTTTCCTGACGTTCACTCTCCTTAGTTCCCTCCGAACCTCGTCCTCCGACAGGGTGAATACATGATCGCTGCTCTGTCTGCTACTTCCTGACACACTGCTCGGCAGAGTCGCGCCGCCGCCATTACATTCAAAGCTGCCGTAGAAGGTGTTTAGCTCTTCGGCCAGCAATGGATCTGCTCTCACCTCTGCGGAGGAGTTATTTCCAGAGGAACATATGGTCTTCAGTCCCTGCCACATGCGACGAGAGTCATTGAGCTGGAAATGTGACTCAATTCTCTCCCTGTACCGGCGTTTAGCGACTCTTACTGCCCGACGGAGAGCGTAGCACGATGCTTTGTACTCGCTCATGTTTCCTGACAATAGACCGGCGTTGTACAGTACGATGGTTAACCGCATCATGGATTGATCTGTCCACCCACGGTTTCTGATTAGAAAATGTCCTTATTGTTACCGTTTCAGTGGCCTGTTCGGTTAGCGTGTTGACAAAACTTAATGCTACATCTGTGAATTCGCTGACGTCAGATGAACTCGCCCGGAACATGTCCCAGTCAACGTCATCAAGAGACACCTGTAGCATAGCTTCAGAGTGGGAGGACCAGCGCGTCACTTCCCTCTCCACCGGCGGATCTTGAACGATCCTTTGTTTGTATTCCGGTGTGAGGAAAATGGCGGCATGATCCGATTTGCCAAGTGAGTGGGCTTTGTAGGCATTTTTGAGCGGAGTGTAGCAATGATCGAGTGTATTCAGTCCTCTGGTTGGGCAGGATATATGCTGATGAAAGTTCGGCAAGACCTTCTTGAGGTTGGCTTTGTTAAAGTCCCCGGCAATGATGAAGGCAGCGTTAGAATGTTTGTTGTTATATCCGCTGAGCACATCGTGGAGATTGGGCAAAGCCAAGCTAGTGTCAGCCTGTGGTGGAATGTAAACAGAAGTAATGACGATTTGATGAAAATTCCCGGGGCAGATAGAATGGGCGGCAGATAATAGAGAGATGTTCTAGATGAGGCGAGCAGGAGCACGACAGAATGGAGATATTTCTGGGGTCACACCATTTCTTGTTAATCATGAAACACACCCCACCACCTTTGGTTTTTCCGGCCTCGGCTGTTCTGTCCATCCGTAAAACAGAAAAGTTATCAGACGGCATTACAGCGGTGTCCGGGACCATCGGCGTGAGCCATGTTTCAGTCAAACAAAGGATGTTACAGTCTCTAATGACCCGTTGGAAACTTATCCTGGCTCTAAGATCGTCCATCTTATTCTCCAAGGATTGGACATTAGCGGGCAGAATACTCGGTAGAGGAGGACTGTAAGCCCTTTCCCTCAGGCTGTTGCGTATTCCAGCGCATCTCCCGCAATGTTTCCTTCGTCTCCTGCGGTCATTCAGGTGGTCATTGTTCAACTCATTGTTCCGAAGTATCTCCAATGGCCACGCTGGGTCCGTGGATAAAGTGTCCTGAATCAGGTTAGTGTAGCGCTGTCCAATGTCCAAAAGTGTTCTTTTGTCATACATAATCATTGCAGATGATACACGTATAAAAAGAGAAGTAAAAAAAACACATAAAAAGCACAATTCTGAGCGGAGATAATTCACAGGCGACTGAACTCAGCAGCGCCACCGGAAGTTCCACCGGAACTCACACCATATGTAGTTACTTATTCAAAAAATAAATAAATAAACATAATTGCCTCAAAATGTGTTTGTTGGGTGTATGCATTTTATGTTATAGAGCAAAATGTCCAAGTATTGTCAAATCATATTTACCACAGACACTGAAAATGGTTCTTCTGTCGCATCACTGCAAAAACACAATGTGGAACTTCTATTTCTAAAAGTGTAGTTGTAGTCATTTTGTTTACTTACTGTATTTTTTATAAAAAAATTATTAAACTGCTATAAAATGTCCATTTTGTTCCTGCGAACACACGCCATATTATAATTACGCTTTCCAAGAGCATAAACAGGCCTTTCCCAGGAGCAGCGGGCAGTGTAAGACCTGTGTGGCCTGATAGTCAGGCTTTGGTGAGCATGAAGCGGAGGACTTTAAATGATGAATGCAGAATGCGTCTCAGCGGTGGAGTCTCTCCCCTGGCCTCAGCTCATTAGAGCACAGCTGCAGCACATTAACTCCAGATGAATTGCTCATCGGCCATGAGATGGGGTCTCCTCAGAGATCTCACAACCTGTCAGAGCCGCTCCTCAGGTCCTGCTCCCTACCATTTCTTCCTGCATGCTTTCAGAGTCCTCGTTTATTTGTGACAGGCAGGAATGTGGCATGAGTGTGAACATACTAACTCCTGCCGAGCTGAAGGGTTGCTTCTCCTTCTACTATGGACAAAAAACAACAACAAAAAACACCTTAAATACAATAAAAAAATATTGTAATATATAATAATGTTGTTTTTTAAAATATGAAAAATGTATTATATTACAAATGTTAAGCTCATTTATAGGGATCAGTATTCATGTCTATTTAGCACAGTTTTATCACCAAATTACTGGCAATCATCCAAATATGAATTATTTAATTAATAAAACTACATTCTTAATAGTAGTAGTATTAGTAATAATAATTATACATATACATAGTTCTAGTAAAAAAAAAAAATCAAACATTCTAATGCAATCATCTTATTTTATTCAAGTTAGCATACATTACAAATTTAAAGTACTGATTGGTCTGTATAAGAATAAAAAAAAAAATTGAACATTAAAATTAGAATGTTATAAATTATTTTTCAAGTATCAAATGACACTGAAGACATATATATATATATATATAAACAGAAAACAGGTATTTTAAATTGTAATAATATTTGATAATGATGTTGCTTTTACTTTTTTTCATTAAATATATGCAGTCTTGTTTCTCAAAAACATGAAAAAATAAAAACAATTATAAAACATACAAAGTTCTGTCATGAATGTCTAGATGGTGCAGTCCAATAGATCTTACTCGATATACATAATTACATTATTATCACATGGCCCAGCTGATTGGTTCTCTCCTGTATCGGTAGCCTATGAGCTCACATTTAAATAGTTGACAGTGTTTGCTGTAGCAGTAGCAGCACACTTCAGAGACCCTCCACCTTCCCCAGCTCCACCTGTATATATCTACTTCTGGGTGATCATGTATGCTATAGGTGTTATGTTATATGTGCAGCAGCAATATTCCTAACATGGTCACCGCAGCATGTTTTGGATGTATTGGCAGTAGCAAGTCTCGGTACTTGCTCTGCCGCAACAGCAGCAGAATAGTAGACCTTTTCCACCAAGACTAAAAACATTGCCATGTGTATTACCATGGAAATCACTCCGATATTTGTCATGACAAAAATATTATTTAAAAATTATATACTCCAAAATTCTACATTTATTCAAATGCAGTTTTTGTAGTCCAATAATTGACAAAAAATCTCATTTGAAATTTAAGATTTACACATCTGTAAAATTCTGAGATTCTGCTGAGCTGTGGTTCAATGGAGCACCAGTCCGTGAATTTAATACTGCGTTTTCAGTACCATTTGGCAGGCAGCGTTCAGAATGAGGCAGGACTCAGCCCAAAAGAGGCACAATAGCTCAGTATCTCTCACCTGCTGCTTGCATGCATAATCTCCTTTTGTTTTCCTCCTTCCGGCCTCAAATGGCTGCATTTGTCACCGTGGTTACACAGTCTCTTATCTCATTAGCTGAGATCATCATGGCCTCTTCAAAGGGGTTCGCACAGACTGTGTGTGTGTGTGTGTGTGTGTGTGTGTGTGATTGTGTATACATGTGCATGTGTCTATGTCAAATAACTGCATTTTGGGCAAATGAGGGTTATTTGAGAGGGGCTATTTGTATGTTTGAGGATGTATATTTGCATGTGTATATATACAGTATGCATTTATATATCTACACATTACCATACAGATACGGTAATTTAAGATGAAACACAATGAGCTGAAATTATACAGATTTCAGTTTTCTGACCCCTGAGGGCAATATATTATTTTGTTTGGTAGAATCTCATCAACATATCTCCAGGTTATAGTTTACCCAGACAGAAACAGGAAAATAATAATAATACTTTTGTTTTTGTTAAATATTTTAATAAATAAACAATTAATTTACATTATATGTATACAGTTATTTTACTGTTACATTTTTCTATATAAGAAAAAAAACATTTGGAAGTACCATTGAGTATCACTGATATACTATTATACTTTATTTTATTATTAATATTTATTTATTTTTAGTTTGTTTTTCTTTAGTTTGTTGTGTGATTTGGTCATTTGTAGTATTTGTTTAATTTTAAGTACAAACAATGTATTTAATGTTTTTATAAATATACATATAAATGTCTTTACAATGTAAATATAAGGCCGTTGATTTTGCCAGCGCAAACCGTATTTTGGCATTAAAATAGTTCTTTCAGGTTTTACTAACGACATAATGAAGAATTAGCGCTGAAAAGGCATGGACAGTTATTTTTGCGCCTGACCTTATTGAATATGCATTCGTAGGAGTTGCCCTTTCAGACACAAAATATATGGGAGGAGAGTATTAAAATAAATCACACATCACGATTTTCTAACGTTTGCGCTCATCAAATTACTGGTATTGTAATGACAGAACTTGCGACCATAGTACTTTTGGGAAATGCCAGAGTGAGTGAAAAATCAGAACTCACTCCAAAACGTGTGTATATAGCACACTGTACAATTTAATTTAATTTTTGAGTTTTCAGTTTGTGTCATCAGTGGAACTAGTTGTAATTTTGTTTGTAACAGTTGTTAATTGTGTTACATAAAATAAATAAACATGAAATGAAAAAGTAATGCACAGATTAATAATAAAATGTGTCCAAAATGTGACGTTTTTTTACAAATACAGCAGCCTCAGAAATTAAAGCCTCAGTAATATTGTATTTGCAGCATTGATAGAATGCTAAAAAAAACTATATTTTGTCATCTGGAATTACAGCAGTGCAATCATGGCCGCGTGCAAGGTACACTCACATATAATGATGTAGCTTTTTGCAGGTACGGGGTGATTGAATTGAAGGAAAATATTTCTGTAGCGCCTATAATGGTTTCAAACCAAATGAAGCAGGAAAACTAATCAGTCCAAACAATATGATTTTGCTACTACAAAGTAATTTCAAAATCAATTGTATTCTCTCTGGCATTGGAAGGGAGGTGTATATAGGGATATTTTTAACAATAGATTTACATATACATAGGGTCAAAGTATACGGCAGGGTTAGGAAAGGACATATATTATTTTGTGTTTACTCTGAAAAGAACACCGTGATAAACAGGGAAATATGTTTGACAGTGTTAACAGACTGCAGGTCTGTGTGATCTTAACACACATATTCACCTGCCAATACATTGTAAAATAATAGACATTCAGTCACTGTACCTTTTATCAAAATAATGATTCATTGATATAATGATTCATACAGTAATTACAAAAATGTGACAAACTCATTTTGCTAACATTGAAATACGGTGGTGTACAAAGAATTTTATTTCGACAAAAGCTTTGTTTGTACAGTGTAAACATAATTTTCTTAATTAAAAACTTTTTTTCAGTGAAAAGAAGACAATTTGTTAAAATTGAGTTGCTAAAATGAAAAGTTGGAAAGTCTGTGGCTTTGTGATGTCAATAAGAATGGCATAATATTCAACTATGGAAAACAACAGCAATCCTGCATTATGTTAGTAAGCAATATTGCTTGTTTTTATAGTGTCTTGTTTCTGCCATGGGATTAAAAATAAACCTGCAATGTTTTTATTTAAAAATTGACGTATTTTTCTCACAATTGTAAGTTTGTATCTCACAATTTATACTTTTTTCTTGTAATTCTGAATGGAGAATTGCAAAATAACTCAGATTTGCAAGATATAAATGCAGAACCGTGAAATAAAAAGTTAACAAAAAAATAAATAATTGAGAGATGTAAACTCAGAATTCTGGAAAACAAATGAATTGACAGAATTTAGAGATATCAAAGGAGAATTGTGATTTTGTTTATTAGCAATTCTGGAAACAAAAGTCAGAATTGTGAGATAAAAAGATTTTTTTTGTGGAAAAAAAAATATAAATTAAGAGATGTAAACGCAACAACACACAACACAACACAACATAACAACAACAATGTAATTGCAAGATATCGATACATAAATGAGAAATATAAATTCAGAATTGCAAAATACAAACGCATAATTCTAGAAACAAACGCCATAATTGTAAGATAAAAAGTTGACATTTTAATTAGTATTTTCTGGTGAAAAAAAAAATGCTAAGAGGGTGTTTAGATATTTATGTAGAACATTTAAGGCCACGGTGTCCTATTATAATAATAATACATTTAAATTTTTTCAATAATTGTGTCAATGTTGTAGAGTTCATATTTAAGATTAGCCTTTTTTCAATCATCAATCTGTACAAACAATCTTAAACATTTGAGGTGAACAGCATTGAGCTTTTCTAAACACGAGAGCTCCTTAGAAGATGAGATGCTAATATATGCCAATAAATAAATTTAGCATGAGGATGTTTGAGCTGCCCTAAGTCAGGGAACACATGTACTGGGCTCATTCTTATTAATTTATCAAGAACTGAGTCTGACTCATCTGTGCCTTACCTGTCTGCTCAATAGTCCTGTGAATATGAAGAGTCCGGTGTGCGGCCGAGCCCGATCATCTTTTAATATATTCTCTCTCCAGACCACACAGACACAGGCGGAGAAAATCTCATGGTCCTGCAAAATATGAAAGGCTCAGCAATGTTAACCGACAACCTTACAAACCAAAGATATATATAAGATGTGAATATAGACTTTTGTCAGAGAAGACGTGAATGTCATACCATCTTAATGTCAAAGGGCATAAATAATTATCACAACACTGATGTGTTTTCAATATCTCTTCCATCGAATTCAAATATCTACACTCACCGGCCACTTTATTAGGTACACCTGTTCAATTGCTTGTTAACACAAATTGTTAATCAGCCAATCACACGGCAGCAACTCAATGCATTTAGTCATCTAGATGTGGTGAAGATGACTTGCTGAAGTTCAATCTGAGCATCAGAATGGGGAAGAAAGGGGATTTAAGTGACTTTGAACGTGGAATGGTTGTTGGCGCCAGACGAGCTGGTCTGGGTATTTCAAAAACTGGTGATCTGCTGGGATTTTCACGCACAACCATCTCTAGGGTTTGACAGAGAATGCTCTGAAAAAGAGAAAATATACAATGAGTGGCAGTTTTGTGGACAAAAATGTCTTGCTGATGTCAGAGGAAAATGGGCTGACTGTTTAGAGATGATAAGAAAGGCAACAGTTACTCAAATAACCACTCATTACAACCAAGGTATGCATAATACCATTTCTGAACACACAACATGTCGAACCCTGAAGCAGATGGACTACAGCAGCAGAAGACCACACCGGGTGCCGCTCCTGTCAGCTAAGAACAGGACACAGAGGCTACAATTCACACAGGATCACCAAAATTGGACAATAGAAGATTGAAAAAATGTTGCCTGGTCTGATGAGTCTCGATTTCTGCTACGACATTCATATGGCAGGGTCAATATTTGGCGTAAAGAACATGAAAGCATGGAGCCTTGTTTAAATGGTTTAGGCTATTGGTGGTGGTGTAATAGTGGTAGTGTTCCTGTGGCTCAGCGGTTAGAGCATTGCGTTAGCAGCACAAAGGTTGTGGGTTCGATTCCCAGGGAACACACATACATACTGACAATACAAATGTATAGCCTGAATGCACTGTAAGTCGCTTTGGATAAAAGCGTCTGCTAAATGCATATATGTAAATGTAATGGTGTGGGGGATATTTTCTTTGCACACTTTGAGCCCCTTAGTACCAATTGCAAGGGCTAGGGGTAAGACGAAGGGGAAGGGGTAAGATAGAGAAATGGGATTCACCCTAAGGACATGGATTACAGGAACCATGTCCTGTGGTCTGATGAGACCGAGATGTGATGTTTTATAAACAAGTTTCGGGAGGAGCACGCGCGGATAATTAACACAGCCGATTCATAATCAGTAATCACATCCCCTATCCAATAAACGCTAGAGAGAACCTCTATAAATAATCAAACAGCCTTACCTCCATTATCTCTAGTCTTCCAGAGTTCGGCTTGCTCCCTTGCCATGACCACAGACCCCATTTTTTCTCCTTCCAAACAACGAGACATATACTCGAGATTTGCGGATCCTCTGCAGCAAATCGATCGGCCCCAGGATCTCTCCTTCTCCGCAAGTCAACGCCCCCGAGCCCCAGGCTCCATCGCGGCCGCCGCTCCGCTCGACCAGCCACAAGATTTCCCCGACACCGGGGCTTAACCTCGCTTCCACCGCCGAAACTTCCAACTTCCCCGGCATCCTCGTATCACTCGGCCGCGCCAACAATTCCTCTGATCGGAAAGCGGACCGTATTTAAGCCAGAGGCAAACGCTGATTAATTACGACGCTCCGTTTTCACGGAGGATAAACAAACGGATCTGTACTATTCTTCAACGAGCATGGGCCGCGCCCCAGTTCTCACCGCAGCAAGCCTCACTCGATTCCCGCTTTTGGCTCAGCCTTTCACCGCGGCTCTTCCGGCCGCAGAGCCATACGTAGCCGGGCCTAACTTCCGTTTCCAGAAGCCAACGCGAAGCTGCCTACGCTAGCGGGCGCAGGCCAGCAGTGTTGCCAAAGTAGTTACATTTGTCGCTAAAATTGTTAAATGACACCGCAGCATTTTTGGATGTTAATGCATTACGTAACCAGGAAGCAAGCGCTTAGAATCTACAATAACTTTCCACGTTTTCCACCAGCATTTTACCTGTATTAATTCACCCCATATTTGGATAAGATAAGGCGGATAATATTTGTTTCGTGGTTAAGACCAACAGTTGGAAGAGACATTCCACTATTAATTATGGTGGGCTAACGGTAACGATTAACAATCACAAGTATAAAACCGCATGTGTGTGTATATATATATATATATATATATATATATATCAATTATTGCAAGTCCAACCTAATTAATATATGAAGTTCGTACTGCCGGTGTTACCAGCAGACGTGCCTCTTACCGGCTAGGGGTTTCAATACTCTTTTCTTTGCGTGGTTAAGAGAAACTAATGCCTTTCATAATTCTATCACTTAAAGGTTGCTAAATATAAAGGTTTAAAAATAGTTAAACCTGTTGCTAGACGATCGAAATACAAGTCACCAGGTTAGTCTGAGAACTGCTATGCTAATTAAATATACATTATTTGCTAAATTGGCAACACTGCAGGCTACCCGGACATTTTCAACATGTCCTGCCAAAGTCACAAACCCTGCACCCCCCCCTTTTTCCTCAGCCTACAGAAGCAACTTAGCATGCGGCTACCTCCACTTGCAACGCAGGCCCCCTCATCTCATATTTTTCGTTTCTACTTCCTTCAGCGGCGAATTGGTACACCCAATCGCCGAATCATGTCAGAGATCGAAGTTTTCCACGACGAAAGTCTTACCGACTCATCGGATCCGCCCGCCGCCGTCCAAAGCACCAGTTCCCCGCAGGACAACTCAACCGAGCCCGCGGCTGCAATACGGGGCCGCCGGCCTTCCCGTACCATCGCGGCTAACGCCTCCAAGCGCCGCAGCCCGCCTTCACCTTCACCTCCAAGGCAGCAACCACCTTCTCCAGCCTCCTCCTACACGTCAGTCTTCTCACACGCTCCATCAGCAGAAAATTGGACCGTGGCAGGACTCCGTCAAGTTCTCACCAGCGCTGGCGTCATCATCCCACGACGCTCAAGCAAAGCAGATCTCCTCGCCCTCTACAACTCTCTCCAGTCCGGGGAACTTCAAAATTCCTCCCCTCCACTCAAATCAGCGACCACAGCGAGCAAGAGCCGCAAATCACCCTACTCGCGGCCCGGCCCAATCTTCACTCCCTCAAGGACCGGCCTCCGGCCACCGAACCGCAGCGGCAGGCCCTCGGCCAGCTTAGGCCGCGCCCCGGATGCCGCAGCCCTCAGCCCCCACCTTCCTCGAGCTTCCACCGAACGACAGCTCGCAACCCAGCCCAGCGAAGAGCCAGCCTTCGCCTCCACAAGCCGCCTCACCAGAACAAGCACGCCTCCGTCAGCGGCATACAGCTACACGCAGCCTCGGACCAACGAACCCCTCCCCTACCCATGGCCCGCAGCTCCGCCACTCACGGCCAGCCCTACTCCATCAGCGCAAGCCCGGCGCCCACCCCCCTCTCCGTCCACCAAGCTCTTTAAGGCTCAAACTTACCCCAATCATCGACCCAAACACCAGCCATTCCCCTCTCTTCCACGCAGTCAGCTCCGTCCCGGGCCCCCAGCCTTTTCTCTTTCTACCGCCTCGCCTACCCATACCTCCAAACGCACTTTTCGCACTGGAACCACCCCCGTAGCCAACTCCATCAGGTCACAAATCCTATCAGAAATTCAGAACATTGGCACCGGAGGCGGATCCACTCCCCACCCCAGTACCTCCCTTTTCAGAACTGATATTCCCTTAAACCATCCCTTGAAACCTCTCCTCGAAGCCTCCCTCAATTCAATTCTCCAAGCAGTCTCCCCAAGGACCCTCCAGTCATACCTGACAGCATGGAAAAGCTTCAAAACTTTTCACTCCACTTATAACTTGCCATTCCCCACCTTTTCACTACTGGCCATCACCTCATTCATCTCCCACCTCAACATAAACAAAAAACTCCAAACCAGTTCCATTAAAGGTTACCTAAGCGGACTACAATTTTTTCACAAACTTTTATACGGTTCCCCTTCCGCCCATATAGCCAATTCACAGACCTCCTTACTCATTAAAGGTATCCAGAAAACCAATCCCACCCGCCCAGACTCCAGGCAGCCCATAACTCTAAAAATTTTGACCAAATGCATTTCCACCCTCCGCAGAGGCTACCATTCTATCCACACCGCCCGCACACTCGACGCCATGTTTATCCTGGCCTTCTTTGGCTTCCTCAGATGCTCTGAGCTCGCCATCTCATCCAGTTTCGACCCAGCCATCCACCCACTATCTCAGATCTAGCGGTGCTGGACGAGAAACCATTTCTTACACCATTAAGCAAAGTAAGACAGACCAAACAAAGAAAGGCCACTTCATTTACATTTTCAACCTCCAATCGCCCATATTACCTTACCAAACCCTCCTAGCTTTCCTCCACTTAAGGAAATCACAGTCCAAACTCCCATCCGACCCCCTTTTCACAGACGATTCCAACCGCCCCGTCACTCGCTTCTGGTTCCAAAAGCACCTCAAGGCAGTTCTGCACCTGTCAGATACCCCAGCCGGAAACTTTTCCAGCCATTCTTTCCGAATAGGCGCAGCAACCACAGCGGCCCACAGCGGCCTTTCCCAACAGCAGATCCAAGAACTCGGTCGCTGGTCGTCAGAGGCTTTCAAAAGCTACATTCGATCAGACCGCTCCCACATCAAGGAAGCCCACCAGACCCTAATCGGCCACCCCCTTTAGAATACTCCTCCGAAACCCCATAGCAACCGCTCCTCTCCATCACCCTCACCCCCCCCCCCCCCCCAACTGTTTTTCCCACTGCCGCAGCAGTGCCCGCTCCCGCAGGAGCTTTCTCTGTATTTCCCCACTGCCGCAGCGGTGTCTACTCCCGAAGGAGCCTTTTCTGTATTTCCCCTCGCCGCAGCAGTGACTGCTCCAGCAGGAGCGCTATCTGTATTTCATCACTACCGCAGTAGTGACCGCTCCCCTCAGGAGCACTATCTGTATTTCCCCACTGCCACAGCAGTGTCTGCTCCCGCAGGAGCGCTATCTATATATTTCCTCACTGCCGCAGCAGTGCTCGCTCCAGCAGGAGCCTTTCCGTCTCCCGGCCCCTCCCCTACCAGCCTTCTTCTTCACTACCGCAGTAGTGCCTGCTCATGCAGGAACCTTCTCTATATTCCCCACTACCGCAGTAGTGCCTGCCCCAGCAGGATCCTTCTCTATATTTCCCCACTGCCCCAGCAGTGACCGCTCCCGCAGGAGCTCTCTCCATTTCTTCCCACTGCCGCAGCAGTGCCTGCCCCCGCAGGAGCTTTCTCTACGTTTCCCCACTGCCCCAGCAGTGTCTGCTCCCGCAGGAGCGCTACCTGTATTTCCTCACTACCGCAGTAGTGACTGCTCCTCCATGAGCGCTACCTGTATTTCCCCACTGCCGCAGCAGTGTCTGCTCCCGCAGGAGCGCTATCTATATTTCCCCACTGCCGCAGCAGTGTCTGCTCCTGCAGGAGCTCCATCAATATCTCCCCACTGCCGCAGCAGTGTCCGCTCCCGCAGGAGCGCTATCTATATTTCCCCACTGCCGCAGCAGTGTCTGCTCCCGCAGGAGCGCAACCCATATTTCCCCACTGCCGCAGCAGTGTCTGCTCCGCAGGAGCTTTCACGTTTTCCCCACTGCCGCAGCAGTGCCCGCTCCCGCAGGAGCTCCATCAATACCTCCCCACTGCCGCAGCAGTGTTTGCTCCCACAGGAGCACCATATTTATTTCCCCACTGCCGCAGCAGTATCTACCCTCACATCCTCCCTCCTCTCCCCACACCGCCACGCCAGTACACTTCAGCAGAAGCCGCTCCTTCCTCCAAGATGCCACAGCATCATAACAAACGGGGTCCAGCATCCCATCAGCCCTAAAGCCATGCAATTTTTGGGGGGTCTCTTAGTCATCATTTGGCTGCTGTCCCACGATAAGCATTTTTTGGGGAGCTTTTGGGTCCGGGCCAAATAGCTCGGACCCCTCTCCCGGGCAAGGGAGTACCCGGGCTCGGGAACTACTACCGAGCTCGGAGCCCTCTCCTCGGACAGCACGCCAAATCGATACCATTTATTCAGTTCATTATTAAGTAAGTGTGAACTCGTGAAGTGATGTTTTATAAACAAGTTTCGGGAGGAGCGGCGGATAATTAACACAGCCGATTCATAATCAGTAATCACATCCCTATCCAATAAACGCTAGAGAGAACCTCTATAAATAATCAAACAGCCTTACCTCCATTATCTCTAGTCTTCCAGAAATCCTCCACCACCCCAACTCCTCACTCCCAGTCCGTTTCACCCCAGCAACGGGTAGGAGGGAGCTTTGGGTCCGGGCCAAATGCCGAGCTCGGACCCCTCTCCCGGGCAGGGAGTACCCCGGGCTCGGGAACTACTACCGAGCTCGGAGCCCTCTCCTCGGACAGCACGCCAAATACGCATACCATTTATTCAGTTCATTATTAAGTAAGTGTGAACTCGTGAAACACTTATTTGGTTCAGATGGTGTCAAGCGTGTGTGGCGGCAACCAGGTGAGGAGTAGAAAGACAAGTGTGTCTTTCCTACAGTCAAGCATCGTGGTTGGAATGTCATGGTCTGGTCATGAGTGCTGCCAGCACTGGGGAGCTACAATTCATTGAGGGAACCATGAATGCCAACATGTACTCTGACATACTGAAGCAGAGAATGCTCACCTCCCTTCGGAGACTGGAACGCAGGGCAGTATTCCAACATGATAACGACCCCAAACATACCTCCAAGACGACCACTGCCTTGCTAAAGAAGCTAAGGGTAAAGATAATCTGTGGGGCATCCTCAAACAGAAGACGGAGGAGCGCAAGGTCTCTAACATCCACCAGCTCTGTGATGTCGTCATGGAGGTGTGGAAGAGGACTTAATTGAACTCAATATGCAAAAGTAATGAACTTTATATGTCAGAGGTGGCATGAATGCATATACACTGCAGTTAGAATTGCATAAATAATGTCAAAAGAGTAATGGGTTTTAAATAGGCATCAATAGCATATTAAATATGAATATTACTCTAAATTAGAACTAAAACTGCCAGGAGGTGGCAAAAAATCACGGTTTTAATGAGTGAGTCATTCATATTCACCAGTCAAATTAAAATGGCTGATTAATTAAAAATGCAACATATGATTGTCTTTATAAATGAGTCACTGACTCATTCACTCACTTATATTAAAGTAAATTTTAAATGTACTAAATTGCAACTTCATTATTACACTGTGTGTAATTACAAACATATTAAAATCATGAAATTAAATAAAAAGTTTAAAAAATGCGAATAAGTACTCTTTTTAAAAGTGTTATAAATTGTACTTCTTAAAAGGGTTGGTCTGTTATATTCTGAATCTATCCTTCACAGCCTTGTTGATGTTCACATCAAATTAAACACAGCCTCTACTCTGACTAAGGTCTATAGCAATAGCATGTTACTGAAAATTGTGTTTTTGTGGCTTGTGTGTGTGTATTTTTATAGACAAAGACATTAAATGTTTAATTTTTCAGTGTTAAGCACTGTTAATTACCCATGAATGGCTGAGCGAGTATACACTCATAGTTCCCCTACTGTCCGTCTTCTGATTCATGGAGTTTTTTTATTTTCTCCATTGCTTCAAGTTGCTTTGTAGTTTAATATATTTTTTTCCCCTTAAAGCCGGGAAACAAAACAATCGTAGCTTTGTTCAATTATACAGACATTCTAAAATGATCTCACTGCAAACAGAGCTGTAAGGCTTTGTTTACCAAGGAAATTAATCAGAATTTGTTTATCGGGAAAAACTGTCCTAATGCTTTATTCTCTTTGAAATAATGAATTGTGAGGAGATGAAAACAAGTCATTTTCCTAATCCATTGCCTCTTTGCATTGCTCTATTTCCCACGAGTGCATGAAGTTCTTATTTTTGTTTGTTTTTGCTTTGTCAGAAGCTGATTTGCAAGACTTTGTGTCAATCACTCACGGCATGTGCCTCACCTCTGGGTTACTCCTGCAGGTCTCGTGTATGGTATCTTGCGGTTTCAGTATATATATTACAACAGTATCTACATCCAAACCTTGATTTCTTTGTTTCCAGAAATTATGCAAATGCAGAGTCAGTTCTTGACCGAGGATCTGTTTAACCTCTCTCAGAACCAGCTTTTATCTGGATCTGTGACTTTAGAACCAAATGATACAACTAACTAGTAAACTACATATCCTTTCCACAAACAAAGATAGCCATTATGGTCTCAGTTTATGAGTTGTATGGTCAGATTTACTAACAGCTTGAACCAGTGCAATATTTGAACTATTCACAGGATTTACACATAGTGATAAATCAGCAGTGCAGTTTTGTATGATCTACTTTTGTGTAGCATCTGGCAAGTACAGTATGGTCTTGCCAATCTTTAGACCAGCAGGATTTGAGGTACATTTTACACAAAAATGACAGCCTTGGTCTGAGTTTTTATTTTTTAGGATTTCAATATGAGTACTAAATGTCAACATATCATCAAGACAGATACCAAGGTATTTATAAGTGGCAACCCTCTCTAGATTAGTTCCATCAAATGTTTTAACCATAAAATTAGTAAGCAATAACTTGGATAGATGGATGGATGGATGGATAGACGGACGGACGGACGGACCAGACCGACAGGCAGACAAACAAACACACACACACACACACACACACATAGGTAAATAAACAAACACACAAATAAATAAATAAATAGTATAGTTTAGCATAGTATCTTCCGCTTAAAAGAGTCTGGTTCTAGTCCTTCTACGCCAAGACCATTTATATAAATAGAAAACAAAGCTGGTCCTAAAATAGATCCTTGAGGAATACATGCAAGACCACGATTCACGGAATAAAAGGCTTTGGTTAAATATGTACAACACCCGATTGATTGTTTTTTTTTGTTTTTTTATCAGCCAAAGCAGTAATGGTGTCATTGGCATAACAGACAATCTGGAAATAGGGTGATAATTATTCAGTAGAGAAGAATCTCCATATCTCTGATAAAAGAAGATTTATTATGCCATTGATTATATATAGAGATGCACCGATTGCAATTTTCTTGGCCGATTCCGATTTTTGATTTTTTTGTGAGTCTGACCTGCCGATACCGATTTTTGCCGATTCCGATTTTCTTTCTAAGAACTATAATTGACAGCATATACAAACAAAAATCTATGCAAATTTCAAATTAAATATTTTTACATAATAAAATACATTATTACACATTAAAATTCCCCCAATCTGGACTGAGTTACAGATTATCTCTCACTTAAACAACTCTAATATGCAGTGCTCTGTTACTGGAAAGAGGAAGAAATAGTTAACTTAAAATGAGTTGCTTTATGTAACAAAATATGTCATTTCCCACTGTTTACAAATGGTAATTTATTTCCCCTAACCTTATTAAATGTGTCATCTTTCACATCAAAATCTTTTACTTTGTATTAATTAATTAAGGTAGCATAATAAAAACTTGTACCATTCAAGTACCATTCAAATTAAATTAAAAGTTAAAAGTATTAACAAATGCTATATTTCCACTGCTGAGAAAACAGAAGCTGCATCTGATGTGGTATTATATGCATTTACACTGCAACATTTCAAATGCATAAATAATTTTATAAGATTAATGTTTTACATATGTTTTATGTAAAAAAGATAAAAAGTTATTGAGACTGAAGTGCCTTGAAACAAGTGTACCACACTCAATTAAAAAAATATAATAATTGTATTTCATCTAAAAATACATGAAGTAAGTCCTGGAAAGTATCCAGGAAATCCAGAAAAGTATTGGGTTGAAAGTCACATGTCTCATGAGTTTATATTATTTCAAATCTGAAGAAGATACCATCAAAAATGAGATTTTCCTGAGACTATATATAGACACCCCCCCCCACACACACACACGTTTGAGGAAAAATATTTGTTTACAAAATATATTGAAGAGTTTTACAAACTATTTTAGTCTTTATGCATACTACTGTATATTTTTAAATTATAAAATTATTATAGACAGAATATTAGACATCATATTGGGGATTTATTTGCCCACAAAAACAAACTACAATAAGAATAATTTGAGTAATACAAAAAAAAAAAAAAAGCTTTGTATATAGGCTAGTACATACTCACGTACACACTCAAGTACATACTCTGATTGCCAGACATACACTGATATGGCCAAACATTCACACTGATAGCTGTTAATAATGACACACTGATGTGAGGGGTAATTCAGTTGATAATCATACTGATATGGGCCATATAGTCCATAACGTCCCATCGGCATTCCTAGTGATAGCCCTATTCAGTCAGAGTAATCACAGCTGATATCAGCCACACAGATGCTAATCATACAGATAAAGCCACGTTCCCCACAAAACACACATACACACACACATATATATATATATATATATATATTAGAGGTGGTCATAGATTAATTTTTTTAATCTAGATTAATTTTTTTAATCTAGATTAATTTTGGAATTAATCTAGATTAATTTTGGAATTAATCTAGATTAATCTAGATTAAAATGACTCATTTGAATTCTGCCGAAGGCTTTCAGAATATGTGTGCTACCCAAATAATGACTAAAAGTAAGCCCAAAATGTCGTTTTTTGTTATTATATTGAACTGAAAGCCATCTTATTATGCACAGTGTTGCACAGATTAAATTTCATGTAAATCATCCATGCTAACACACACGTCTTCTATTTTTTTTTTGACATTTCACTCTCTATAGATATATTTTTCTATGTAACGTTACTGTATTTTTAGATATATTCGAGTTTCAAAGTGTCTCGCTCAAGTTCACATGAGACCTAAAGCGCATCCTGTTTGCTTAAAAGCGCAACGTTTCGTTGTTATTCTGAGTGCACACAAATAAACGTAGAGTCTTTACAGATTCGAAAGATGTATTAGGCTACTTTTATCTGTGTGACCAAAAATGACGGAGATTTTAAGAGCAAGTGAACGCACCGGAGCCTGTCTTGCAGCAAACGCGCTTCCACACAAACACTTCAATAGCGCACATTTCTCTAGGTTAACATCATATTGAGCGGCCATGTAAAGTTGCTACTACATACATCTTTCAGATGAAAAGCCATATTTGAGGTTGATGAATGATAGGTCAGCGTTTGGATGTCCTGCGCGATTGTATTACCACATAGACCAGCCGTTAACAATCTGTCCATCACGGACTGCGAGCCTCTAGTTCAAGACTTCGCCCCCTACAGTGCAATTCGGCTAGGTATACATCCGCTAAAATATCAGGGTGAAAGTCATCATAGCTGTAGTATAGACCCAGCTCCCAACCCAACTTTGAGAATAGATTAACGGGCGATATTTTTTATCGCCGATAAAGAATCTCACGTTAACGCGCGTTAACGCCGATAACGACCACCACTAATATATATATATATATATATATATATATATAAAAAGGTTTGTTTTGTCCAAAAAGCCGACCGCTATGTTCCGCCCCATCACATGACAGGTGTGTCACAGCGTGCGTCACAGCCCTCGGGAGAGAGCACGACTATTTATTTTATTTTGGGGGGTGGTGGTGGTCTCAATCAGTGGGTAACACTGTATACTACACAACTATGTGGTTTTTAAAAACCAAGACTGAGTTTTTTTAGCATTAGCTATTCCAAAACGGATACAAACAATAACTCTCTGTGAAGAAAGGAGACGTAAACAAAGGAATATCTGTCCATATAACAACGTTATTGCTTCGTTGGACTAAATGCAGTAAGGGTAAAATCTTTGCGTGGCAGGGGCAGCTGCCACTCGACCTTCCACCGCCAAGTGCGCCTACCAGTGGCAGCTGCCACCGCTATGTGCGCCTGCCACACGCACCAGCCACAGCTAAGTGCGCCTGCCAGGCCCTAAGGCGCACGCTTCGGTGCTGCGCACGGCGTTAAAGGGAGTAATAAAACATATTTTATGTGGCAATTAGGTTAATAATTTTAATAAATTCTTACTGCAGATTTCTGACTGTTTACAGTCTGATTGTCGCACATGAGCAAACAGACAGTGCAATTGTACATGTATTTAGCTTTTTGTTACTGTACCTTATATTTTATTCCTCCATTTAAATCCATAATGGAGCGCGCGTCCCGTGGCACCTAAACCTCCCGCCTGCTTCGATTGATGCACGTAAGAAAACACAATGCAACCACAAATCTGCCTGCCCCAGATGACACTTCACCAGTCAGATCTAGGCACAGCTGTCGCAGAACATTCTAGAGCTAAGGTGAGTTCACTTAATATTTAAACAAAAAATATGTTGTTGTTAAATATTGTTAAAGGACATTTGTAACTAGTACTCTGGCGAGTTTATTAATTATAATAGGATTGGATTATACAGTGATTTGTGCAGTCTTTGTATAAAAACATTTTATTTAAATATTTTTCACTAAGCAGCATTGAAACAACAGCTTTATTTATTTATTGTTTATTTATTTGTATGTATGTATGCAGAGCTCAGACAACACTACAACAATACAGACACAAATATGATTGGAAGGTAGGTAAGGAGTTTTAAAATATAGGCTACACATTTTGACTTTGAAGCAAACACAAAAAGGCAGCATATATATATATATATATATATATAAAAAAATACCTTTTTACTTTTTTAGACATAACCATACAATAAATGTGATAAAGTCAACAGAGCACACACACAGTAGAAAGTCATCAATGTGACGCAATATGACAGAGGCATACAACAGTGTTGCCATCAAACCCAATTTGGATCAGAATCTGAGAATAATCTGTAAAAGAGAAAGAAGCATGTTTAGGTATATAAAATTCATAGAATGAATATGACTAAAGGGAACATTAAAATCAAGAAAAATGTCATTAAAAAGCCACTTTAACACATTTACTTTAAATGTCCCTTTGTTTGCAAAGCCATTTCTGCCTTGAACCTATGGAAGCCCTCCGTCTTTTTTAGGATTAAGAAGGTTACCTTTGAATGACCAAGAGCAGAAAGAGAAAAGAACTGTTAAAAATGCATTTAATTAAATGGTCTTATATGTTTTAGCAATGCATTAAACATTTTTTAATTAATAACAAATACCTCAGGAGTTAGAACTTCCAAAACATAGGATGCATTACTTAATTCTGTCATGTCTATCTGTGTGACTCTTGTAACTCTGTCAATGATCCCCTGTGTCTGTTGGCAAAAGGCATTACATTTAGCTGTATTATATTAGCTATATCTTAAGTTAGCTTATTTACAAATTATTTGCAATTTTTTGGCAATAGTTGCAATTACTAGTTTCTATTTTCACACACACACACCATTATTTGACCTGTTGTTCATCAAAAAAATAAATCCTTTCATTAAGTTTCTTCTTCAGCTTAGGACAAAATGTTTGATGTTTATGCAAAAACATTCTGTTTGATCTTATTTTGCCACTTGTCAAGCCATTGTGCAGTTCTTACAATGTGCAAAACATTTTTTATTTTAAACAAAACCACAGTATTTGCTTAAACCAAGTGTAGAATGTGGATATTTTCAAATTGTAAATTTCCAGAAAACTCTAACTCATGCTTATACATACTGATGCTTATACATGTCAATGAGACACTGCATATGCAAATTAGCACTTTACAAAAGGGAAGTCACATTTATTCACATATATGTGTGAGAGTAGATATACGTCTTGTTTACCATAATGTCCTGATCTGTCATTACAATGTCCACCACCAATCCCTGCTTCAATATTGATAGTGTTCTGTAAAAAGAAATTGGAGGGTTATACAAATATTTAATGTATTTGTAATGTAGTAACAGAATTATTATTTTTTTCAAATTTAAAGTACATACTTATCATAAGGATAACATGACTGATCAATGTCACATCCACAGTTGAATGGCATGTCCTTTGTGACCATTGCTGGATCAATGGCAGCACAGTCACTGTGCAACCATTTGTTACAACGGTCACACTGAATCCATTGCAGTGTTTTGTCATCTGGATGCATGGTTCTGCAGAAGAGATTAAATATAATTATATATAGCTGCTCAATAAATACAGTGTACATTAAAATGCAGCATGGTCACTTACTTTATCCGAATTTTTTGAAATATGCAAACATCAAGGTCCTGGGCCATACATCTGTTTTAGCTTTAGGCGCTGTAATCTTTGGTTGTAAGTCCTAAGAACAGAAGAAGAGAAAATCAGTGTTTACCCTTAAGCAAAATATTAAATATCATGTTTATTGTATATTACATACATCCGTGTTAGAGAGAAAGCCACCACTAAAGATTAACTGTCTGCTTTACCTCCGTTTGTAGATTTTCAACCAAACAGGAGGCATGGTAAAGTCGAAGATGAATCAGCTGGTCAGTGTGAAGTGACTCAGGAGACATTTTAAAACCTTTTGCTTCCATCTCTGCCATCTTCGAGAATGTAAAGGGAATTTGAAAAATTAGCTGTAATCATTTTTAAACAGTATTTGTTTACTTTTCCATAGTATGCATTACATAAATATTAATGTACAAAGTTGCAAACATAAACTCATAAAACTCTTATCCACTCACTGTGCAAACAAAAACACCACAGTTGTTTCCATCATTTCTTCGCCATTGCTGTGGATTGCACACAGTCCACCCATCCAGGGAGTCTACATTTCTAAAGGCATCTCTGGAAGAAAGAAATGGACTTAAAGCAGACTGTACCCAAGTCATGAAATGTTTTTTTAAAATAACTGTGTAAAACAAAACAAATGATAAAAGGTATTACTTCAGAATTTCCATATCTTGGGGTGAAATGTTCATGTGACGCCCTGTGTTGTCATAAATCCTTATTTTTTTCTAAAGCGGTCACAAATACATTTTTTTTTTGGCTTGTCTATTATAACATTGCAGACAAATCACATCTATATACTGTATAATCTCATTTTGTTCCTTATGTAATGAACACCCCTAGAGTTGTACTAACCCAAAGAATGAAGTGGCATCCTATCTCTGGTGTCCTATCTGTGCCAACAATTCTTGGTAAAAGTGTTTTCTGTGCATCATTCTAAAATGAAAGAAATGGGAAAAACAAGTTCCTACGGCATTCATGATATTCATAGGATGTAGAGACAGGATTGCTTTAATGCATTTTATTTTAGAAATTGAATAGTACCTCAAGAATTTTCAGATGTGAATCAGAATTTTTTCTTGAAGTCAGCCAGTCCCTGTACCACAAAATGAATGTGTCAGTCGTCAAGGCTGCAACCTGAGTATACAACAAAATTACATGTAAATTGCACTTCTTTCATCTGCTCTTAATGCTTGTTTATGAAATTTATAAAAAAGTATAGATTCCGAAGCAGTTACTTACATTCTGGTTTTCTGAGGCAATTTGTGCAATCCGACATTTTACTGTCTTTAAAGCAAAATATGAAGATGCATAGTAAGAAAGTGTATTCAAATATATTGTTTATTTCCATATCTACATGTACATATTATACAGTTATCTGTATGTGATAGTTGGAGTAATCAAGTAAATGTATTCATAATTACATTTTAAAATTATTACGTGCCCATAATTGGTACTTACATTGTCATATAGCCATGGCATCAGTTGGCTACTGGTGTCTTTCAAGAGATCGGGTGGGCACAAACTTTTCAGATCACGTAGATCCAACTAGGCGTAATGAGAGATTCTAGCAATGACATCATGCTCTCTCTTCTCAACAGCATACAGCTGTCTGATTTTGTCCTAATGATGCAGAAGATGTGATAATGATTTTATATTCCTATTAATAGTAATTCTTATTATTACTACTATATGTGTGTGGTGCTAACCAGTACACTTGTTACCTTATTGTTCTCGTTAATCGGAAACATTGCCACTGAGAAACGGTAGCCATCCACAATAGGACTGTCCCCCTTTGCTGGAGCCGGAGGACTTCTGGACTGTTGTTGTCTGTTGTCAGGTTTTCTTGTTTGTGTTCCTGTAATTAATTGGTAAATAGTAACATAACATTAATAAATAAAGTGGCAAACATTTGAATGAATTTCATGTCACAGTGTAATTTGTAATCTTCACATTCTTACCTGTTTGGCCACATATCAGTTTGCCATCTAATCCAATGCTTATGGCCTCTGCTGTACTCTGTTTTTCCATTTCCTTCATGAAGGTGCTATTCAGTCTATCATTGTGCAGGTGAAAAAACAGACGTAGTGAGAACATGTAGTGGACGTCCTTCATTTGACACAGTGAGTACCGACTTGAGGAAAGCTCTCGGTTTATTTGTTCTGCTGCTGAAGAATTAATCAGACACGCCAGATCTGGAATCAGTTTCAGGCTACGCAGTTTTTCTTCAGGACGTTTTTTTTTTTTTTGTGAAATCTGTCGTACAGTGAGAACCGATCTGATGTCCCTGTGGACATGACAATTGGTCCATTTCTTTGAGTTCTTCTGCATGCCTTGGTTTCCTCCTGATTTTCTTCAACCACTCAAAATTTACCGTTAACTTTCCTGCAGCTGCCAGTGATATGTTTGTGTCCGTTGGTGCACATATCCTTCCGTCATTTGGCTGGAAAAAGCTCTGTTGCGTACGATTATTAACAGGCCTGGCAACACGTCCAGCGATGTCAGAGATGTACACAGTGGGGGGATATTTAAAACTGTGAGATTACAAATTGTATTTAAATGTTTAATTTAGATTCTTATTATTCACTTCCTGACTAATAAATTGTCAGGCAATTCAGATGCTTGAGATCACTTCCTGACCATTGAGCTTGAGACAGCTGTGCCTTTGTCTCTATGATAATGGTAAGTTCAATGAGTCAGACTACTGAGACTCTCAAGTTTTGTTCTGCAAATGGCTTTCTGGCCCAGACTTCCTGGCTCCCTGGCCCAGACGTGGAATCGTTAGGTTGATTGGATTAGTGTCTATCTTTCGGAGCCCCCTGGCCCAGACGTGGAATCGCTAGGTTGATTGGATTAGTGTCTATGCATTTGAAAAACTATTATGTTGATGAGATTAGAACCACGGGAAGTTTGGTAACAAACCAACGCCTCCCTCAGTTGCATGCGTTGTTTGAATTTGTCTCCTCCTCCAAAAATACCTATAAGACACCCTGTAAATTACTTGAGATTGAGATTTCGATGACTACAGATACCAACAGCTTGTGTTCTCAATAAAGAATCCTGCTGACGATCCAATCCGAAGTCTCCTGGTCTTCTCTTCTGAGTTTCCTACACTTTAGAAGAACCAAGTTCACAACAAAACTTAGCAGAGCATCCCGTGGTTCCGTGCTGATTCCTGCCACTATAATGGTGATGTATAATATACAACACCATGGGTGCAGCCCATGTGTAATACTCCACCTGTGTTAAAGTGAAAAGAATGACAAATTACATACATGTTTTCTGCATAGATGATGGTACTTAAACAAGAAAAGTAACAAAATTACCCTACACAAAATATTTAATGTCACTGAAAAACAATATCTTACCTCCAGCTTTTTTCAGCTTTACGAACATTTTGGGGTAAACCTCCTTATAAAGGAGAAGTTCTTCCAGCCTGTTTATAAGGTCTGTTTGTGAGCCAGTTGTTGACACTCCAAGACAGTTGCATGCCTTCACCAGATCTTCACTTTTGGGCTGTGTATAAATTAATATCTATTAGTGTTGTTAATTGGAAAAAAAGGTTTATATCGATACATTGAGTACTGACACGAATACTGTGAGACTAAAGTATAAATATTTACCGATTTACAGTCCAGTATTTGTAAAATCTGGTCTTCATCAACGTCCTGGCTTTTACGGCATACAGAGCTCACCCTTTCACTTTGAGAAAGACCTTTGAAGACTTCAGTTTTTGGAAGCTTGTCTTGTAGTCTTGTGTGTTGTCCAATCCAAGGAGCAAAGGCCGAATATGTCAGTGGACTTGAGAAAGGATTGCTAGAGGAGTCTGAGGAATATAATTTTAAGATTAACATCAGTTAATTTTGGCTCTACTGCCACAAGACCAAAGGCTATACCCTTAATGTTAAAATGTAATATATTATTAATACACATTATTACATTAATTTCAATAGTACTGTTAAAGAATTTAATCCGTATTTTCATTGGTACGTCACAAAATCCAGTGGCAATGATCTGCTTTTCTAGGTTCTCCCATCTTGCTGCCACATTAACGAGGGTGTCCTGGAGGCCAGTGTTCTGAATGTC